>VXBJ01000678.1:400634-461907 GCA_013400055.1 Nycticryphes semicollaris
GGGGGGGGGAGCGGGGCGGCAGCAGGCGGGCGGGCTGATGCTGCAGCTGCAGCACGACGCCTTCCAGAAGTCACTGAACGAGTCGATCCAGCCCGACCCGCTGTGCCTGCACAACTCCTCGCTCTTCGCGCTGCAGAACCTGCAGCCCTGGGAGGAGGAGAGCGCCAAGATCCCCCCGGTCACCTCCCTCGTCTGAGCCCGGTAGCCCGGGCACGCAGCGGACTCCCCCCNACAAAAGGCTATTTTTTTTTTTCCTGTTCGGAGGATAGTCTAAAGAAAAAAAAAACCTACCTATCACTTAGCGGAGGGGTCTAAGTGGAGCCGGTGATGACTCATTAGCTTAGGAAACCCTATTAAGCTGAAAAGCGGTCGCTTCCATCTGTCCCAGGTGAAGTTAATGTCAACTGTAATTTATTCACCGTAGTAATAAGGGCTCCTTTCAGGCAACACGTACTCGGGTTTGTCCTCACTTTTTCCAGCCGATGAGCTTTAGTGCACCGACGCAGCACCCGCACCCTCTCCTTTCGCCACCGGCTCTAGAGAAAGCGCCTTATGTTTCATAATAAAGAAGATTTGGGGTTGACACAGACCATGTATAATACTTTGTACTTGCCGAGACGTGTAAATAAACGTTTTCTTTAAAAACGCCTCTCCGTTCCCTGCCTGCCGCCGCGCCGGGGACGAACCGAGCCCGCGGCCGCGTCGCTGCGGGGCGAGTAGCGGCTGGGAGACCCTCGTCGTTCGGCGGAGACTGAGGTGAGGAGCCGGCCGGGACCGGGGAGGAATGCGGAGAGAGGGGAGCGGGGCGGCGGGCGGGCTCGGAGCAGGGCTCCGGTAACGCACCCGGGGGTAGCTGTACGCGGTGCTGCCGCCCGCTCTGCCGGGGGACGGCGGCCGGGAACAGCCCCATCTTCGGGACGTCGTCGGAGCCGTCACGATGCAGGGCCCCGCCGCTTCCCGGGACCTGCGGCGCCGCCGCTGCTGGGCCCCGCCGGGCCACAGTAACGCTCCTACCCCGGCCCCGCCGTACTGAGCCGCCTCCAGGCCAGCACCCAACGATTTTCGTTTGCCCCTCCGTTGCTCGGTGGCGTGGGCGGCAGGGCAGCGTGCAGCTCACCGTGTGGCCGTGGGCCGCCGGGGTGCCGGTTTCCCGGGTGTCCACCGGTACCGGAGCTCGTTTAACAACCGGGCGCGGGAGTGTGTGTGTTATTTTTAAGAACAAGCTCCCGTAGTTTTGCGGGTTTTCTGGTGGCCGCTTCTCCAGCCAGTGTGGGGGGAAGCTGCAAAAACGACTTTTTTTTTTATTTTTTTTTTTTTTTTTTTAGAAACCAGTGGTGGTCCACACGAGTTTTCCCCCAGACACGGACGGGACCTCTCGGGCTCCGCCGCTCCCGCGATGGGCGAGTGCGGCTACCGTGAGCCTGTAGAAGTTCAAAGGCGTTCCCGGTGCTGGGTTCGCTGTTCCCCCGGCCTGGCTACAGCAAAGGGCGTTTTAGGGGCCATCGGTCACGCAGGGTGAGGCAATAAGGAAATATTTCTTTAGCCAGCCCTTCCCGCGAGCGGGACCGGGGCACCAGACTCGGGTCGTAGCCGGGATTTGGTTTGTCGGGGGAAGGTTGTGGAGATCCAAAGGCAGGGCCAGATCCTGTCGCGCCGTGGGTGATGGTGCTGGGACCGTGCGGCTGTTGGGCTGGTGGCGTTTACCAGCCGGGAATATGCGCTGGAAAACACCGAGCAAAGAGAGGGAAGGGAAAAAAAAAACCCAACCCAAAACAAATCCCAAAGTCCCCCAAAACTACGGGGAAATCTATACCTGGCTATGGGGTGTGGGGAAATGCCGCGCTGCTGCGGTGTGTGGCCCTGTCCCCCCGCACAGCCCCGCTGCTGCTCCGCACCAGCCCCAACATTTCCCCATTTCTTTCTCCCGTTTCCCCTCATCCCCCTTCTCCGTTCCGCGGCGCGGTGCTGCCGGTCGGGCTCCGGCCCCGTGGCGAGCTTGCCTGCCCTAGTCACCCGTCCTGGGTTTGTCACCCGCTGCTCCTTGGGCAGGGGATGGGGCAGCGTTGCTCTCCGTGGTTAGCAGGGAGGAGAAACCCCGAGTACCGTGGGCAGAGAAAACCCGCGTGTTGGCTTGAAATGTAGCAGAGTCGAGCTCTGAATAATGCGGAGGGGTTGGAATAAACGGGTACCCGTATCCACATGTGTATTTGATGTTATGCTTCACTTGTATCCTCTAACATTTATAAACTGCGTTGTTTTCAAGACAGCCTTTAACGGTTGGAGTGTCCCGTGATCATAAACTTCTGTATTCCTGATTTCCCTGCAGTTTTTCCCAAACTGCTGGATGCCAGAAGCTGGGTGTTGGCAGAAAGCATAATGATGCTGCATATTGCAGTAATCAGCTTTGTGGTGGGCGAGGATCTAGTGCACAGCCAGGGAGCGTTTACAGCCCTGTTATTAAGAGCAGCACAAGTGGGTCTGAGCTCGGTGGTGATGGCCCAGGCTGGGCTCGAGTTCTCCTCACTGCTGCTGCCCCTGGGCTGTGCCACCCATCTGGGCAGCCAGATCAAGCCTTGGGGTGTGCCAACTTTCCAGAGGACTTCAGAAACCAGTAGCTTCTATTTCACCCCTCTGAACAGTTGGTGGGTCTTACTGCGCTGGTGGCAGGATGCTTTGGGGGTGGTGGTGTATGTCTTGCTGGGGTTGTGGCTGGTCTCTTTGTTTTGGAGGAGCTGGTCTGGAGGTTCTGAGATGTGCCGAGTATGAGGGAGACAGGCTGCCTTGTGTATCCACGTCATGTAAGACAAGATTGCATGGGCGGTACAGGGGTGCTGATGAGAGTGGTCATTGAAGGGGACAGAAGTGGGGGTTACCTCTGATTAGTCTGTCCAGTAAACTCTCACCTGTGTTTATAGGAGCCTCAGGGAAACGCCAACACAATATTTCACTTGATATGGACAAAAGCGGTGTTCCCTGCCAGCCTGATTCAGGTGTGACAGGGCTGTCCAGCGGGTCCTTGCTGTGTATCTCTGAAGGTCCATCAACAGATAAAGCCGCCCACAGGTACCTGCATGGACTTTAGACCCTACCAACTCGAGCCTCTCCATCCCAGGGGATGTCATATTGGGGGATGTGGGTGCCCCATGGTGGAGAGGGCACCTTTTGGGGGTGGAGGAGAGCTAATAACCCTGGCCCTTGGGCTGTGTGGTGAACAACTCAAATCAGGCTGTCCTGTACAGGCAGCAGCTTCACTGCCCAGTGTCTGAAACAGCCTTCTTGCAGCATGGGTTCTGGCTAGTTGCAGGGGAGCAGGTTTATCCCCCATCCTCCCACTCATTACTAAATGGTCTTTTACCTCCATGGGAGACTTTTCTTAAAGCACTCCTTTTAGCCGAGGACAGAGACCAGTGGTGCGCAGGCAGCGTGAGGGCAGCAGCAGCTCCTGCAACTGTCTTGCAGCAGGGTTAATGCAGGGGGAGTCGTTTGAGCATAGGCAGTGGAAGTCCTGTGATAAAAGATGTGGTCTGGGAGCACTGAAGATGCTGTGCCTCCCGTCGAGCTGAGTTTCAGTATGTTGATGCTTGACTCTGCTATGAAACCGATAATTCTTAGCATTTTGGATTATATTTCCAAAGCAAGTGAAACGCTGTGTGCCTGCCTGTGCGCTCTGGGAAGCTCTGTGCTCTCATTCCCTCCTGCAGGGAAGTTTTAAGTGCAGGAAAACTTGTGTTTGCTGGACAGGGATGGAAAAAAGGCAATGAGAGTTAAGGGCTATCGCATTATCAGCGGGACGTAAATTGGGGCAGATCGTCCTCTGAACTTGGCTTGATCCTGCATGTCAGTGATTCCCCACGCAGGGCCGAGCAGCCGAGTGGGTGGATACACGAGGCAGAGCTTCGGGTAACTAGAGCTGTGTGGAAGAACATCGACCGTTTCCTCAGAGTCCCTCCTGACTTTGCTTTAAGCCCAAACCCAAAGCAGCCCCCCGTACCACGCTGGCACGTGCAGGCACAGCCCCTCTCTTAGGATAAAAATGGCTCTGTAATTTGCATCTCTCAGCATTATTTTGTGCCCAGGGTATTAGATGATAGGGAGTAATGCACGGTGATCAGATCTGTATAGGCAATTCTTTTCCTAAATGGGCCTTAAAATCAATGGGTTATTAGCTCTCCTTCTCCACTCCGTGATGAAAGCCTGGTCCTGTTAAACATGCAAACTACACAATATTCAAGGCCTTGGTTTACAAAAGTGTTTTGCTCAGCTAGGTCATAATTTAGCTCATTTATAGCTAGCATAAATAATGCTGAGATTTACGCCTCTCCTACACCTATGAATTTTCCTTGAAGCAGGTATTTCTGCACTGCAATCACCCCCGCCACTGATGAAGAATAATGTAGGGGCATGACTTGCTCAGGTGAGTGCTTACTGGTATAGATGCTCCTGGTCTGGTGGGTAGAATTCCTTCTCGTGTGTTGCCTGAGGAGGTTGGACATGTGGCTGAAAGTATTTGCCTTCTGTGCAGGTGGGCATTTTTAGGGGAGGGGGTAGATGCACTGTTCGCTTTGGGCTGTTTGGGACATTTCCCTTCAGTGCTGTGTGTTTCCGTTGCCCGCTCCCTTGAGCCCATGAAGCTTCTAATTTTTTCCTGACTTACGGCAGTGGAATAAATATTTCCACTTGGTGCAAGCTTGCTTTTGAGGATCTGAGTTTGCCTCCTGGATGGACCCGGTTAGCTTTGATGGGGTAGAGCTACAGCACAGTTGGTGGCAGTTTAGAACCTATGTGCTTTCCCCTCTTCTTTTGGGGAGGGTGGTGGTGTGTGTGTCTCTGCATATTTAGGCATTTCAGTACTCTTAAAAATCTGCTGCTAAGGCTAGAATGGCAATGCTATTTAGAGATTTTACTCCCATCAATTTTCTTTAAGAGATAAAATGCTATTTTCAAGTCATAGTAGGAAACAAGAGCCAGGTGCCTGAAGGCATCTCTGCATCGTGCATTCAGAAGTGTCCATGTGTCCTTAGTAGGAAGTGCCTGGAGCTGGAAATGCTGGGGAGCATGGAGCAGAGGCGTTTGAGGTGGCTCTCATGCTCTTTAGGCATCGGGGATGAGCAGGGATGAAAGTTCCAGCACTCCTGCAGGAGTGGTGTGCTGGGTGGTCTGAGCCCAGTGAACTGCTGCGATGTGGGATGACCGGGCACCTGTTTGGCTGAAGAGTGGCCTGAGCTCACTGGTGTGCTGAGTGGAGCGGGTTCTAAATACCCTCACAAAATCCAGAAGGTATTCTTCAAAATACCTTCACAATTAAAATAATTTAAAAAAAAAAGCAAATCCACCTCTTGATTACAGACTTCTACAGCAGGTTTCCCAGTAACATCTGGAGTATCTTTCTAGACATCAAGGGTACCACTGTGGATCCTTGGTGAACTTTCCAACCTCAGCCTGCAAGTTAAGTGTTCATCTCCTGGGAGTCCAGCTGAGCACTGCTGCTTGGCATCACGTGTGCTTACATGTGAGAGTCAGTGGGGCAGGACCTTCGTTATTGCCGGCATGTGGCATTTACTGGGTCCTTCCTCACTGCTCTGCCCCGTGGCAGGACCACAGGGATTAGACCCAGCAGCTTCTGTACCCTCTGTCACCTACCTGAGCTGTTGGAACGAATCCATACACCTCTTCTGGTATGTATGTTATGTATAGTAGTGAAATATGTTTTCCTCTGTGCTATTGACTGGCTTCCTTCAGGAAATAATCCATGTAGGAAGCTGACACCATGGAAAACTGGTGTGAGCCCATGGCCCAGTGAATGCTCTGAAGCTTGGCAGGAAGGCTGGACTGCACAAGCACAACTGGCGGTGCCTGGTCTGTCCTCTGTGTGCCTGAACCTCCAACTCCCTGTCCATGTGAATCTGTATTTTTATATATATTTTTATTAGGGACACCAGGCATGGGCTCACTGTCTTGGGTTTATTGTCTGTCAGCTTTGGACTAAATAGCACTTGGACGGAGGGGATAAAATTCAATGTTGTGTTTTGCCTACAGTATTACTGGGCCTTTTCAGCCTTTTGAAAATGGAAGGTCATCAACCCTTGCCAGGCTCCTTAAATGACTTAAGTTTGGTGCCACAAGTGTTCCAGAATGCCCAAATGATCCCATTAATTTGGCATCCAGTGTATGCTGCATTATACATACTGACTTCCATTGGCACATGCCACATCCAATCCATTAGTTGTGCGCAAATGCACTTAAGTTTTTTATTGCTCTTAGTTTTGTGTCATCAGCAAAGAAAGGTAAAGTTGATCTTCATCTAAATCACTGACATGGATTATTGCAATTGATTACAACGAAGAGAGAGCTTTTCAAGTTTCAAAGTTATGTTGTCTTTTATTTCCCCAAGTAGTAATCTGTACTGTTTAAGTTATTGCACAAGAACTGTCTCTGTAAGAGCTGTCCATATTACATTCCTCGTTGAGAACATTTGTGTTAGTAGGCTGTCGTGATTCCCCCCGCCCCCTCAAGTTCTGTACAGCACGCTGCTTTTATTCCTTCTGGTGGCAGAAATGCCCTAAGTGCTCTTTGTTCAACCCAGTTGCAGAGGGAAGGGAAGGAGCAAGCCGTTGTGCCTGCTGAAGGTAACCTATACTGCTTTGGGGAGTTGTGTTGAGAGTAAATTATCCACGTTTGGAAAAATAATATTTTATTTACAACTTAATCCAATGTTTTTCTCAGGTTTAACCCCTTTGCTGGGCAAAGGCACTCGAGCATCCAGGGGCAGCAGCCCACAAGAAGGATGTGGTCCAACATCACACTGCTTTTCTGCTCGATGGTCAGTTACGTACAACTAGAAAAAATATTAGGGAAGCCATTAGGAGGTCCTTCCAAATCGCCCTGCTCTGTGTATTCAGGTACTACTTTACAGCTGAATGGTCCTTCATCATTTATATCATGCCCTTCTTGGGAAGATACTTGTGCCCAGGCTCGCAGGTATGAGAATCTTGCTAAAATTCAGGAGGCTAGTTGTGTGGTTAAAATCAGATTTATGTTTGTGAGAGAAATGCCTCAGACTGAATTCAGGGTATTGAACTCACAGGTGCTTTCATGGGGCAGTGGGTGCTGATGCATTTGTGGAAAGACCCTCTGTGGGTAGAATCATAGAATGATTAGGGTTGGAAGGGACCTTAAAGATCTTTGAATTCTCCTCTGGTTTGCCCCCACCACTGCCGCTCTCTTCAAAATGCCCCACGTGACCCAAGGGCAGCGCTTTTTAAAACCTCATTGTGGAACTGAACTTGAGGGGAGGAAAAAAAGAAGGCACTAATGATTAGTTAATAAAGCTTGTGGTTTATGGACTGGAGTGATGGCAGAGCCTGGCTAGAGTACCAAGCTGTTAAACACGGAGGCTTGCTGGAATGGTTTGGCTGTTTTAATAGGAGGGAGAGAGGGCCAGCCCTGCTGTTGGTGTAAATCAGAAGAGATCCATTAAGTTCAGTGGATCTCTTCTACTTTACATCAGCTGAGGACATGACCCCCCCAGTACTTAATTGGTGGTATGATATAAAGGCATTAGACTCTCTTCTCTCACTCATCTGCACGCGTCCTTCCCATTAATGGTAATGGGAGCAGCTTGGAAGGGAAATAAGCAGCTGCGGGTGGGTATGGTTGGTGCCGGTCCCACAGTAAAGCTGCCCTCCCGCCTCCAAAGAGTCGGCGCTCTCAAGCGGAGAGGGGGAAAAACAAAGCAAAATGCTTAATAATTAAAGAAGCCTTCAAATCTTTCCTTCGGCCTGAGGGGAAGAAGTGAGAGCTCTGGAGGCCGCCTGCGTTGGGGCTCGGCATGTGCCGCAGCCCTGCTCTGCCTTGGGGGGGGACAGGGCTGGCTGGGGGAGCAGTGCCTCTTCCTTACACTGCCCCATTGCTGCGGGTAGCCATGCCATCATCCATGGCATGAGCTGTGCTTTCCTTGGAAATCCGATAAAACAGGGAATTTTGCCCCAGCAGAAGATACTTCTAAGCACAGACAAAAGGGCAGCCCAGGAGCAGGCTGGGGTGAAGCCTCCTGCCTCGCAGTCTGTGGGCAGGGTCTCCAGGCTTTGCTCCTCCTCCATGCCAGCTCCTCGCCTCTCTCCTCCAAATGTGCATCCAGCTCTGGGAGCGGAGGTGAAGGGGGAGAGGACAGGCATGCTTTAGCTGTCACTGAGCTGCAGGTCTGGGAGATGACAACAGTGCTCCTTCAAGTCTTTTTTTGCCAAGTTTCTGGTCTTAGGTCCTTTATGCCCTCAAGGTTTGCATGTAGGCAGGCACCAGAGGAACGTGGTTATCTGCAGGGCTGATGTGTAAGAGCTGCTTCCTTCATAGGCGGTGTAGACTTATGAATTACTGGGGGTAATTTGTCTCCTTTTGGTTCTGGCATCTAAAAATTAGGTCTGGGAAGCTGTAGTCCTGTATCCTGCTTCATGGATTCTCCTGAACAGAGCTTTGGAGCAGCACTTGGCCATGCTTTTCCTCGGGCGTCTTAACATATTCTTTCTTTTCCTTGTGGTGTCTGTGTCTATCTGGTCTTGTGCAGTTCCTCAGCTTTAATTTTCAGGCAGTCCTTTGGTGGCTGGTGAGTATCCTGCTCCCAGTTTCCCTCTCTGTGTGCATCCATGTTTGCTCTCCCCCTGGAGCCAAGAGCCCCCTTAGAACATTTTACTGCTAAAATGGCATCCTAAGGTGTCCTGGTTTGAGGTGAAACAGAACCAATTTTCTGTTTTATAGTTTTACTTTTTTAGCTGGGCCTCTTCTAACTCACTAAACCCTGAAATGAACAGCAGATTGTTCAGAAACTGTTCCCTTACAGGGTGATCAGATGTGATCACACCAAGGGGATGGTGCGGAGAGGCACCATCTTGTACTTATTGCTGGAACAGCCAAGGGCAGGGAATTTAGGTATTTGCCCCATTGGAGGGTGGGAAGTGGAAAAGCGTCGAGGGGTCACCCCTGTGGGGAGGAGTGGGCAGGACAGGGGACCCAAACCTGCCTGACTGGGGGATTCCATCCCATCCGCATCATGCTCAGTAGAAAAGCTGAGGGTTCAAAGGGTCAGCTCTCTTCATTTGATGGCCAATGTCCAAGGAGGACCCTGTCTGTTCATCTGCCTTTGATCCCTGCCTGTGTGTTCCTGACTCCAGGTCTGGAATCCAGCTCCTGTCCTCTTTTTGTAGGGTGGTGGGGATAAAAACCAAACAACTGGGATGTTGCCTCTCTCCCAGAAGAGGCTGAGGTGGCTAATTGATTCTGAAAGCGGTTTGCACAGCCGGGGACTCGCTTGCTGAAGTTGTCGCTTTGCACTGGGGAGCTCTGCTGTTTCGGCGCTCCGGTGGAGCAGCTGCTATACCCGGCATTGCTCACAGCTCCTCATGAGCTGTGGAGGTCCCTTCGTCCTCAGACTGTTTGTCAGGAATGCTTTGAACTTGAATTTGACCCCTTTACTTGGCAGAAGGCCAACAGGGACTGTGGGGCTGGTGGAGAAGGAGGCTTTTCTGTGCCTGATTCGGCATGATTTCACTTTGAAACACCATTTTAGAGTCAATGAGCCCAGGGCACACGTACCTTGTGCAGTGACAGGAGATCTTTGAGCTCACAGAAATGGCCTTTTCCACCCCTCCCAGGCCTCAGTATTTTGAAGTACCTGAAATAAGTGAAGTGGTCAGGGGGAAAAAAAAAAAAAACCCAACACATTTGCAGGACCTTTTTGGAGATGGGAAATGTGATCCTCCTCTAAACTCATCAAGGGTAGAAATTGTAGGGTTTTAGGGTTGGGGTTTTTTCCTGCTTTGTCATGCTTGTGGCTTCCTTACATTGATTGTTATGAAGTTGCCCTTCTCTTTTTTTGATCTATGTCAAGTGCTCAGGGGGGAAAGGAAATAGTTCTGCTGTATGGGGGGTAAAACCACTATGCTCTTTTTCCCTGCCACACTGAATAAGACAGGGGAAATAGAGAAGCCTGTGGCCCTTCTTTATGTCAGGATCCTCTTTCAAACTGTGGGAAGTTGTCCCAAAATCTCCTTAGATGGAGTTTCCAACCACCTCTGTGTGACCCACTCTCAAACTGCTCCTGGGGCCGGGGGTTCCTGTTTGACATGAACCTCCCCCTTCCCCAGTTCAAGCTTTTATCTTCCCAGGGACAACTCATTTTTTTATTTTTTCCCTGGTGACTCTGCCAGAGCTGCGAGGGTGTTTGTCTTTTCTATGCTACACCCGGCAGAGTCTTTCAGTCCTTCATCCAGATCTATGCTGCGGTCCTACAGCTCAGGTGGGACCACCATGAGTGGGAGCTACACCAGAGGAAACCAGGTCGAAGTGCACAACTCAAATCACTCTTTTTGCTATTTTATATGGGGGCAGGGGAGAAGAGAACCTGCCTGTCTTGTCCATCTCTGTTTACTTCTGCTTCCTTGCCTGCCTTTGATGCCAGTCTGCAGCTTTCCATCTGAATGCCTCCCCATAGTGTTGGCTCCTCTTCACAAGGGTGGTGGTTGCTTTGCTCCTCGTCGTCTTCTCTGTCCAAGATTCTTCTTTCCCATTACTTACAGCTAACTGAGGGCAGAACTGCAGATGTAAGGTGTGATTCTCACTGCCCTTGTTGGTTGTGGCACGGCGAGGGACACGGGAAAGCTCTGGTGGATGGAGCTGGAGGGGCGAGAGAGATGGAAATGCAGCGAGTGGGAGAGATGCAGGGGCAGATCAGCAGGAGGAGACACCCCAGACCTCTGTCCATGCACAGAAACTGGAAAAGGAAGAAGCCAGAAACCAGGAACGGAAACAAAGAGCAAGGCTGGAGGTGGGAGTGATGGGAAAGGCTGGTGGAGCAGGGGAAGGGCTGTGCAGATCCTCAGCGGTGGGGAAGGGACATGGGGCTGCCTGGAGTGGTGGGAAGCTGGGCTTTCAGCTGGAAAAGAAATCGTTTTGTGTTTGAAACCACAGCACAGTGAAGCTATACAAGAGCAAGCAACCAGATGCTGCCCTAGAGATGGAGGGGGTTTGGCGTGAGTCCATGCAGAGGGGTGGAAGAGAGGGATTTCTATGCCTAATGTTTTGAGGTCCTGTCAGATGGGCTCTGGGACAGCCCTGGGGTGAAACCACTGGATCACTGAGTGAGCCAGAAGTCGGCTAACGTAATAAAACGTGGCAATAATTACCCCCAAATCTTGCAGAGTGAAGAAAGCAGTGGTGACGTGAGGAAGGCAGGTGGAAAGAAGAGAAAGGGTGGGTAGGGAGCCCAGGCGAATGCCCCTCTGAACACCAGGGCACTCCAAAATGTGGCTCTGGTGGCCCCTCGCAGTGAGGGGCTGGAGCCTGCCCGGGGGATGGGGGCAATTGCTGCCTGGCCGACATCTGCGCTCGGTGACAGTAGCAGGGCCTGACAAGTTCACTGCCGCTCGGCACGGGGCAGCAGGTGGGAGAGGCAGTGTGAGCAGCCACCTGCTCAGCCGCCTGTGCCCCCCTGGCCCCTGGGGACGTCCCCCATGCTCTGCTGCATCCCTGGCCCCGGGGAGGGCCAGCCGGTGTGCTGCCCCCCAGGTAGGGGCTGACACCCACCGCTGGGGCTAATCTCAGAGCGGGGGGTCTTAAAGTAGCTGTGGAAGGGTTGTGCTTGTACCTTTTATAGCTTTCACTTGGTTAGAGAGCATGACATTTATTATTTTTTTTCCCCTTCATTAAAAAAGAAAATATATATTTTGAGGAGATTATTTTTTTTTCCCTGGAATTTAGCAATCTGTCATGGAAGGCTCAACCATGTATGAAAACAGTAAGGAAATTAATTAAAAAAATAGGAAAAAAAAAAAAAAGGCGGCAAAAACAAAAACCCCAAACCAAACCAAGCAGCCTAGCCAAATCTTACACCTGTAACTCTTCCTGAACCCACCAGGCAGTGGGAGAGCTCAGCTGCTCTTGCTGTTTGGCGTGTGCTCTCTGAATGTCATTATTGTACAATAGGGGCTTGATCTGAATTGGCATCACCCCCGCACGGACCGGGAGTGACTGAGAGAAGCCGAGGATTCAGCCTCCTGTTCCTCTGTTCAGCAAGTACCCCTCAGCTCTGGCTGAGAGGACCACGTCAATTCAGAATAACACCAAGAAACTGGGGCCGTTGGCTTCTGATCGCTTGCCCCTGGGGGGAGCCCATGGGGAATTTTTCTCCCCTCTCTCCAAAAGGAACAAGAAGTTCTGCCCGGTTTCGGGGTGGCAGGAGGAGCTCGCTGTGTCCTGATGTTTGCTGTTGATTTGCACAAGTCTGTTTTCTGAGCTCTCTTCAACAATTACTCATATGCTGGGACAGAGCGTTCATTGGGCTACCCTGATTCACTGAAAATCGGGCTCACGGGTACTGTTGAACAATCCTGTTGGGCTGCCAAATACCTCAGCGCGTGTTTCGGGTTTGAATTTTCATCTTCATAACTGTAGGCGTTCAGTTTTGCTGGTTGCATGTACAAATGCCCGCCTGGACCCACAGCCCTGTGAGGGGAGGGATGGTGGATTTTGCAAAAAGGTTTGAACTGAGCTGTACAAATTTGGCTGGCATCTAACCCCCTGCCCTGTCCCTCCTCATGTCCCCCCCAGGCTCCCAGTCTGAAACTAGCCTTAAAAAAAGGGCTGCAACTCACCCCTTCAGCTGGACTTTCCCAGCTCACGGAGCACACCACTCCAGTTCTCCCTTTAAAAATGTGTTGCCAGATTTCAAGGAATCTTAGAATATTAGTGGGGTTTTTTTGGTTTTTTTTTTTTGGTACTTGCCTCCGGTGTTTCAAGATGTCCACTTAGAACAACAGGAAGACGTAAATGGGTGCTTAAAAAAAAGAAAATCAGCCTAGGGTATTCAGAAATCTGCTTTTAATTATGAAGAGTAAATTAAAATATAGCCGTTCCATGGCAAGTTCATCTTAATTCAGTGCCTAATAACACAGGTATTACGTTTATCCAGAATAAAGCCTGATTTGAGCTAAGAGATGTCATTTAAAAAATAATCTAGTCTTGAACGAAACATTCCTCATGATGGCGAGTAGATTTGAAATTGAAGTGCCTAATCACAGTCACGGTAAAAATGGATCTCTTGCTCCCATTATTTTGATTGGGTCTTTTTTTTTTTCCCAGAATTTTTATAATTTTAGCTTCTAGCTATTGGAACTAGTGCCACACTTCTTTGCTCGATGCTGCCATTTTTCAGTCCTACATAAGAAACTCAGCTTTGCTTCACCTCCTGTTTTTCCCTTTGCTTACCCCTCTCTTTATTTCCAGAGGTGTCTCTCCTGCTGGAAATGTGCTTTGCTGGAGGCCAAGGCAAAATCCTGGAGAAGAGGGTGCTCTCGTGAATCAGTATGATGCTTCCCCCCCTTCTTATATATTCTGTTGTACAGCTTCAACTTCTGGGCTGAGGCTCTTGTTTTAGTGGTTGAATTAATCTTCCCAGCATCGACACAAAATTAGCCACAGTCTGTTGCCAGTATGGCTTGAATTTGTTTCCCCAGGAAATAACACAAGTGACCTTATTCTTCTTTTACCTTAGAGAGGGCGCATCACCGTATCATGTCCTAGAAACTACTTGGGGGACACACACACACACAAACGGGAGAGCTGAGACTCCCAGCAGCTCTGAAAGCATGGAGGAGTCGATGTAGTTAGATCTTGATTATGCTAAAGTGGCCAGGAGTGGAATAATTAAAATATAGATATTTGCTTTCTCCTGAGTTTCAGAGTTAACAACCCATTCTGCCAAGAGGGGTTGCTTCATGTGTCAAGGATCTTGGATGCTTCAGACCCAGGAAGTCGCACGAATATTAATCTCTCTTTATTTGCAAGTCACAGGATTAGTCGGGAAACAATTAAAATAAATTTTAATTCTAGAGCTCAGCTTGTTCGCCAGTTCCGTGAGTGCACCCTCGGGGTAAAGCCCGCGTTTGCTTCTATTCTGCTGGTTGCCCACTGGCACAGCAGCCACGGGGGGTGGGTGTCAGAAGGAGATACTGCAGGGAGGTAGCTGAGGGGGAGCGGGGGGTATGTGTGTGGCGCCCTGTGGGGGCGCAGGTGGGATGCAGCATCCCCCACGTCACAGCAGCTAGGGACAGCCCCCCTGCCCCCTCCCCCCCCAAATAATGCTGAAAGGGGCCCTTGTCCTTCCTGGCCCAAATTTATCGGTGCAAAGGCTGGCTATTGGTAGCCCAAGAAGCCGCACTGCCGACTGTCGTGTCGACAGGGAAGGAAGGGTGTTGTGGGGACGGCGGGCACCCTCGGATGGAGGCTTTGTCACTGCTGAAAAGTTCGCAAGGAGAAGCCTTGTTCCCTCGGCGCTGCCTCCCCCCCCGCGCCTACCCGTGATTTACTGCCACTCCCCTCTGTTTCAGGAGTGCCGCGACGCTCCCCAGCAAACAGGGATGTATGGATGATTTTCTCTCCCTCCTTTCCCTCCTCTTATCTGCTTTTCCCAAATATGTAAACCTGGAGAAAGCTTTATTCTTCTTCAATGATCATTCAATTGTCTCCAGACTGTGTCTTTTGGTAAATTTATTGCCGGTTATTTTAAAAGAGGAAAAAAAGAAAAAAAAAAACCAACCCAACAAAAAAAAACCCAACTCAAATGCATTTTGCATATTAACACGTAACTCTTGTTCCTGTCTGCTCAGTTTGGAAATGGTTGGATTGCTTTTATAAAGAAAAAAATGGCTAATAAAATTGGCCTCAGCACCGTTGCTTTGCAATTCTTATGAACAGTAAAGTGCTACTTACAGTCATTGATGTTAAAAGCTATTTCTAAATTATGGTGCCATTTATTATCTCTAGTGTCCAAAGTAAGTTTAAATGATGCTTATAATTCATGTTTTACCAAATTTCCTTTTCCCCCCGAGGATACCTCTGATTAACTTATGCACATTTAAGCGCTTTTTAAATTCTTCTTTTATTGCCATTATGCTCTGAAAATCTCAGCGATTCTCAAAAATGGGTAATAAACTTGAGATAAAATGCTGCAGTTTTAGATCAATGCTGACATATCACTGTGGTGATTTCTTCAGAGCTAAAGTGATAATGCTTCATATTTACAGAATATATACTAGGTTATTACTACAGTATTACCATTTTGTTCTAAGATGAAATGAGTAATTTACCAATTTATTAAACAGTTACATTTAAGTATTGCTTAGGACATTACCACACCAATCTGTTTACTTAGCTTGAAGAGTTACCATTAAGAAACCCTGTTTATTTAGGTAAAATTTGTAATGATCGTGCCCTCCATTAAGAAACTTATTTTTCTGCAAGCCTAATTGCCTGGAAATGAGTTTCTCCTTATTTACTATGNGCAGCTCAGTAAGATCAGGCTCTGGTACCACAGAAATCGGAGTAAATCCAGAATGGCAGGAGGATGGCTGTGGGGGTGATCCTGGATATGATGGGAGGGGATGGAGAAGCCCACTGGGGTGGAAGAGGTTGTGTTTAATTCAGCTGGTGCCCCTGAGGTGTGAGTGAGCAGCTCCTGTCTGGGAGATGTGAACCACAGGTGGCCCAAGGCAGGTCTACCAGGGGCTTGGGCAATGCTGGCACATTTTAGCCCAGCTATAGGGAAAAAAAAANTTCAGAGCTAAAGTGATAATGCTTCATATTTACAGAATATATACTAGGTTATTACTACAGTATTACCATTTTGTTCTAAGATGAAATGAGTAATTTACCAATTTATTAAACAGTTACATTTAAGTATTGCTTAGGACATTACCACACCAATCTGTTTACTTAGCTTGAAGAGTTACCATTAAGAAACCCTGTTTATTTAGGTAAAATTTGTAATGATCGTGCCCTCCATTAAGAAACTTATTTTTCTGCAAGCCTAATTGCCTGGAAATGAGTTTCTCCTTATTTACTATGGTGCATTCTGCTAAGCCAGCTAAAAACGTCACCCTTGCAAGAAGTGCAGGAGAAATTAATAATACATATATGGAACAGTTTTAATTAGTATAATACCAAATGTTAATAAAAGATTTATGATCCAGTTAAAAGTCCTAACGATCACAACAGGAAAAGGTCTGAAATGTGGCGGCGGCGATCCGTTAAAAAATAAACAAACACTGCCAAAATTCTCCAAATCAAGGATAGAGGAGATTTTAATTATATNAATGCTGGCACATTTTAGCCCAGCTATAGGGAAAAAAAAATAAAAACCCAACTATATTTTGAGTAGCTCAGAAGGCTAACAGTGGAGGATGGAGACAGAACCAGCCTGGCTCCAACCAAAGGTAGAAGTAATAAGCAGTAGCTGGATTTACAGGGGTTAGTCCCGGTGGAGGAGCACATCAAATATCTCAGTTCACAGCTATCTCAGGTTCACCTCGGAGCTTGGTCCCCTCTGGCTGACCAGAAGTGAGGATGGTGTTGGTCTGATGTGGTGTTGGGCTGATCAGGCGAGTGTTTGTGAGGGGAAGGCACTGAATGATCCCTTTCAAACAGAGGTCTTCTACTGTTGGAAGGAGGTTTTTAAATGAGTGACCCTCTGTAGCCGTATGGGCAGGAGGTGTGCTGGGTGCCATCCACGGACACCAGCCACTGCCGAGACCTGCTCTGAGTGTCTTTAGTCAGACGAGATAAATTAAGATCCTGCCTTAAACTCCCTGGCTAGGAGTCTCACTGGGGTCTTCAAGAGAAAGCCTGTAAGTGGTGTTGGAAACATTAGCCTTAAGCATTGGAGCTCAAGCCATTTGCAGTGCCATCAGAGCAGGCTGAACTGCAAGCCGCTGCCCAGTGCTGTTTCTTTAGACCAGTATCACTCTGTGTCCACCTTGTTAGATCCCTGAGGGTAGATCATGAGTAACGAAAAGCGTTAAATACTCTGTTCTACCCAAAACATGCCATTGTTCCTGTAAATCCTAGCAGAAATACCTATTGCTTGTTTGGATTTGAGGAGTTTTGGGGCAGGAATGAGAGCTGTGATCTTGCTTCTCAGAAGCTGCCTGGATTTGGCTCCCAGCAGCACTGGCAGGAGTGGACTTCTCTCTTCTGGCATGGTCTGGAGATACCTGAAGTACGTTATCAGAAGCCATTCTTGTCCCACATCCCATCAAGGTGCTCAAACTCAGTTTGCACATGGTGCTTCTCCCCTCCCTGCCTTGGTCCGTTGGGAGCATGATGCCGTGGCACTGCACTGTGCACAGATAACTGGTTAACTGGGATACTTACCCAAGGAGAAGCCAGGAATGTGACTCCAGTTCAGGGCAGCAAGGGCAGCTAGGAGCTGGGGATGAGCCTTCCCAGCAGGTCTGCTCCAGCGGAAGGCCTGCCACTGTAGGATGAATGCGTAGGATGTGTAGGGTGAATGTGTTGGTGGTGGGACTGGGCTTCTTTCCACTGTGTTTGGTGAGGCCAGTGCTTTGGAACAGGTAATTGGTGGAGAAGTTTCTTCCCATAATAAAAATGGGTGTCCTATGTCTGTCACAACCTGTAGTTTTTGCAGCAGTGGATGGGTTGAGATGCGTTAAATCAGGTGCACTTACTCTTTGGAAAAACCCCTTCCTTCATCTTGAGATTCAGGGCACTGAAGTGGACCTACGCTCTCTGCTGGGACCTGTTTCCTTTTTTAAAACTCCTCTTAGGAATCTCTCTGTGAAATATTTGAACGAGAGTCCCAGGCTGAGTCTCTGGGTGGCCCCCCTGCCCAGGGTGGTACTTGCTCTGCTCTGGAGAGCAAAATGAATGTCAGAGATTTACTGAATTGCCTGCGAAATGCAGAATTTTTATTCATTCCTAAACTTGATAATGTGACTTTCCTTATTTGTTCTTTCCAAGGCCAGAAAAGGAAACACCATATTTATTCTTGCTAATGTAACAATATTGATTAAATCATAAAGTACATATAAATACATATTGACTCATATTACATTAAAGTATCTATCACTTACTACTTGTTCCTCAATAATACTATAGTTATGTTAAAAAAATGCATTAAAATTGGCATGACCTCAAGGAAAGTACGATCTGCCATCATTATTAATATTAGGTTTTGGCGAGTAAAAGCTTTAAAAAGGATGCAAGTGTCAAAAATGGAAAACCACCTCTCTTTTTTCCCCAGCAATGACCAGGTATTTCTGGCTGTACCAGTCATTCACACACGGGTCCTGACCTCTGCTTATTGGGTCAGAACTCTAGTTTTGTTGGAAAACTTTCTTGTGGGTGATGTCCTGGCCCGTGGCAGGAGAGGACGGGTGTCTCTTCAGCATTGGCGTGTCCCTGCAGAGCTGGGGATGCTTTTAGCTGTGGCTGGAGGGGGAGCAGAGCTCCATGCTTAGTTGGGTGCTGGAGCAAGGTGAACAGACACCTGCTCCCACACAAAGCATGTTTTAAACTAAATTCAACCTCACATCCCTCAGTTAATTCTGCTTCACTGTCAAGCACCCAGCCTGCCTCTGGAGTCTCCCAAGTGCCAAGATTTTGGCAGGTTTCAAACACTGCCACCGATAGCTGCACTCTGGTTGTGCAGTGTCCCCGCAGCAGGCATGCAGCTGCATGCAGGGTGGCATTGATGTGTGGCAGGGTGGCCCCTATTCTGGGATCCGTTGGATGCTTGGTACCTGTGTCCCAACAAAGCTGGCTGAATCTTGCAGGTGAGGTGGGTGCAGAGCAAGGACTTTCCATACTCACGAGCTGATAGTACTGGGTCTTGCCTTACTACTGGTAAGGCAATGAGGGTTTAGGGCATCATTCAGAAAAAAACCTGGGTCAAAACAGGCAGAAGAGGGACCTCAATCTGTGTCTTCAGCATCACTTCTCTGTGTTTTGAGTGAGAAAAGGCCCATGTGGTTTACAAACCTGGGAGGAGGGAGATCAGCCACAGCCATCATCCCCAGTAGGAGCAGGCTCTTCTCTCTGGTGAGGACCCAAGGGCTTTGGTGTGTTTCTGCTGCAGCTTTTTCCTCTTGGGCAGCTTCTGGCTTGGTATATTGGATTTTTGGTTCCTGATCTTAGAAGCTGAGGCTTTTCCCCAAATATAACTTGAGAGCAAAATGAGTAAGGTGGATTTTTCAGGACAGCTGGCCCATGAATCTTGCTCAAGGATGGTGTGGCTTCTGCAGAACCGATGCTTGGCTCAGGCACTGGAAGCCACTGAGTGTGGCGGGAAAGGGGACAGGCAGGTAGAAACCATCCAGCTGGTGGACATCAGTAGGAGGACAAAGAAACCTTATTTCTAGGAGTGTAAATAGGGTAGAAATTGTAGGAAGGTTTCTTAGCTTCTTATGGATGAAAATAAAGCATCTTTGGACTTCAGGGCCGGGCAAGGCGACTCTGGTGAACACACCAGAATTGGCAAGCAATCCGGTGCACCCAATCTCCAAAAATGCAGCGGAGCTTCTGTGGCTGTGTAGGAGGAGGAATGTGGCCACGGTGAGGGGCTGAGCAGGACGGGCTGTGCTGCTCTGCCCCTTCTGCCGTGCAAAGGCTCCAAGGGCTGGGGTTGTGCTGCAGGTGGATTGTGCAGAGATTTAAGGGTTTCTGTTAGGTTTAAGAACCTTGGTCCTTACCAGGATTTGGCCGCTGCTTTGCACAACCTGGAAGACTGCACGTGTGTACGCTGCCTGCTTATGTATAGTGCTAAGTGAATAAAACCAGGAGAGGAATTTTTTTAATACACGAATTTCTCTTTTGCAGAATGCGTTTAGCCTTTTCCGTGCAAAGAAAAAATCCAGCAAAATACTGTCCACATGGCTATTTTATGCTTCTGCTTGTCTTTTCTTCTCTTTATAATTAGCCTAATGTGATATCTGATCCCTGCTCTTTTTAGTGTTTGTGTGCCAGTCTGACAGCACTAGCGCTGTTATTTCTTAGATAAGCTAATCACTTCTTAATGACTGGACAAGGTATCTTTATTTAACTACATAAAGAGATTTAACTTTTCCCGTTAAGATGTGACCGCTGGTTTATGTTTTGTTAATGACATGTAACATCGGTGTAAGACTCAGGTGGCACACATGTGTTGAAGTGGGCTGGGGCAGCTGGTTATAGAGAGGCTGTGGAAAGGGCAGGGAGAGGAGGAATTTGGTCTCTATTAATCTGAATTTATTAAAGAAAGCCCTCTTGTGAGCCTGGCTTGCTGCTGCTTCTTCACTGCCCAGTGTGTGGCCACAGGGCTGGTGCTGCGAAATCAGAGGTGGGTTTAATTCCCATCCCCTCCCCCGTGCTAATTGTTGAGATCATACAGAAGGGCTTATTTCTAAGATTAGTGTAAGTACTTATTGCAAGGTTGTTGTAAAGGCTTAATTCTAAGATAAAATGCATCCCTAAAACATGCAAGCATGTGGAGCAGCACTTGCTCGGACCAAGAACATACTGGTCCATCTTTCCTCAACAGCCTGCTATGTCCCCTTTTACTCTTGGAAAACACAGCCAAGAGAAAATGTGCAGAGCTCTGCCCTGCACCCGGAGCTGGCAGAGGGGTGTACCCTGATGGGGGGGAAACAGGAAAGTCCAAATGACCCCAAACCTCATGGTGAAAGGTGGAGAGTGGTTGTCCACACCAGCACGATGCTGCTTGGCGGTGGGTCTGGAAGCTGGAGCCTCGGTGTACGCTGTTGGTTGCAGGGCTGGGAACAAGGCAGCTGAATTTAGAAGCTTGACCCTCTGCACCCTGGGATAAATGATCCAGACACACAAGGGACTGTTCACCCTGTCGTGCAAAAATGTGCTTTCTGGGCAAGGTTTTCTCTGTCTGAAAATGCAAAAGGAGAATGAGGCCAGCGAGAATAAATCAGAGCATTTATCTGAGCTCTGGGAATTAACTGGAGATTTGGCCAGGAACAGCTCAGTGTTTGTGATACCTCCTGCTCTAGCTCCACGACCTCACAGATGCCATGAGGACCTGGTGTCAAATTGGTTTTACCTCTCATCACCCCATGTGCGTGGTCTTCCAAGCTCTGGGTGCAACCATGAGCACACCATGGTGCTTTGAGGCTTGCTTTCTCTGGCATCATTTAGTTTTTTGGAAGGATGAGAAGCACAAGGTGCTTCCAGCCCTGAAACCCAAAGCTGACGGTACCTTCCTGGGGCTGGGTCCTCCTCTGGGACAGGAGGGTGAGTGCTCAAGCAGAAAGCCAGGCCCTTTAAATCATCTGTAACTGTTCTGCCACAAGTGAAGGCAGCAAAAATCCTTTCTTTCTTTATTTGAAAGTTTTGTCCCTAACATTTATGAGTATCTGAAAGTGTCGGTTTGGCAGAGAATCTGTATTCCTGCCTGACAAGAAAAGGGCCAGGCCAGTCCTTGGGGTTTTAATTTTACTGGCTGACTCTAATGTCAGTCTTATCAATGATATCTTTTCTTTCCCAGTAGCATGTTCTAATAAGAAACTAAATCACAAAGACAAAAAGCTTCTGGCATCTCCATTTTGTTGGCTCCTACCTCCATCTATGGCATGTTTACAAGAAAACATTTATCGCTGGAGCACTTGCCTGCAATAAGGAAAGAGCTGATAGCAACATCTTTTAAGCGGGGTCCTCCCTGCTCAGCTGGGTGGGCTGGAGTGCCCTCTGCCGTGCTGCACAGCCCTGTCTCCTGGGGACCAAATCCAGACCAGCCTAAAAACCACCCCCACACCCTCTGCTCCTCGCTGCCCACCTCCACACCGAGCTGTTGGCAACGAGAAGCCTCCCGGAGAATGGCTTTGGAGGAGCAAGGGCTGTAAATTTGCGAGCGGGTTGCATTGAGTAGGGAGTAGAAATGTGTTTTTCTTGGTGGGATTTGTAAGGGCTTTGCACCTGGAGCAGTGCGGATCGAGGAGCCGTCTGAGCGGGAGTGATAGGAAATGCAGCGCATCCCAGCACAGCAAACTTAAATTGCGGCTGATCGCCACCGGGAGGGCAGCAGCAAAGGCAGAAAAAAAAAGATCTTGGATAGTGTTCTGCATCTTCAAGAGCTCTCCAAACCCTCCATAATGATTGGGGTATCTAATGTTGTTTTCATGGTGTACCGAAGCTTGTGTGTGGGGCAAAGGGAAGCCCTGCCATCCCCTGTCAAATCCAGCCCTGTCCCCTCAGCTGCCTGGATGTCAGGAGTGTTAATACCCTCTTTTGTGGGTGGGAGAATGGGGGGGGTAAGAGGTCAAGTGGCTTCATTAGGCCCCGGAGGATTTGGCTGTCTGAGCACAAAGCTGGAGTGTGGCATGGCGGGGAGCGCTTTGTCCCGGGCTTCAAAGGCTCGTCCCTTGTAAATCCTCAGGCGCTTTCATCTCCCACACAAAACTTGCTGTTAACTTTGTCCCTGGCAGTTCTCGCCGATGCTGTTCCCTGAAAGGGGTCAGCAGGCTGGTGGGGCTTCACCACCGGGTCTCAGCTGAGGGAAACACCGCTGGTCCTGGTGGGACCCAGCACCTTTCCCAAATCCCGCAGGGAAGCGAGCAGCAAGAGGCATCTCTGGGCAATTCTGGCATCAACTGCAATAGTAATAACAATTAGCAATTATGCAGGGTTATATGCCTTTGGTGCCTATTACAGGCATCAACGAGGAGTTCTGTTTCTGTTTTCTACTTGTAGCTTGGCCTGATGCTTGCATTTTAATAGCAGATGCTGTAAGGCAATTAGAGCCACTGCAGATAATACCGGGGGATGATTTGCTGCTGCACGCGGTGTGGCATGGCCAGTTGACCTTCCCGGCCGCCCCCTCCCCCCCCCAATACCTGCCTGATGGTAGACAGCCACGTGCCATGTATTTTGGAGAAGGAGGGGGAAGAATGGGAAACAGTTTTGGCTGCCCACAGCGGATCTGTCCTGGGATCCATCTCTGGGTGATGTGCTGGGGATGGGGTGGTGGGTACCACTCCGGGAGCTGCGGGGCCCAGGGGGATAGGCGCTACCCTCTCCTTACCTGGCGTGCTCTCTGGAGTTGGAGCTGCTAAAACAAACTTGGAAACGACAGCTGGGAGGCTGCAAAGGCTCCCCCAGGCTCCGCGGATCCGCAGTGCTCCCTCCTCGACGGCGCCGGGGAGCAAACGCGCTTTTACCAAGGAGATGAAATGCAGATCTGCGCTTCAGCTTCTCCGCTGTTCCTCCAATTCCCCCAGAAAAAAAAAAAAAAGAAAAGAAAAAAATGGTTAATGTAATATTACATCAGATTGTACTCCAAGGAGCAGAAAGCCAATTTTGGGGGAATGTGAGCCAACCTACATTTAACTGGGATGCTGATATTTACTGTTGCAGTGATCCGGGCCTGTAGCATGGGTGAAGTCGCTGGCTGGGGATTCAAAGTCCAATTAGGCAGTGTTAATAGAGGAGGCGGCGATGCTTCATTGAGAGAAATTACTAAAATTGTACTTTTAGGACAGTCAATTAGCTGTGTTTTGACAAATCAACAAAAAGATGAAACTGAAGCCCTTGAAAAAAGAATGAGAGAATTCAGAGGGAACATGTCTGTTTGGGGAATCCTAATATTTTTTGTTGAAATCATTAAGTGAAATTAAATACTATTTTAAACCAAAGGGATAGAATATCTAATTAAGACAGAAAAAAGGTTTGGGGAAGGGTATTGTTGAGGGGATTAGAGAAATGGTTTACAATTCATGTTGACTGAGGCGGGGCCCCCTGAATATATTAAGTATATTAGTAACGAGGATGGGAAAAATCTCTCAACAAGCTGAAGTTTAAGGGAGGGTTTCTTTAGGGTGACTCCAAGTCTCACAGACTCTGGAGTGAAGTGTGGGAATGAAGCCAGGGGAATGAGGGAGATGGAGGACAAGGCATGATTTTGGAGCTGTGCCGGGGCTTGCACAGCCCTGGGAGGGCCAAGCAGCAAGGGGCAGGAGGATCTGGGGCCTCCAGAGTAACCTGGCTGGTGGGAGCAGGGGAAATGGGTGGGACTGTGGACCCCATGGGTACACCCCGTGTCCCTGGTGGCTGCAGGATGCTGCAGGAGCCCATCCCTTGGGCCCCAGCCAAGCTGCAGTCAGAGTCCCCCTGGATGGTGAGCTCAAGTCCTTTCATTTGCTCACTGTTGATCTGGTTGTATTTCTCCCAAGACTTAAATTTCTGCTTTGTGATTATATTTATAGAATAGAAATAATGGAATTGCTTTGGTTGGAAAGCCTTTAATATCATTGAGTCCAACCATTAACTTGGTACTGCCAAGTTCACCACTAACCCATGTCCCTCAGCACCACATCTACATGTCTTTTAAATACCTCCAGGGATGGCGACTCCACCACTGCCCTGGGCAGCCTCTTCCAACGCCTGACAACCCTTTTGGTGAAGAAATTTTTCCTAATATCCAGTCTAAACCTCCCTTGGTGCAACTTGAGGCCATTTCCTCTTGTCCTATTGCCTGCTCCTTGGGATAAGAGACCGACCCCAGGAGCTGGTCTGAAACTGGTGTGTTTCTCCAGAACAGAGGCAGGGGTGATGGGCTGGGGGTCCATCCTGTTTTTTCCTGTGATGGTTTGTCAGACCCTTGCCACCATTAACCCCTCGAGCAAAGTCCTAGTGAATGGAGAACAGCAGCCAGGAACGGCAGAAGGTAATATGTGGCGATTTCTCTGTAACTTGAGATCATTCTCCCATGTTTTGCATCCAGTGCTCCAGAGGCTCCCACTCTTAACACCCAGCTCCAGTCAAACTCTTCCACCTAAAGGCCTCTCCTAAAGAACTCCGGTTTTGACCTATATCATCATATTGTTTAATTCATTTCATATACAGAGACAGTTAGTGAAATATGCATGCTGTATTATATTAAAGAGAAATGTAACCTTCAATTGGTATCTGATGTGCACTTTGCAATAACTGCTATTAGTTGTCTATAAAACTCCTAGACATCATTTGATTTTATTACCATTATATTATTTTACTTGGGAACATATAGAAGGAGTGGTGATTGCAAGTCTTCAAGTGCTTACTGGGAAATATTTAACGCGGAATGTTTTATTTATTAGCATAAAGAGACACAATGGATTGTTGGTGATTAAAGTGATGATACTGCTGCCATACTTGTCAAAAATATAGACCTAATTCAATAGAAAGGCGACAGTCAGTCTCCATGTTGATCTATGCTGAAGCAAACTGCCTCTGAAAGCAGTACAAAGCCTGAATTGGCCTCTTAATTTTATGCTCTAGGGCATAGTATAAAAAAGGGAATTCTTTCTAAGTGCCTGTAATTGCATGTTATCAGAACCTAAAATATAAGCCAAATTTTTGAAATTATAAGTGTTAACTTTCCATTTCAATTCCTTCCCCTCCTCCTTCTCAAAAAAAAAAGAAATCATCAAAACAAAAGAGAGCTTTAAAATGCCTCGCTATGCCACAATCATTAATAAAATATACAGCTTACTTAGCCTTTAATTGCAAATGTACATTTTGAAAGAAAATACTTTTTTTTTTTTTTAAATAAATCGTTTTCATTCTCTCCCAGCTGTCCAGCACAGGAGCCGGGGACGCGATTGTCCCAGCTTGTTCTGCCACCCTCTGTTTTGAAAGGATGCTTTTCCAACAGCAACAACCTCCTGTGGGCTTCAGGGTTGCAGGTATGGGCACTTAGATGGGTAAAGGCTCTGAATTAGGTAAATCTTGCAGGTTAGATGGGCTTTGCTAAGCCCCCTGTATCAACAGGAGGGAGGTAGCCCAGCAGAAAAAAAAATAAAATCAAATATTCCCCTTGCATGGCTCTGTGTTTACAACTTCACTCCTCTGAGCAGACAGCAGGAAAAAAAAAATAAGATTAACCATTTTGTACACTTGATGGCTTCATTGGACAGGCAATAAATCAATACAATTGAATTGGAGAAGATAGTGTTCAAATGCTATTATCTGTCTCTGTTATTGAGCTGGGATCCTCGGACTGACTTACAGAGATCCCTTCACCTCCAGGATTCCCTTCCCCGCGAAATCTGTGGGTTTTGACCTGCTCCAGGGCTTGCCTGAACCCACCAGGCAGTCCCGCACTTTCCCGTGGATGTCATCCTTTTTGGATTTATTACCCAAAACTCATCCCTGTTGGGTTTGTTACCCCAAACCCATACTTTTTTGGGTTTGCTGTGACACAGTGAGGTTGTTAGAGTGCAAGCAGGAAATCATCTTAGATGTTAACGCTGGTGAAAGACATGGAACTCAGAACGCTGGAGGAGAGGGGTGGCGATGCCATGTGCCCTGTGGGGAGTGTTTCCAGGGCTGGAAGCAGGGGCTTTGTAGAGCTATTCTGATCCTCTGCCTGTTTGCTTTTGCCTTCTAGCAGCGAGATGGCCAGTGAAGGTCCGGCTGGCACAGTCCCTGCAGTCATGGGCATTTATTTATTCAGGGATTTTACCCAAAGGGACTTCCTGCTGCGCCCTGCCTGATTCTGGTGCCGGGATTTCCAGAGCTTTCCAGGAAAGGTGATGGCACTGAAAAGTTTTTTTTTTAGCAGGAAAGAAGAGTCGTCCGTAACAGCTTAAGATACCCCAAAGGCCAGATTTAATGTTGATTAAATGGTTCTGACGGCAGCAAAGTTGCTGCTCACTTATACTTTCATAAATGAAAGGTAAATCAAGCCTAAACTTAAACATTGCAAGGACTGTTTTTGAAATGTTTTGTTAACAAAATACTTTGTTTCTCTACTACAGGCACTAATATTTTAAAGTCACCCTGACATGATGGCATAAAGGTTAAAAATTCTTTGTTTACAGGTGAAATCCCTGCTCCTCCTGCTTTCCTCAATCTTTTCCCAGACCAGATAATTTGATATATTTTTTCCCTTTGCCATATGCAATTTCGGAGTGCCCTCTGGTGTACAGACATCTCCAACGCATCGCCCTTTCTCACGCCTCTTCCTTCTGACAAATCCACTCCCTTTTAGCACTTAGATTTATTTATCCTTACTGCTTCTCTTTTCCTACGGGGTAGGGGCCAGGGCAGTTAATCGGGGCCAAATGCGAGCCCCCTTCCTCTAAAGGCACTGACATGAGCTTACCTTGAGGACTTTTGGAGTTCCCTGCCATTGCATTAGTTAACGAAGGGTGCTGCCCACCTGATGGCAAAATCAGAGCCCAAAACCATAATGAAAACTGTCTGATGCAGCAAATCACCCTTGCTTGAGTTTGAGAAGCAGCTTGTCTCAGCGGTGCCACTAAGCAGCTTGTCTCAGCGGTGACACTCTTCTTGGGGTGGTGCCACCAAAGGTGGTAAGCCTCGCTACATGAGTGTGGCTGCAGAGCTGATCCGCATTTTCCAGTGCATTAACAAGAAATAAGTGGGCCAAAATAATCCTTGCTCTGTCTCCTGTGGACTGAACAGTCCTAGAGGCTGAAGTTCTTACGCTCAGTAATGACATTTCTACCTGATCCTTTTTTGGGGAATGATTCCCTTTTGGAATGACTTCTTTTTTTTTTTTTTTGTTAAGATCTACTAGTGTTGGAAACTTGTCTACAATGACGCTATGTTTTGTAAAACAAAACCAGTGGAACTTCGGTGGGCCAGAAGCTATGCATTCTTCAGCCCTATAGGGAGGAAGAGATGCATTATGGGATGGTGCTAGGGGGACCAGTGGAGGCACCATGACTCTGCAGGGACCTTGGATGCTGGTGGCAGGTAACAATAGGGCATGTTGTGTCTAACAAGTGGGTGTCTGGAGTCCTCTCAGTTGACCTTTGATCCCTCATGGCCAACATACATGTTGTGAGTTTGAACCTGATTGCAACTGCTTCTGCTCAGATCGGGTCTGCTGCAACCTGTTGGTGAACACCACCATGACCATGACGGAGCACAGAGGAACGCCATTATGGACCTCATGGACCTTGTGGAGCTCATCCACCTGGTCTCTTGCTCAGCTTCATCATGGCCATGTGCTGCTTACTCTGAGGGGTGCCCAGCACGTGAGAGTCCCTGCTACGTGCCGGGCCTGTTTGCTGGACAGGAACATACAAGAGTGATGAACCATCCTACAAGCAAGCGCAACACAGTGGCAGCACGTGGGTGACGCTTTTGGAGTGCCAAGTGGTAACTGATCTGTCAACAGCTAGCTATTAAAGGCGTTCCTGGGACAGACCTTCCCATCTTGAAACTCTTGCTGGTGAAGCAGCTGGAGGGATTCTGGTCTCTTGCTGAGGTGACAGAAATGGCAGATGATAAGTAAAGTAACTGACGAGTGCTGCTTTGTAATTAAATGTTAAAAGGCACCACAATCAAGGTAAATTAAATTGCTGGGCCCAACCTGGCAGCAGCAGAAAGCTGCTGAGACGTGTGCCGTACATCTGGTTGTAACACACCAGTTAACGTTTCTATTTAACAAAATAAAACAAAGGTCTTAGAGGCAAGGAGCTCCACAGAAGCTTGTTAGAGTTTTGCAAATAGAGAGCAAAGCCTGAAAAGTGCAGTACAAGATAGATGGGAAATCTTATTTTGAGGTTGCTGTCAGCACTCAGACTTCCAAATTTTAGATGAAATTGAAGTATTGAAAAATCACCTCTTTCTTGCTGAGGAAGCTGGAAAACCTCTTTCTTGCAAAGGAAGTTCTAAGTTCTTTTAAGAACTAATATCCCATAGGACCACCCCAACCACTGGCAAACCCATCACCTGCTTTTCAAAAGTCTGCATCACACAGACAGTTCCCATTTGTGACCACAGTTGCCAACTGGTATGGAAAATGCAGAGAATGAAAGGGGAGGTCTACGTGGTTTTCCTTCACGTCATCCACGAGTGAAGGGAGTTGGGTATCTTGGTCATTGTACCTAAGTGCCCTGGGGATCAGTTTCCCCCACCCGCTAGAGGATGAAGCTGTGAGATGAGCATCAAGATGTTCATGTGATACTATATCATCTTCCCGTCTTGACCTGCTGCAAAGTACCACCAGATAGTACAAGGATGTAGGAGCCCCTGCCATAACTGAACCCTCTTCCACTGTGAGACTGTCGGAGATGGAAATGGACAGCCAAAATATCCTAAACCTTTGCTGCTAGACCTGGAACCCTGCTGCAGTGTGTGATCAGCCTCAGAACTAAACTCCATCCTGCATCTGGATCTTGTAACCGGCTCTGCAGTGTGGATTGGGCTGGAGTCAAGCCTGGGTCTAACCATGCAGGTCTGTCGTGGAGCCTGGGTTGAGGAGCCTCCTCAATCTCTCACCTCCTCCCTCTTTGGAGCAAATGAAAGACTCAGCCAGCCCCATGTCTGGCTGCCAACAGTGACTGGAAGTATGAGAGCAGGTTAAGATTACAGCGGTATTTTCCCCAGAATATCTTCCCAAGCCATTCAAGGACTTCTCAAGCCACAGAATGTTTCCCTTTTTTCTGCCCTTGACTGATTCTTCATTTATGTGTGAGCCCAATGAGTTTGAAGTTTTAGTCTCCCCAGCATCCTGTGGCAGTGACTTCCTCAGTTCTGCAACACGTTGGGTGAGGATTTGCTGCCTCTTTTTTTTTTTTTTTTTAATTTAATCTGCCACCTACAAGTTTCATTTTATGCCCTGTATTTCTTGTATTAGGAGAGAGATCAGACAGTTGTTTCTCGTTCTCCATGCTTCTTGTTATTGAATAGCCCTTTATTTTTGTGGGTTTTTTCACAACAGGACTATTGCTACCTATAGTAGTAGTCAAGATGTAGCTGTACCCTGCATTCATACACTGACCTGATGATATTTTCTGTTTCTCTCCCAGTGATTCCTAACATTCAGTTTGATTTTTTGACCTTTGCAGCACCGCAGACAGACTACAGGGCTGTGTATTACATCTCTGAAGTCACACTTGTGATCAGAGATCAGACCAGAGCCCATTGTTTCATCTGTAAAATTTCCACAACTGTAGTTTGAAAATATGATAAGTGTTCATTTGTCCAGTAAATATCTTTGTCCAAAAGCCTCCAGAAGCCTATAAACATATAAGCATCTCTATATATAAGCACATAAGGTGAACTGGGGATGTTTTGTGTAGAGGAGCCAGTAAACCACTCTGGAATAATGCTGTGATGCTACAAACCCCATGCTGCTACCTCAGTTGGGCAAATCCAACCCAGAATGCAGAGTGGTTTAATACTATTGCCTACATAAGATAAGCTCAGTAAAGTCCAGGAGATAAAGTGATTTACAGGGATGGCTTTAAACATCCATCTTGTTCTTCTTCGTGATTCTGAAGTGGTTTCTTTTGAAAAGCCTTTCCCAGGCTTGTCTCTGCAAACTTGAGCGCTGCAATCCAGATCCTTGTGTATAACCACATGGCTCCTGGCCCTTAGGAGTGCTCTCCAGCACAAGCTGAGAACAGGGACCTGGTTTAGCCTAACGAGCAAACAGAAATATAAGAGCTCGCTACATGTATCTCACATAGTATGGTTGTCCTGGCCATGACTTTGACACCGGAGGAGGTGCTTGATGCATCAAAATTCCTTCTCATGAGCAGTCAAAAACTTGGTGTCATTTTGTTTCCTTCCCTGTAGCACCTTCAGCCTGCAAGGTACCGTGGTGAAGAATCAAGGAATGGAGAGAATGCAGCTGTGGAGAGGGGTAAAATCGTCCTGGGTGGGGAAAAAGAGGCACACAATGATACTGCCACCAACATGACGTCCTTCAGTCTTTACACCCAGCAGGAGGTCCCTGGAGAGCATGGTAGAGGGAGTGAAATACAGCAGTATGGGAGCTGGGATGATAAAGAAACACCGGACTCCCTGAGTTTGTGTGAAGATCCTGCAGGTTTATATTTGCGTGGGGTTTTTTTGCAGGGAAGGGTGATGGGGAGAAGAGCAGAAGGGCTCGCTGCATGCTGGAGATGTGGAGCTGCCTGGCTGCCTGCTCCTCTAAGCTGAGAGACCAGGAATAAAGTTGGCCATGCTTTTGACCCTCTTGCCATCTGTATTATCAGCTATGTACGCCAGTGGGATTTCAGGGACAGAACGTGACCTTTGACTCGTGTGCTTGAGGTCCTTACAACAACTTGTGAGCAAGGTCAAACACAGCAGAGAACCAAGGGAAGGATAAAGGAGGATTATTTTCTTTGCCTGAACAGATTTCATTTGAATGGGGAACTGTGAGGTGCCCAGGAGGGCAGAAAAGATTCTCATCGAGCCAAATGGAGTCTGGCACCCAGCTCAGCGGTGTTTATTGGCCTTGTGAGTTAATTTGGCTCATCCCATCCCAGCTCAGAGGTCTGTGACCGTGGCTTAGCGCCCTCAAATTCCACCATGCAAGACCTTCTAGAAAGCCACCGTTTAAGCAGGAAAGGCGTAGGTAAGCACAGACAGACAAACCTCATGTGGGAGACCTGGAGGAATGTACAGTATGTGGGAGATAAGGTGACAGGGCTGCGGGAAGCTGATTTGGGGTCACTAGATGGTGCTGTTGATCTTGAAATGAGAACAGACGGCTCTGAGAAGAGGGTATTTCTCTCCTGAACTTGCACCTAGAGCATCCTCCCAAAATGATGGTTGAGCAACAGTGTCTTACATGCTTCCCAACCACCAAGTGGAGCTGCACTTCAGGCTCTGACAGTGAAGCTACAGAGACGAAGGAGTGCAACAAACACAGGAAATTCAGGAAATGGACAAGCAGCTGCTGTGGCCCCGCTCCATGGCCTTAACTCTGCCCTTCTCAGAGCCTGGAAGAAGCTTTAAGGTCTCCCTAGAGCCCCTCTCTTCTCCAGGCTGAACACCCCCAACTCTCTCAGCAGAGGGGCTCCAGCCGTTGCAGCACCTCCATGGCCTCCTCCGGCCCTGCTCCAACAGGTCCATGTCTTTTGATGTTGGTGGTCCCAGAGCTGGAGGCAGCACTTGAAGGGGTTGTCTCCCCAGCATGGAGCAGAAGGGCAGAATCCCACCCTCCCCAACACCCCTCACCTTGCGCTGCTGGTCATGCTGCTGGGGATGCAGCCCAGGACACAAGGGGCTTTCTGGACTGCCAGCGCACATCGCTGGCTCATGTTGAGCTTCTCGTCCACCAACACTCCCAAGTCCTTCTCCTCAGGGAGGTATTTGGATTTTTCAGGTTTGAAATTAGTCTTTTTGATGCCAAGGAAGTGTAAGTGTTTTAATGCCTTTTAAGATTTTGGCCCTGAGTTCACTGGGGAAGAAATTATTGACTGGTGAAAGGAGGAGGATCCTGGTGAAGATGTTATGTGACAGCTACGTGGCAATGCAGCTGAAGATTATGTCATTATGTCAGCGTGCAAATTAAGATTGCATAGGAAATCTTTATCATGTCTGTAGCTTCTGATTGCTTGACTGCAACTGTGCTGTGGCTTTAACTGTGCTTAAAATGCAATTTCCTAACTTTTGTAAAAGCTTACTAAAAAGAGAATTCCATTAAGGGAAACCATGTTGACTCCGATTTCTTCCTTGATTCTCCCTGTACAGCTATTTCTAAATCACTTGTAAGCTCTTTCAGCTACACTGAGTATTACATTGTGTAGAGTAAAATGATCGATATTGTAATGGACTTTTCATCCTAGTACATGGCAGAAATAATAAATGTCATGATATATGACAGCCCTTCTAAAGCCCTGTGGAGCCAAACACAACGCAGTAAGCATATATCTCCTACTTCTACCCCTGTTTTGCTTCTCTGTGTCCATCCTTTGTTTCCTCCCACATTTATTTCCTCAGTAATGGAAGACAGTAATTGAATTAAAAGCGACTCAGTCCGCACAGGAACACACTGCGGCTGCACCGCTCCTCCTCGACAGTGCTGGGTGGACTTCAATGATGGCAGACTGCTCTGGGAGCTGCTGGGTGAGCCCTGGGCAGGCTTTTTGATAGGTTTGACCAGTAACCGCATACTCCTATGGGTGTTACACCCAGTAAATGTACACGGAACCAGCTGCAGCCTCTTTCACTGTTACCATCCACCTTCCCACTCTAGCTTGTCTGTCACTGAGGCTATGCCAACACTTCATTTAAAATTTTGGTATTAGTTCCTGTTTTCAGGCCAAATCAAACAAATGTCTTATCTGCATCTGTTCAGATCCTCCTGGCTGAGATGTCCGATCCACTAGTGACACCATTCTTCTTCTGGTGACACCAGCCGCCATACTCGATGGCTTCCCCATCTCTGCCGCTTTGCCCCTCTCCGTGCCCATCTCATTGCCAAGCTGCTGCACTTCCACTTTAAAGGCCACCTAAAGAAGTAATTACTTCTTAAAGATAATAAGAAATGAACCAAACCAAAGGTTTGAAAATGAAATAAATACTGTTCTTTCCCTGGTTTCCTAAGGGAGATTTTAAGTGGAGTAAATGGGAAGGTGGTTCCTGATGCTGAAGTGATTGCCCTGCTCTCCTCTCTTTTGATGTCCACCACGGTGTTAGTTCTACACATACAAGCAGTGCACAGGCTGCAAATTCAGCATGTCTCTCCTACAGGGTACAAAGGAATTAAAACCAAAGAATGTTAGTTTTTCTGGTTTTACTTAAATACTCTTGTCACATGCTACAAGTGAGTCGCCTTATATTAAAGCAAGAAGAAAAGCTGGTAGGAAGATGAGAAAGGAAGTATTTTAACCCATATCAGCATTTCCAAATCAGCTGTAATTAGTATTGGTTAGTTACTGTGCCGCTGTAACCAATTGGCTGAGACAAACTGTGGGGATGGGGCCCTGGCAGTGTCACCAGTGTCGGTGTCACGGTGAATGGGGTGCTGGACCGGGCAAAATCACCCTGTGAGTCTGGAAGAGGGCAGCCCAAACCCCCTGTCCTCACCCAGCTGCTCTACTGTTCATTCCTATACCTTGTTCTCACACTCCAGTCAATTCCATGATGATTGTACTTCAGTCGGCCTGTGGCGATCCACTCGGACAACTCCTTGGCAGACTTTCACTTTCACGTTAACAGGATCGTAGGGAGATGTATCCTGGTGAACCTGTGGCTCAAGTAATCTCCAATTTGAAAAAATAATGTTTATATTGCAAATAGGAGCCTTTACATTGGAAAAGCAGCTGGTACATACATAGCGTGGAAACCTATTTTCTGTTTTTTGAGGAGGTGAACTTCATGGGAGGGTGAGAAAGAAGGCAAATGCCATGTTTTGACAGGTAAGATTCATTTTACCACTGTGTTGGTTCTTTTTTGTTTTGGTTTGTCTCATTTCCAGCAACAGAATTTCTTACTTTATGAATCTGAATGCAGCTACTACGAATACAAACTACACATTTCAAAGTAACGGCAAGCCATGACCACTAAAAGACTGTGTAATTTATTTTTGAAGAGTGAGCGTCTGGGTAAAAGTAATTTTGAGGTCAGCTGATTTACAACACCCAGCATATCTGACTTTTACGGATCAGTCCCTGGACACGAGGATAGCCTGGAATGGCAACTGGAAATTGTACTCTGCCCAGGGCCAGTGATGGGCATATCTGCGGTGATGCATAAATGAGCATTTTCAGAGTTTGTGGCTCTCAATACAAAAAGGAATAACCTGGGGAGGGGTTTTTTTTTGTGTGTTTTGGCACACAGCTGTCCCCATGTGCCAGTTCAGATTGAGCAGCTCAGTTGGTCACATACCAGCTGAAAGGGGGTTCTTAAAATATTGTTGCTCCCTGGTCCTCAGAGCCCAGTGGCGCAGGGAGCAGTAACTCAAGAATGGCAGTTCAGGAACTCAGAACAGATACAAAGACGGGAAAAGGGGGTGCTTTTTGGGATATTTTTAAAAATCAAAGTGGATCAGCTCATGGAATAGAGTATGTGTCACTTCAACAGGGCCTTCCTCTACATGGAGGAGCATGGGCCGATGCAGCTCCTCGCCTTGCTCAAGCTCTGTTCTCAGGTCTAGAAGCCCGAGGCTGTGCTTACACTCCCTGCTTCTTAGTGGGGTTTGTCACTTTGGCCACAGCACGAAGCCTTTTGATTCTTTGCTACCTCGGTAAGACCCTGGAGCCACGCTGGCTGCAAAAGCTCTTTGAGGGAGGCTATCCGGGCCAGGCTGTGCAGCTCTCCGCCGCGAAGGGCGGCTTGCCCTTGCTAGCGCTGTTCACTCAACCGGCCGGGCAGGCACCTGAGAGAGCTGCGGGCCCCAGCACCCCCGGGCGTCTGGTCCTTCCCGCCGGCAGACAGCCATTTCACGCCGCCGCCCGGCCGCTCTCTTCAGGCTGTAGCGGGCACCTGCCTGGGCGGTGCTCGCCGCCCCGTCCCGGCGAGGCCACGCAGGCCCCACTCCTGAGGGAACGTTCACCCTGCGGGCGCTAAATTCAGTTCCCTTCCGTTCCGCTCCGTACCGCCCCGTCCGCCGGGGCCACCTCCATTTCGCGATCACCTCAGCGACCCCGTTAGCGGGACCGGACAGCATCAGACACGATCACAACTCCCCCTCTCCCCGCGCCCCTCACTCCGCGTAAGAGAGGCGGGGCGGGACAGCGCATGCGCAGCGGCGGCGGGGAGGGGGCGTGGCCACGTCTCTTAGGTCTCGCGAGAGCGGGTGGGCTATATCTGGGGGGCGATCAGACGCGGGGTTTCCTTTAGTGCGCGTCCGTCCGCCGTGTAGCAGTGCATTCGGGCGCTCTGCCGCTCCCCTCGCAGGCCCAGATGATGGAGGACAGCGCCATGGACATGGAGAGCATGGGGCCTCTGCGCCCACAGACCTTCCTTTTCGGTAACGGATCGCGGCTCCCCTACAGGCCCCTTTCCGCAGGCCACGGGGCCCAGCGGGAGGCGGCGGGGCCGATGTGGGGGTCCGCGGCCTGGCGCCGCGCCTCAGCGGGGCGGAGAGGGCCTCGGTGTGAGGGGCGGGGGCGCGGGCGCGCGCGGAGGCCGCAGCCCTTAGGGCCGCGCGTCTCCCCACGTGGCGCGCCGCTGGCACGTGGCGGCGGTGCGGCCCGCTTTTGTTCTCCGCTCCCGCCCGCCCGTTTCTAAGGAAGGCGGGCGGGCCCGGAGCACATGGCAGCACGGTGGGAGACGGAGCACGTGGCGGGGTGGGGGCGCGCGGAGGGCCGGGGTAGGCTTGGGCCTTGGGGGTAGGCCCGGCTGCCGACGTTGGTCATTTCCACTCTCAGTAGCGTGGAGAGGGCTGGAGGTGGGTGGTTTGGCGGCGGATGGGCTTGAGGGGAGGAGGCGAGGAGATGCGCGGTCGGTGGTAGGCCGCGGGATCGGCCGGGGTTTCCCCGCCCCACGTGCCTATCTGGTGCGCCCGCGATGCTGTTGTGCTTCTGCGCCAGTTTTAAAATTTAACAAAAAACTACACAATTTAATAGCGTGCTTAATGGTCTTATTGCAGGCTGTGAGCTTAAAGCAGATAAGGAGTATAAGTTCAAAGTAGATGATGAAGAAAACGAACATCAGTTGTCTCTGAGAACGGCAAGTATTGTTTCACTTTTAAGTTTTTATTTTTAAGCAGTGGTGCGCCATGTTATGAGAAGTGTTTTTTAGTATATAATCACAGAACGGTTAGAATTGGAAGGGATCTTAAAGATTATCGAGTTCCACTAGACCAGGTTGCTCAAAGCTCCATTCGACTTGGTCTTGAACACTTTCAGGGATGGGGCTTCCACAGCTTCTCTGGACAACCTGGGCCAGGGTTCCACTATGCTCACGGGAAGTATTCTTCATAGTATCTATGTTTATTCTCTTTCAGTTTAAAACCCTTCCTCCTTGTCCTCTTGCTATGCATGATCAGGAGTCCTTCCCCATCTCTCTTGTAGCCCTTCACAGGTACTGGAAGGCTGTTACAAGGTCTCCCTGGAGTTGAACACCTCACCCCCAACTCTTGCAGCCTGTCCTCATAGGAGAGGTGCTTCACCTCTGATCATTTTTTGTGGTCCTCCAACCCATTCCAACAGTTCCATATCTTTCCTATGGTGAGGACTCTATAAAGCTGGACACCTGACTCCAGGTGAGGTTGAGAGTAGAGAGGAGGGGCAGAATCACCTCCCTTGCCTTGCTGCCCATGCTTCTTTTGATGCAGTCCAGGATGCAGTTGGCTTTCTGGACTGCCAGTGCACATTGCTGGCTCATGTTGAGCTTCTCATCCACAAGCACTCCCAAGTCTTTCTCCTCAGGGCTGCTCTCCAGTCATTCTCTGTCCAATCTATATTTTTGCTTGGGATTGCCACATTCCAGGTGCAGGACCCTGCACTTAACTTGGTTGAATGTCATGAGGTTTGCATGGGCCTGCCTCTCAAACTGGTCCAGGTCCCTCTGGATGACATCCCTTCCCTCCGATCTCCTTAAACTTGTGGTGTTTTTTTTTTTTTTAATTTAGTGGTAAGTGCTTATAAGTGGGTCATACCATGTTACTGGACATGGTTGCTGTATTAGCAGATAAAATAGCTGCTAATGTTTGGTTGTTTACAGCAAGCAATACAAGTCTAGGAAAGTTTAAAAATGAATTCACAGTAGGTTAATAAAGGTATACTAAATAGAACTTGAGGCCAGAACATTCATGCTTATACCTCTAATGCAATAGTTGAGATGCTATGGGAGCACAGCAGGGAGAACAGTTTATAGGAATCATGCCTGGGTACATTTTAGTAGACTTTATTAGAAACTTTATTTTGGGAAGTGTTTCTGTATATACCAAACATAATTTGAGTGCTGTTCTTCCCAGAAGCAGCTAGTAACAAATTGTGAATGGGGGAGGGGTTATGTTTTGATTTATTGTCCTTGGTGTTGCCCCCTCTAAGGATGTAGTTAGGAAATGCTGACTTTCATTCAGATAATTCATCTAACGGGCTCTTTAAACAGCAGCCTCCTAGAAATCAGGATCTGTACACTGGGAGTACTTAGATGTGTCCTTGAATCTTTCTGCTGCCACAGCAAGCAAGACACAGTATTTCAAGGCTTATGTTTTGTGTTGAGCATGTTACTTTTGGTTAGCCAAAAGATAATAAGCTGCAACTTTGCAGAAATGAAGTTAGGAGTTTCTGTCTCCTTAATCTCCTACAGCAGAATTGCCTCCTGCAGGAGACTCGAATAATAACACTCTCCAAACTTATTTACAGTGGTACTTAGACACTTTCATATAGACACTACAGCTTTGTGAATCCTATTACAGCCTGGACTTGACAATCACTAATTTGTTCTTAGACTTTCTTTTGAGGGAAGAATATAACAGTATGTATGGGACAAATTCATGCAGATTGTTCTTGTATCTGAATGCCTGTCATGCAGAATGAGGTTAGTCACAGGGTAATACTTGAGTTGTATGGCTTTATCCAGTGGTCACGTTTTTGGTGAATTACTTGTAGCATCTCTTCTGATGCTGTGCACTCTTCAGGGGAGAGGAAGGAGACTGGATGCATACCAGTACCTAGGTTTTGGTGGTGTGGGGGAAAAAAAAGTCTAATTCGATAGCCCACATTTTTACAGACAAAAGACTATATGCAGAAGTGGGAATTGAAATACGAATGACAAACTAGAAATGTCTGAGGTCTTAGACATAGCTGTAAACAAAAAATGCCTTGGCAAACAGAGGGAGGAACTGACGGAAGAAGGTAGCAAATACCCGGTGGCGGATTCATGCACCTGATATAGGGCCAGATGTATAAAGATTGACCTCTGTCAGTTAAGATGTGAATGTGGTGATAGACTTGGGTATGAGGCACAGAAAGAAGTGGAGAGACAAAAGGATAAAAGTGGAAAGGGAGGAGGTTTGATGCATGTAGAAGTAGAAGGTGACATGAGAGCTTCTGTAGATGTCTTAGTAATGATAGCTGAGAAGGTAAAAAGGGATGGTCACAGCTTCATTACCTATTTATTGCCAGTGTGCATTCCTTCACTGTAGAAATTAAAGCATGTGCATGGATACTTTCCAGATGCTCAGTAAATTAGGGGTTCAGGCTTGCTTGAACTGGTGCAAATGACAGGACTAACTGAGGATGAAGGACATGCTTTTAAATTGTTGTCCTGGTGGGTTGTCCCACTAGCTGAAGGATTCAGCGTTGCTGCTAACCCGTTTGAGAGGTGAGGTCAGAGCAGAAAATTCACCTCTTTCAACATGTAGTAACAAAACTTGCCAGGAGTTTTGAATCCTGTATCCTGTTTCTCAGATGGATGCATCTTGTCTGGATCATTATTAGCCTGCCTAAAACACAGCTCTTGAGGAATGGAAATTTGAGTTGAATGCCTTTCCTGAAGTGTTTACACCCATGTGTTGTGCAGAGGGTGGAAAACTTTCTCTTTATGGGTAGTGGCAAAGAAAACAGAGAGCCTTGTTGATGTGTCTTAGGAATAATTGTAATACTTGGATTGTTGATTTTCACATCTCTTGCATGGTAATCCTGACTCAGATGCCAGAGGTTCAGAGAACTGGAATTTCAGGCCTGTCCTATGCCTGTCACTCGTTTGCCCTCCTTGCAGCTAGGATTTTTGGATCTTTAGAAAGTGCCAGACTTGTACTCAGTGTAAGGAATCCAGGCACTTGAATTTTGAAATGGCTCTGGGACAGCAGCTCTAAGTAAAGGAGTTGACAAATGAAACATGGCAGGAAAAAAACAGGGTTTAAAAGACTTCAGAATATTTGGGAAGATGCTCAGAATGTACCCTATTCTTTACTTCACAGGTTACTTTAGGGGCTGGAGCCAAAGATGAATTACATGTTGTAGAAGCAGAAGCATTGGATTATGAAGGCAACCCCGTTAAAGTAGTACTGGCATCTCTGAAAATGTCAGTGCAGCCCACAGTAAGTACATGACCTTGGAAAACTACTATAAATTGGGTATCAGGTGAGGAAGACAAGATGGGAAAGGTCTCAGTTGACTGAATTTTAGTGCAGTTGCATAGTGGTGGGTGGGTTCAGACAAGTGCCAGTGTTACGTAGCAAATACAAGCTACATATGAACGTCGGGTTTTGCTTAGATCGACTCTGGTCATCTGGAGATGATAGCATTGTTCAAATTATGCATGTTCTTAAAGTGATAGTAATTATGCAGGTCATCTCTGTGTATATAAATGTGTATTTGCAAGCAAATGTAGTCCCTGTGTTGCTTTCTTTGAGCCTGGGGTGAGAAAAATCCAGTTTTCGTGCAGGTCCCAAGCTCTTAGGAGATTATAAAAGGCGACTGCAACCCTTGATTAAAGGGCACCCTTGTTGTCATTCCTGCCATCTGGAATGTAACTTGAGTCAGTGTTGTACAAGTGGAATTGCACAATGCAGGGGGCAGGTGTGATGGGTACTGTTGAAATTGGTATTGCTGCCAGGAGGAGCAGAAACAGATTTATAGATTGGTCTAGCTTTGAAAATTGTCTTAATTTACAATAAGCAATGAGAATGTAGTAAACCCTCTTGTGGCTTATTGACCCTGATTTGACTGTAAGCGCTTTGGAATATTCTGTGGGATGGAAACTTGAAATAACTGCTTTATTTATATATAGCTTGGGAGTCTACAGATGTTGGTGCTCTTGGTTTCATTTGAATGGATTGCCTGTTAAGCATGCTTTGCCTTTAAAACCTGAAGAAATAACAATCTTTTTTTGCTCAGGTTTCATTAGGTGGCTTTGAGATCACGCCGCCCGTGGTCTTGAGGTTGAAATGTGGTTCAGGTCCTGTTTATGTCAGCGGTCAACATCTTGTAGGTACGTGTTACTCTGGTCACTAGTCTGTGATCTTGTGACCTGTCCACACCAACAGAACTTTAATGATGTATCTAGTATCAAGCAATATTTTCTCTAATACTGAGCCTCTGAATCTTTAATTTGCTGTCCTTGAAGGCATGAGGTGACTAGGTCAAAGGAGTTCAGATAAATGCTTGTAGACTTTTTCTTACCTCTTGTTTTGTGTGGGTAAGGGGGAGTTTGTTAGCCTTGTAATTTGAGTTCTCATTTCTCGCTTTAAAAATGGGTGTTAGGTTCATGGTGTTAGTGTCACAGCAGAAAGCTTATCAACTGCTTACCAGTTGGGAGTGAGAAGACTGCTCATGAAATCGTTCTGAGTTTGCACTACAAACTAAGCCACAACTAGTCTTGTTTTCTCCTTTGTAGAATTGTCTTTGAGAGTGATCTTTCCTCTCTCAAAGTTTTCTTAAATGTGTCTCCTCAGAAATGAAGACAACCTTACTGACTTTGTATGGCTTCTTTTCTGCGAGGAGTTACAGGAAGTGTATGGATGGTTTTTCACCCATCTTGTATGTCAGTGTAGTAGTATCTGCATACAGTTTACTGGAAAAGTTTTGATCTCAGTGGTTAGACTGCTAGTAGGAAGCTTCAGCATATCTCAGCAAGGTTGTACTTTTTTTGGTGTGGGTGATACCCTTCTATTTGCTTCCTAGTAGCAATGTTGTTTTAAATCATGTTAAATGAGGTGGATTTTTACGCACTGTCATCACTTTATCAGCATTAGAGGAAGAACCAGAATCAGATGATGAGGAGGATGATACAAAAATCGTGAATACTTCAACAAAGAGACCAGCGAGTGGAGGAGGAGCTAAAACACCACAGGTATACATACTTTGTCAGCTTGCCTGCAGATTTTTTTGGGGTTGGTTGTTACCATCACCTCTAGGAGTAAGCAGTTAAATGGCTTGTGATGATTGACTTAATATGTGGTCTCTTGACATCCATGGGGAAGGATTATTTTGTATGTGGGTGTAAGGTCCTGGTGTGATTTGTCCAGGAGGGGTTGGCAATGATTCTGAGGGTCAGATTAAGACAAAAGTGATGTCAGATGCTGTTTGCTGTAGCTTTACTACTGTTACCTTAAAAAAATGCTAAATGTTGTTAGAAAAAAGACGGGGGTATAGTAAAGAAGCAAATTAGAAGCAGTTTTACAGAGTGCAGCAAGAAAAATCGCCACCACCAAGTTATATCAGGTCTGTGGGTCCGCCAAGGTCTGCGTTGTGTGATGTCTTGAAGGCCCTCCAGAGTCAACAGCCTCAGGTCTCAAGTTGTAACAGTGGTGTGGGTCCCATTTGCAGTGCGGGGCAATGGTAATTTATAGTCCCTGTTGACTCATAGGTTAACTAATAAACATGACAGTTACTTGTGCTTGTCCAGCCTCTGTCCCTTGGGCAGCACTGGGGCCTGCATGGCAGTCGAGTTGCAGATAAGTTTCTTGGGGCAAACAAAGTACAGTTTTGAGAATCAAGGACGTACCTCCTTTGTCATATCGTGTACACAGGTGGTAGATATCTTGCAGCAAGCAAGCCTTTGAGACATCCTGTTTTCCCAAAGCTTTGCTGGAAGCACTAATGTGAAGGCTGATTTTATGTGGAAGCTTTGTCCATTACAGTAGCTGATTGTCTGCTGATCCTAGTATAATCATCAGCGTACTGCAAGTATTTTAAGTGCTGTTGAAGCTCTGTAGTGTGGAAGGAAAGGCCTGGTCAGGGTGTGCTGTAAATCTGTCGATAGCTTTTGACTTGTCAACTGTAACTTGTTGATTTTAAGTTGATGAAAGATAGGCTTGCTGTTATGCCATGAATTGTTTTGAATCAAATTTGCTGTTCATTAAGGCAAAGTGGTATTGGCAACATACTTGATTTTTTTTTCTTAGAAAAAAGCAAAATTATCAGAGGATGATGAAGAGGATGATGAAGATGATGAAGATGATGATGAGTATGTGTTCTTGTTTTGAAATACAGGGCAAATTTCCAGAATACGAATTGTGTGATATAACTGGATGTTAAGTGAATAAGCTACTTCTTTATCTAGGCTATAAAAAAGGCATAATTAAGCTCAAGTTTATCTCTGCAATGCAATCTAAATTAATGTTGTTCAGATATGTCATAATGGCTTATGAAATCTAGTTTCATGTTATTCATTAACTTGTAATAAATGTAGAATTTATTTTTAATAGTTGTGAAAGTCGTAAGATACATGCCTGTAGTATTAAAACAAAGGAGGATGCTTAACTGTTTTAACTTCAATATGGTTTAGAGTATTTTGCCTAACACCTTGCCATGTGTTAAAATCGGGTATAAGGTAGATTTGGGAAGATGACTTGGTTCCTTCATGAATAAAACATTGTATTGTGTGGGAGAAGACTAATTCCTAATGTGGTTAAAGCTGTGAGTATGAATATTGAGTTGTGGTGACCTTTTTAATACTTTTCTAATTGTAGGGATGAGGATGACTTGGAGGATGATGAGGAAGAAATGAAAACACCAATGAAGAAAGTAAGTGGCACATAACACACACAAACACACACCTGCCTTCACCCATGAAGGACTGAACATGCTGTTCAATGAAAGGATGTGAGTGATAACACCAGATGGACTTAATATTTGCAGCTGTATTTAGACAGGGAGAGCAAGTGCTAACACCTCTTTACTTACTGATGGGTATTAATTAACTGTCCTAATTTTGAATCATCTCTGAGGATTTACATGGAGACCCCTAATTTAAGTCTTACTTGTGCAATATTCTGTTCCATAAAGGACCAGATAGCAATACAAGGGATGATGGCAATTACAGTATCACAGAACATGGCCTTGGATGGGACCTCTGGAGATCATGCAGTCCAACCCCCTGCCAAAGCAGGGCCACCCAGAGCAGGTCCCACAGGAACTCACATCCAGGTGGGGTTTGAATGTCTTCAGAGATGGAGACTCCAACATCGCTCTGGGCAGCCTCTGCCAGCGCTCTGCCACCCTCAAAGTAAAGAAGTTCCTCTTCATGTTGAGATGGAACTTACTACGTTCAAGTTTGCGCCTGTTACTTACCTCTTGTCCTGCCACTGGGCACCACTGAAAAAAATTGGCCCCCTCCTCTTGACACCCACCCTTTAAATACTTCTAGGTGTTGATCAGATGCACCCTCAGCCTTCTCTTCTCCAGACTAAAAAGACCAAAGTCCCTCAGCCTTTCATCATCAGAGAGATGCTCCAAGCCCCTCATCTTTGTGGTCCTTTGCTGTACCCTCTCCAGCAGTTCCTTGTCCTTCTGGAAGTAGGGTGCCCAGAACTGTACCCAGTGCTCCAGATGGGGCCTTAGCAGGGTGGAGCAGAGGGGGAGGACCGGCTGGTGACATTCTTCCTCATGCACCCCAGGGTGCCATTGGCCTTCTTGGCCACAAGGTCGCATTGCTGGCTCGTGGTCATCTTGTTGGCGAATTGTTGCTGAAATCAATGAGTTTAAGCACAGCTATTTCAGATGTGTGAATAGGATGCTTTTGATCTGTATAAAGAAATTATAATGGGATGTTAGAATGCTTCGGTGTGAACTGAACACGCCCTGAGCTGTGCATCCATGTTGCAGAGGGGTGGCTGGGTTCTTTAAAGCAATACATATGCACACAGACAGTTGTAAGACTGGTATGTTCTCGTGCAGTGTGCAGCAGGCAAAATCCTGCTCAAAGAAGTGGGTTGGCAGTTAACGCATGCTGTGAAAAAGGTCTCTCTAGCAACCAAACAGTAAAAGCAGGATCTGCATGTGCGAACCCATTAGGAGAGGGTTCACTTGAGGCAGCCAAATGCTCGAATGTGAAATCACATCAGTTCTTTAGTGCCATCTGGTGGTAAAATAAAGTAAGTCATCTTGGCAACTGCAGGAGTGGAAGGTAGTAATTTTTTTTGAACTCGAGTAATTTGGCTTGAGATTGTGTTCTGCTTCACTACATGCTGCTCTGTCCTAGTAAATTTCTATAGGTGAGAGTGAACAATAATGTAAGGCCTGGTAAAGAAAATCTGAACTGCAGATCTGCTATCCAATCAAATCTAGTGTGGTTGAACAAAACGGTCCTTTATATATGAATATAGGATTCTGATTCTTCAAATATACATGTGGCATCGCCCACACATGTCTCAGATAAGATTTCTGTATGAAATGCCAAATGAGGTAATGGTTGTGTTAGAAAAAAGCACTGAGTCAGGTCTTGGAATTAGTATTATGCAGATCTTGGAATTAGAATGTGTTCTGCAATACCTATACCCAGAAATCTGCATGGATATATGGGAAAAGCTGTAATGGATACAGGAAAGATGGGATACATAAGGAAAATACAGTGGTGGTACCATACAACTGTATGGCATCACAACAAAACTTTTATCTTGGTTATGTTTTGTGCTGCACCAGCAGCTTTTCATTTGAGTTCCTGTGCCATACATTCTTCTTCCTTAAATAATGGGCACTGTTCATGTTGTGTGGACAATGAGAATGCTTTTTTTTTGAGGTTAAACAGTCTATTTTTGTCACTGCGTCTTGGGTATTATGTGAATGAGCTTAACATTTACTAGCTGTTTTTCGTGGTGAATGAACTTAAATGTTTTCTTTTCAGCCTGTTCCTGTTTCAGGGAAAAATATGCAGAAAGCAAAGCAAAATGGAAAAGACTCGAAGCCGTCCACACCAGCATCTAAATCAAAAGTGAGTGAAGATAAATGAGTAAAAGAAATGCTTTTTCTAGCGTGGAAGCTAATTTTCCTGCCTAACAGTAACTTGAAGTAGCGTACTAACTGTTAGATTAGGGTTTTGAATCTTGTTAGGAAGCCTGCAACTCTTTTGTGTTCAATATGTTAAATACAACAGCTGAGATTCAAAATTGGACATGCTGTCCCTTGTCAATATTGATGGTCCAATGGCTTAAAATACAAGTCTCTTTTTTTTGCTTAGCTTCTTGTACGAGAGGATGAGTGCCAATGTTAGCGCTGCAGTGCAACAGGGGGCTGCTGCTAATAAGGAATTCTCACTTAACCGATCTGCTTGAGAGCTTAAGTTTTCCTGTTCCCTTGCATTCTAGCTGTCAGGCTTCCTTGTGCAGCTTTTCCTCCTGTGTATGTACTCCAGGAAAGTTGATACAGAAATTAGTGTGGGATAGATGGCTGGATTGCATCTGAAAAGCAGTGCATGTGTATGCCTTTTAAAGTATGACCTAATCTGGCTGCAGCTGTGGAGTACGCTCTAAATCATGGAATGTTGGGGTGTTTTCACTTTTACTTCTCTTGGGAGAAAGAGCTGGCCCAGAAGCATAAGTTACTACCTATATGTAGATACTGCCATATACATACTAATACTTATATATAGATCTGTAAGATACATTTAGGTAAGACTTGAATGTTGTTTGTTTCCTTGTCTCTCATTAATGTGTTAATAAGATCTAGTTTCTGTGACTTTTTGGAAACTATCTGATGTATCTCTTTTATTCCATATATACTCTACAGTAGGTTTTAACATTTTTGTTTTTAGAAAACTTGATGTTCTATAGTAAGCAGCTTTATGTATGTGCAAGTTCCTAACTACATGAATAATTTTCAGACTCCAGATTCCAAGAAGGATAAATCTCTAACTCCAAAAACACCAAAAGTCCCTCTGTCATTAGAGGAGATTAAAGCAAAAATGCAAGCGTCCATAGACAAGGTGAGTTTTTGGAATTTAAGAAATGGTTACATGTCACCAATTGCTGCGCTGTTGCCAGAGCATGTTGATATTGAAGCTCAAGGAAACAAAAACTCATTTGGGCCAAAAAGAAATCTCTCTGCTTGTGAGAAACATCTACTTTATTTCTGGTATTCCTCCAGCAGTGGTAGTTAGTAATTTGGTATTTCTTAGTGAACTGTTGCAGTTAAAAATTAGTTTAAAAAATAAATCAAAAAGCAAAGCCCACAACAAAACAAACCCAAGAAACCTTGGGTGATACTTATTCTAAAGTTGTCTTAACGAGTGTACACATTTTATTTGATGGAACTAGAATAAAGCATAGTTTTTCACCTGCTTGGAATGACTTAGTATTAAAGCAGTATGAAACTGAAGATATCCAGATGCTTGTAATGCTTGATAACCTCCAGAAGGGGGAGGTAGCTGCTTGTGATTCACATTCATGACTCAATCAAGGCATGGAAGCATTCGCTTTCTGAAGTAGAGATCTGGGGGTTCATTGAGTGTCTCAGCAATGGATGCTTCATCTTTTGAAGGTCACAGAGCAGTCACTTTTGGTTGCTATCAGCTTTGACTAGCAATTAATGGTTACACATACAAGTATTCTTCTTTGCTGGTATTTAAATATATAAAAGAAAACTGTTTTAGTTATAGACTGGCTGGGTAAAAGTATAGCTGATAATAGCAATTATTAGCCCCTTAGCTAAGTTTGGAAACCCATGTGCTTGCTGGGGGTGCAGATTTAGTCCATACCTCTAGTGCAGACTAGGTGGCAGTGAGGGCATGGCATCTAGATGATACCAGTTCCTGTTTTACTTGGCTATCTCATTAGTGTGCTTATAGATAATATCCTCATTTGTGACTGAACCAGATTCTCTCTTGGAGATTTATTTTTGGCCAAAGCCTATGCTGATGTAGGTGCTATGGAGAATTCTGGGTTTTCATGACTCGGAGGAGCCTCAGTCAACTTTTTGTGGTAGCAGCAGAAATGGCTGAGCTGCTCACAGCAGAGAGATGTCCCTATGGAGGGGAGAGTATGGACCAGGAACTGGGAAGCAGCTTTAGAATATACTTTCTGTTGCTGAAGAAATGCTGTGTAAGCACAAATACCTAGAAGCAATAGCAGGCACCTTAAATTAATGCTTGCCAAGATGGTGCTAGAGCATACCCGTGTAAGGCAAAAGGTTTGTGTGTTGCCATTCACAGTAGCACTTCTAGCAGACAGCAGCAAGTTACCACCCTTAAAAAGTGGAACTGCTGTGTTGTGTAGTAAGTAGGTGTCAGCAAACTGATAGAAAAGCATCACTGCTTGAAGGAACCCAGGGGTAAGACATTGTTTGAACCCAAGCTCTTTGGTTGCAATATTGCAGTTTCAAATATTCCTAATATAGCTTCATTTTTCCTTTGAACATAAAATGCTGTCCTCTGCAATGTGTCGAGTAACAGCTAAGCATACTGTCATAATTGTCTGGGTACACTTCCACTGATGTACCTGAAAAATGAGAAAAATACTATTCATGGAGTGTGTGAAAGTGAATTGATGTCTCTTAAAATAGCGTGCTGTATTATTTTACCTGGAGATAGAAGACAATGAAGATAAATGTAGATTCATGAATTACTGAATCCACTTTGAATATGTACAAATGCAATTTTGGAGGTACAAGCAAACATCTCTAGAACAGTTCTTAAAATTCCTAGATGGAAAGTATGAGTTTTAAAGTGTAGGTGGGAGATGAGTAAATTTCTTGCTTTAGAGACCTGCCAATGAAGGATAGTGTCTCAAGCTGCATGCTCTAGTAAGAATCCATAAATATGGAATTAGTTCTAGTTTATTGGAACAGCATATGAATGTTAAATACAGACAAGGTTATATTAAGTGGTGAATGCTTGTGCTTGCTTTTGAGCGTGAGACATTTTGATGTGTAGGCAATTCTGTAAGAAATACCTGGGTATTGCTAAGGGTTTAAGCTTAATAAGTTATTTATTGGAGTCATTAAATGACCTGCATTTTCTTTTTAATCAAAATAGGGTTCTTCCCTTCCTAAGCTGGAACCCAAATTTGCCAACTATGTTAAGAATTGCTTCAGGACGGAGGACCAGAAGGTAACTGAATTTATTGGAACTTGATAAGGTCCAAAAACTTTTATAACCTGACTTAGAGATTCTTTTCCACTTCTTAATCTTTACAAGCTTTGGACTGTTTCAAAGGGTTACAAACCACGAACAATACTTCAAATTAAATAAATGGGAAAGGTTTTAAGGGTTTAGTTGGCTAAGATGGGAAAGCTAATATTTTATTACATTTTTCCAGCTTTTATATGGTTGGTAAATTATCTCTTGCTTACTAAACCCACAGAATTTTCCTTTTGGCACCATATTGGCTAAGGAAATGAGCTGTGGTTTTCCTTGCTGCTGAATTTGGCCACCTAGGCCAGTCTGCTGTTCAGCCTTTTGTTGGGGAGGGTGTCTGGGAGGGGGAACTGTTTTGTGATTGAGATTATGGCTTTCATGCTACATTCTCTCCCAAAATCAACTGAACTCTTGAGAGAGGGCAAGCCAAAAGGTGGTATCAGGAAGCAAGTTTCTGAATTAGTTATTACTCGACATAGACTAGGCTAAAATGTGTCTTAGATTTCCCTATCAAAATTCCTGCAAGTTAAAACTTTCTCCCAGTGACAGAATTCCTTACGCTTTCCTGCTTCCTTCAGTGGTTCAGAGTAAACTTGTCTGATAGACAAATTGATAGGTTCTTGAAAGAATGTTTGAAAGCAGTTAGCCTCAGCTACTGGAGTTGGTCTGACATTAGCCAGGGTAGGCAGAGTTCAGCCAATATTTGCCTAGCTGGTCCACACCCATCCTCTCACTTACCTTCACTGAATTCTTACTATTGTGACTTAGAGTAAGTCTTCTAGCAGAAGGATCTAATGTCTTGCTTTTGACTTGATTTTGTCTGAAAGAAATGCTTTTGTTGTTGTAAATTAATGTCAGTATTTTGTAGAGTAAGTTGAGATAATAAACTGAAAATAATTGGAAAAAATGGATTTCAATTTCTAACTTTTTGTGTCCACTTCCAGGTCATTCAAGCTCTCTGGCAGTGGAGGCAGACTCTGTAAGAAAAGAAAACAGTTCAAACAGTTCATTAAAATCTGCAGTCTTACTTCTATAACCGTTATTTGGCTGTCCTTTTTACAAACGCTGAAAGAGCTTTCCCTACCATGTCTGATAAATGTCATCCAGATTACTTTGCCAAGAATGTGTTGTCCAAAATGCCTGTTTAGTTTTTGAAGATGGGACTCCACCCTCAGCTTCATTTTAAATATGTATGGAATGTTTTGATAAGGCATGGTGGTGGTGGTGGTCAGACAAATGGAAATGGTGGGGAGACTAAATGTACGTGGAAAAAAATAAAATTTAGTATTTTAATAAAGTACTATCGTTTCTTTTTTTTCTATGGGCTGGTGGTAGTCTGCATACTGTTCAAAGCTCTCCTAGGAGCTACTGCTAAGTAGTTTAGCCACTTCTCTTTACCGAATACACATCAGATAGTCTCATTTGTGTTGTCAGCTTTAGTCCAATTCCGTGAGCTTTACAGCTGCGGAGCAGCTGATTGGTGAGAAGACTTAAGTGGTAAGCAGGGCTTTATTCTTGTCTGGAAGTGACCACTAATGATATAATTGCTTAAAACAGCCTTTCCTGCCTCTCGATTTGTGACCTGCTTCACTGCTCTTTGGTTTATGGTTTCTCTCTAACAACTGAGTTTGTAGGGCTTGTGACTCTGCTTGTAAAATGTAATACTTGTGATTTGGGAATTGCTGGCTGTGCTGTTCCTTCTGAGGGGCTGCAGTCTCTGAGGTTGTCTCGCCTAACGACTCCTGTGAGGCTTTTGCGGAGAAGAGAATTTGCTTGAACGCTGAAGGGTGTGCCTGGAGAGTGCACCGAGGGAGGTCAGTGCCAGTGGATAAATTCCTGGGAATGATGAGGAGCTAACCTCCAGCAAATCCCAAAAACTCTGAGGGGCAAGCCATAGTTCCTTGGGTCTAATTATTGCATATCAATGAGACTAGGAGGCCGAGGCAAAACAAATTTTGGCCCATTTCTTGGTTGTCATATGAAGTGGAATGGCAAGGGCTCTTTCAGATGGCGGGGAACATGGATATCATGCCTGGCACTGAGCTCTTCCTCAAGGCTCTTGTCTAAATGCTGTATCTCTTCAAATGCTTAAATGCTGTATGTATGTGTAGTAACTGCAGTAATGGTATGAAGACAGAAAGAATACTTGAAACATTTGAGCAGTTGTATGGTAACTATTAAACTGATTTAATCCTTGCTATGTGTGACAATTAATGCAACTGGTTTCTATTTTTCACAGCAGAAAAAGCTTATTTGAGAGCAGAAGGGCATTAAAGCAGGCTTTACCAGGTTGAGGGCTTTTTCCCCTGCTTCTGCAGCTGAGCTCCTACAGCACTTACCTTTGCAGGACATGGTAAAAACCTTTGTGCTGTGCTAATTGGGCATGGGGTCTCTTAGTTTTTATTGGATAGTCTTTTTTTCCCAAGTTGTTTTAAAAGCAGTGTGTATAATTTGGTTTCCAAAACTGTCACTAGAAATACTTTTATAACGTTTGCTAGTATAAAAACCTTAGTTTCTATAGTTGAGATTATGGGCATGATGGAAATCAATACAAGTCTCCAGAAGCAAATATTTCGTTTTTTGGAAAAACAAAACCCAAGCAGAGTGCATGGTAGAGAAGCAAAACACAGTGCAAGTCTAGTGTCAAATATTCATTTAAGCTTGAGAATAATTGCTGCATGTGAGATGGTAGAATATATAAGGGTTTGAAATGCCTGTTTCGGTGGGGTTATGTCAATAGATGATGTCATATGCACAAGTGAGAGCAAATTTCCCTGGTGAAATAGAGCTAATGGCACAGACAGGCTTATTTAAGCAAAATTGCCCTCAATTTTGGCTGAAACAAGTGAAAATTGTACAGTAATTTCAGTGAGAGACTACCCAGCCAATAAAATATGCAGAGTATTAAACTTTTAAGAAAAGGCAGGGTGTTGTGTGCCTCTAGGTCACTGCGGGGAAGCGGGGCCGTGGGGCATAGCCGTGCTGGGCAGCAGGAATGGAAGGGGGAGGATGGAGCTGGCATTACCTTCCTTGCTCTTGTTTTCTGCTGGTTTGCAGCTCTGGCTGTGAGCAGGGGGTCAGTGTGGCTGTCCCCTGGCCTTTTCCTGGCTGCCTGGGTATCTGCCCCATCCCTCCCAACAACAGAGCTTGCCCCTTCCTGCTCCATATGCTCCACTCTTGTTGGGGATGGCCACCCGATTGCTCCGTGGGGCTGCTGGGCTGTGCAGCCATGTCCTCTGGGGTGTCCACATGCAGCTGCCAGTTCTTTCACTTAAAGCTCTTTGAGTGCAGTCTCAAAGGATGGAAAAATGAAACCATGGAGTAAGGTCAGATGTGAAAACATCTGTTGAAGAGAAGACCACAGGTGGGCTATTGAAATACTGTTCTTGACTTTCTGCAGAGATTAAACGTGGTTTTTTTGCCATGATAATAGCATGGTTGCACCAAAGTGTAATGTTGAGGGTTGTGTGATCCTGGTCCTTGATGCTGGCTTATTTGAGAAAGCAGAGGCACATAATTAAGTGGATTGATGCAAATAGATGCTCTACCATGGGAAAAAGACTTCTCTTTACAAGATGATGAAATACCTCTCCAGGTGGCTGTCCTACATTATCCATGAATTTCTCCCCCTGCTGCCTTTCCCGTTGCAGGACCCTTGAGTTTCTTCCCCTTCCTGTGCTTGGTTTCCTTCCGTAGGTGTTTCATTCCTTACCATAAGCACGTACTGGGTGGTATTCCCCAGCAGAGGACACGGGGAAGGCCACAGAGCCTTTCAGGGACCATGCAGGGTGTGCACTGTCTTTTTGCTGCAGTGTTGGTAGATCCACGTGGATCTATTTTGCCTCCAAGTCTCTGGTGTTTCTCTGGATGTCTGATTTCAAAGGAGGTGATAATAAAAGGATACTGTCCCTGCAGTAAAACAGCCTTCTCCACCTTCATGAGGTCTTGGCCTGTGTCGTCTTCCTTGGGGTGCTCAAGTAAAGCGTTTGTGGCCACCTTAGACCTGCTTCAGGGTTCTCTTTACTCCTGTGAATCAAACTGGCTTCCCAAAACTGTGTCTCAAGGCCCAGCATTATGGTGGGTATGGGACTCTGGTAGTTTGCTCAGCGATTGCTCAGCCTTCGGAGGGGAACGGCTCAAGCATGGCTGGCAGGAGGGTGGGAGTGTGTGTGGGCTGAGGTAATGGAAAACAGGGCCAGGATGGGTGGTGGTTCTGGGCTCCTTGCCACCCAGACGGTCCCTCAGGGGCTAAGTTAGTGCTGGAACATGCTCGCTGTCCTCTCCTCTAGAAATCTTGCCCAGATACCCCAAGCTATGTCCTGTCTCCTTCCCAAGTGCCATTACTAACTAGCAGCCAGGCTCTCCCAGCTTTTCCTTCCCTGTTTCCTTGTGGAACAAGAACATAGATCTTTACTCCTCTTGCTGTTTCCCCAAAGGGGAATTAAAGACTGGATCCTACCTAGGAAATGTCATAGAAAAAGCTGCAAATGAGTTGGGTGGTTTGGAGCAAAGTGTTAGATGGAGCGCCTTTCTTCCCTGGCCTTGACAGTAGGGCCTGGCAAGCAGCAGTGAGTGCAGTTGGTTGTGTTGAGTGAGGTTTGGAGGTTTTGTGATCTGGTATTTATTAAGGGTTGCTTTGTCAGAGTCCTGGCTCTTGTAAGGAGGAGAGCCAAGCTGCTGTGATTGAGGGCACAGGGAAAAAGGACTATCCAGGTGTTTCTGAAAGGGCCTGGCTTGTCTTTCCTTTTGCAGACAGCAGAGGGAATCCCCTACTGTCCCTCCCCCTGCTGGATGTCTTTTTACCTGCACTTAGTCTTTTGGGAGCAATTTTGTTTTGGATTAGCTCTTTAGTTGCTTGTCTGTTGGGTTGTCTTCTGCAAGTGGATTTTAAGCCATGCCATATTTGGACCAAATAAATGGGTGAAATATGTAAAATGTTCAGTTAAGGTGATACAAGTGTGTGTTGGAGACTACTGGACTCTGTTAATTGTATTCCTGCATGGCCTGTGGTCGGGTATATGAGGATGACTTTTGTTCTGCTCCTTGCTTTTTTCAGAAACTTTCTTCTCCCCTTCCATCACTTAGCCCAGCTCTCCCTAACCAAGCCAGAAGAGGATTTACAGGAATAGGATTTGGGGAGGAAAAAAAAAAAGAAGAGCAATGAATCAACAAAGGAGAACAAAGTTGTTGAGGGTCAAAAGGGAGACCCTTAGTGGGAATCTGAGCGGGGGATCTGTCACAGTGCCTGCCCCTTCCAGAGGTGGCCATGCAGACAGCGATGTCCAGCCCAGGGAGTGAGCATTGCATACTTGAACAGCACGTGGCAAGAGGATGAAACGTAATTAGGCTGCTCGAAACAGAATTGATGCCTCTGGATCATCTTAGTGTTTGGTTTATGCTGGTACTAGAAACAGTTTGTTTTTCAAACTGGAGGTGATTTTGTTAGGAGGGTTCTGCAGTCTTACTCAAGATCCCTTTGACTAATTGCTGGGGCTTGGAAGCCTGCTGAGCCCAAACCAGTTCTATTAACTTAGTTTTTGATATTTAGGAGAAAATTACTTCCTCTTGAATGAGGTTATAATACTTAGAGGTAATAACGTGGGATGTAATCACCATAATGAGGGGGACCCATCCCTTTTGACTTCCAGACACAGAAGGACAGGGAGATTTGGGGGATCTTTGGTTTTTTTTTTAGTGTCTCAAAGTATGAGAGATGCTTCTGCTTGTTCCCTCTAGCTTTATGGTTCTGGATAGTCATGTCCAACTCATTCTCAGTTCTGCACCTTGCCACAGCCTTCTTGCTCGCTTGGTCCATTGCTGCTCTTCAAGCTTCTCCTCTCCTGATCTTTACTGGTTCCACTTCTGGTCTGTTCTGCCTATTGCTGTGAGCAGCAGTGTCTTTCCCTGGTCAGTCTTGCTCTCTCAGTCTCCAGAAAAAGCTTGAACACCTTGACAAATGTGGTGTTTCTGCATGAATCCGTTCCCGCTTCTGTGTTGCCTGGCAAAGCATCTCTGAGAGCACATCAGAGGCTGGTGCCCTCATTTCAGGCTCAGTGAAGAATGCTTGTGGTAGAAGCCCAACCCTGCCACTGCAGCTCCAAGTGGATGGAGTGGAAGGGCTGCAAGATGCTTGTGCATGCCCCAGGAAAATGAGACCTCCAGTGATGTCCTTTGCTGATCTGTGACATTGATTTTCTAGAAAAAGGCCATGTTTGGATGTATTTTTGTGTAAACAGCAGAGAAGGTGACCCACCCACCTGCTATACTTTTCGATTTCTTGCTCTAAAGCATGGTGGGACCTACAGCTCGTTTTCAGAAGGATGAGTAGAGACATACTTTTTTAGCATTGTTTTCTGAAAGAGCTGTTCTATTTCTGCTTCGGGACCCACCTTGAGCTGCTCCAAGTCGCTCATTGAGTTGTGCCATCACTTGAGGACAGTGATGGGGGGTGGGCATCAAGATGTCCAGGACATGACCTTCATGCCCAAGTTCTTGTGTGCATCAGCCCTGAAGTGCCCTGGGGGTGGCACGTGCCAGCTGTGGGAGCATGTGTTATCCTGCAGCCTTTAGGTGAGGTCCTGCCTGTGAGATAACACCTGGAGGGGTGCAGGGGCAGTAGGCAAGAGCCCACAGTGGTGGTGTGGAACAGGATCGGTCATCCCAGAGAGGAGGCTTTGCAGATGGGGGTTGAGATGGTGACTTGTTGGAGACAGCTTAATTCAGGAGACTTCAGTCAAAGAGGTTTATGTTTAAGAGCTGTTGAGCTGAAAAGCTCCAAGTTAAGGAAATATTAAGTTTTGAAGATTAACAGCTTGTGATTTTTTTTTTTTTTTATGGAAAAATGAAACCATGGAGGAATATATAAATCCAAGAAGCCAAGCCTTAGGATTTAATGCAGTGCAAAGGCTGGAAAGTGGAATTTCCCACTGGTTTGTGTAGGGTTGTCTGCAGAGGTTTGTCTGCTCTTGCCTCCTTTCAGAAGTATTCAAGCAGCTGCTGCATGCTTTCAGAGAAGAGCTGTAACGCTCCTGGGTGAGCAAGGGTGAGACCAAGGAAAGCCCACGGGCATCCTTACTCATGCAGAACACCAGAGCAGGGGTGGCCAGTCTGGGGCCCCTGGCCACCAAAGATGGGCTCCCCAGGAGAACAGTGTATTGAACTAGTCCATTTGTCTCTCCTTTAGCTTGAGATGTCCATCACTTTCTGTGATTTTCTCATTTCCTCTGCTGATAAAGCACTGAGATTTATTTAACGAGTCTGCTGGAGCTTTCAGAGGAATCTGAGGTTTTGGTTCCCAAATCCTATTGAAATTCAGGAGGCATTTTAGAGGAGAAAAACATTTGCAAGCCTTGAAATCCTGGCTGCTGAGTAAGGGTCTTTGGTAGCTTTTGGTTTTTTAATTCTTATGAAGTAATGATACATGTCAGAATAAAATAAGGGTTGTAGCACACTGGTTATCCCTTTGTGTGGGGCCATAGGACATGTGTATGGTCTAGAACTGCAAGAGAACACTGCTCTTGGCTCCATTTCCAAGATGTCTGAAAGAGCCATCAGGTGTAGAAGCTCTTGAGAGCACCCCATCTCTCTCTGGAACTGGGACAGCCTTCAGTGCTGGACCGGCTGGTGTTGGCTTTTGGGCTTTCCCTTCCAGACCACAGAAGGCCTTCACAGTTTGTTGTCTCTCTTACTAATGCTACAGAATGAAAGGCTGCCATGCTTGATATGCTATTATTTGTATTTCCTGTTTATTTTATATTATTCTGTTATTATGGTCTTTTATGTTTGTTTATATTTGGTATGCACTGTGTGCTTTTTCAATCTTCATTCTCCAAGGCAGGAGTTCCTGGTGGCCAGAAGAGGCCTCCCTTGGTCGTGGCAGGGAAAAACTCCAGCAGTGCTGGGCTGATACATCTCTGTGAGCTCTTGCTTCAGATCATTCCTCACAGCTATTGTCTCCTTAATGCTGAACCACGGATGTGTTGTCTTTATCCAGGCTCCAGGTAGAGACATTCGCCTCTTTCCAGCTGGGCTTCTCGGCAGCTATTAAATAGCAAAAAGATGGGGTCATGCGACGTCTGCATTTCAGTGGTGCCAGTCTTCAGGTCTCTTGGCTGAGACACTAACCCATCCATGTCGTGGGCCACCCTAGGGCACTGGTGCTTCTGTATTTGCAGGGTTAATGTCCCTGCAGTGCTGTCCCCACTGGCTGGCATGGCATGCTGCAGTTCCCATGTTCTAGGGCAGCATCTGATTTGTGGGGCTTACAAAGCCTTGCTCAATGGTCACAAGCTAAAACCTCAGTAAGCATACAGCACCCAGCAGCAAAAGCACTATTTTGGGTGGTTCTTTTTAGGTTCTTCCTCTTAAGAAGGCCCTGTTAATGCATGCTCTGATTTAAAGTTTCAAATGTTTGGTGTGGGAATTTTCTACTTCCTCTGGTTTCACACCTTAGTTGTGTGTTTCAGCTCATTTCCTACACTTCCATGCACTTTCAAAGTCCAAGCAGCAGAGCATTTGCAGACACACATTGGGTCTGTGCTGATCTACCTGGCCCTTCATCTGTCTTAGGGTTTGGTCGACCCCCAGAGTAGAGGCTGACAATGTATGGTTTGGGTTGCTTTTGTTCCTCCAAGCATCGTTTCTTTATGTCCAGGGAGAAACTTCAGTGTGCTAAAACCTAAATTTTGCTTGGAGTCAACTGATGAGTGAGCCTTCCCTACACCTTTTGGTCTGTAGTGAAATCTGGGAGCTCCAGGGGCTGAGTACCAGCTCCCAGCATCTTTCCAGCCCAGCACCTTGCTGTGGTGAAGCAAGGTGCTGAGGACCAGCCGTGGGCTCCTCCTGGCTGCTCTGATCTGCCCCACATAAGCACCACCCTTCCTTTGTGGTTCCTTGCAGGGCTCCGTCTCAAGGGATGCATTTTCACTTAGAAATTACACCTTTGCTTGTTAACCTTTTGTATGGCCTTCCCCTCTCTTCTCCCACGTGTGAGCATCAGAAAAGCTGTTGGCCGTACTGCCACCTGCCACACCAATGAGGTGCATGAAAGTTCTGCATGCAATTTGCATCTTTAGATATTTTGTGCTTCCAGGGCTTTAGATGCGGGCTTCGGCCCAGAGCTTCGTGTCCTGATTGTTTGCTCTTCACCGTGTTCCTCCCGCAAGGCTGTGACCAAATATCATGGTGCTAAGGCTTAAGGCCTGTCCTGTCGGCTCGGGGTTGTTTTGAGGTGGCTCTTCTGGCAAATGGCACCAACTGGACAGCATCCCCTCCCTGCCTGCCTGGGCTATGTGGTGGAAGTGTTTCCAAAATCCCCTCTGACCTTGGGATGGAGTTGCCTTTTTCTGTGTTAATAAAGGGTTAATTTTCCCTTTATTGAGTACATAACTCAAGAAGGATTTCTATGTTTCTGTGTTTTGATTTTTTTTTCTTTGGTTGAAATGCTTACTGAAATGTGTGGCTGGAGATGCAGAAGATGATGGGAAGCAAATGGTGTACATGTTCGCTCACTTATGGCAGGGCTGAGATGCAGAGCTGAACTTGGCCTTTGTAAAACACCAGCCTGGGCTTTTTGGCTTTTTTTTTTTCTTTTTCTTTCCCCATTTGAATCTTGAATCTAAAGGCGTGCCAGGTGCAGTGGGGCTGCATTCTGAGACAGCCTTTGCTGACGGCTTCTCATTGACATTCCGAAGGGGCATCCAGTGGGTGGGGGGGCTTTCCCACTCAAGCATGCTGCTAAGTCCTTGGGCCCATTGAAAGGGGTTTCATGCTCTGTGAAATGTCTGCTCCTTGGGCGATATGAACCACTGGAGCAGGGCAAAGGAAACTCATTTCACCGAGGGCACCTTCATGGCCCTGCAAGGGAAAGGTCATGCTGCTCAGACTTTGATTTGAGCTGCTGAAGAGCAGTCACTAATCCAATAAGCCACCGAGGAGCTGTAGGACATAGTCTTAAGGCATTTGCATGGGTGAGCGTGAGGTGGTAACCCTGGGAGATCCCAGGGATGGCCCTGCTCTGCAGAGACCCTACCTGCCCTGCATCTTGCTTAATAAAATGTCGGGAGCATCCAGCTCTTGGGAGCGCGCTGTGCTGGCCTTCCCACCCAGAGTATGCCAATAAAAAATATTAAACACCTTAAAATAAAGGTACTAATTTCCCAATTCCCAATTTGTGTTGGGAATCACATCAAATAGCAGCCTTCAGCAGTGGAGCAATAAGCATGGGTGCAGAGCTCTTAATATTATATATATATATCTATATACACACATACATATATATTCATGACAACATGCAGCTAAGTGATATTTCTGTTTTTTTCACAGATGCACGTGAGCTGCCTCATCTATTCCCTGTGCTCAGCGGTGTTCCTCAAGGCTGATAGCCCAAGATGCTCTTAATGTCAGTATTTATTCTCCAGGCAACTATTGGGATTTTAAAGATTAAAGGGCTTGGTCAGATTACCGAGGCACAAAATGTGGATCTAGTTTAAATATAGAAATTTGTGTGATCATAAATGAAATGTTTTCATAATTAAAAAAAAGAAAAATCCACTCTGCCCTCTTTAAAACACCCTCCCCCAGGTGTTGCCCTGGCAGTTGTCACTGTTTGCGGTGTTGAGGTGCCTTTTGTTCTGTGTGGATCCAGTCCCTTCTGGCAGCCAAAGCCCCAGTTGGGATGTGGTGGTGGGAGGTGGCATCACCTGTGATGGGATTTTTCCACGCGTAGCTCACGGCTCTGCTGTGGCTCTTGTAATTTTCCCTGCTGTTGGGAAAATTGAAATGATAAACATGAGCAGCAGCTTCACAATTTCTTTTTCTATCTGTGCTGCTTCCATCCAGGCGCAGCAGCCCTGGGCTGGCTTGGGTGTTGGGCAAGGCCACCGGTTGCTGTCCAAGGAGCCTTTTCTCAGAGGTAGGTGATGGGGCTGCCACCACACAAAGTCCCGAAGTGGTGGGATGGGTGCTCGTGACACTTCCAGTGCATCACCAGTGTTGTTCCTACATCAGAGTGGTCTTATGAAGGCACATAATGGAAAAGCATGAGCTTCCCTTTAGATTCCATTTTGCATCACTGGGCTCTACAAGTGGAAAACCTCATCCTACTTGGAGACCCTGAGGTTCTCAAGGCCAGCCCATGTGTGGGTAATGTAAAGCAGCTGATGGTTCTTCATGTGTTGAAGACTGTTTGTGTGGGAGAGGGGGCAGGTCATGTGTGGGATGCTTTGGGTTTGAAAAATTTCTCAAGAAATCCTGACCTCCATATTAGGGTTGCTGAGTATTTTCTGCTGTTCTTGTGGGAGGAGGACAATGTGATGCTTTTAACTGGCACCAAATGTCACCTGCATGAAAGGGTGAGCTTTGAGGCTTGGCAGGATCAACCTAAAGCCAAATGGTAACAGTGCAGCAGCTTGGCACCGTGACGGCAAGGATGGGGACCAAGTTTCAAGTACCCATTTTCTGTATGGATCCTGATTTCACAAGGGCAAGAGGAAGGTGACATGAGCTGTTGGCAGAGCAGGTTGGTTTCAGGTGAGGATGAGGAGCTGTCTCTGGGACAGTTCAGCTCAATTTTCTGATGGCTTCCAGTTTCAAGGATTGGAAAAGGTGAAGAGGAGCTATCAAAGTTTGTGCTCACAGATGACTGAGTGGCTCTGAGTGTTGAGGAGGAATTATGTCCTGTCTTTGCAGAACTGCTGTGTGCATTGTGCGGGGACTCCTTGGGTGGCAGATACTGGACCTATTGGGGTGATGGGCTGATGCATGTGGATATGCTGGGCTTGTCCCTGTACCATGGGGTGCCTTTCCAATGGGTGACTCAGTAGGGCCCAAGGGCACGATGTGGTATGGGCTGGGTTCCTCCCCACCCAAACTGTTTTGAGGAAAAGAGACATTGGTGAAGATTAGGACTATGCTGGATATTTTCACATCTAAATTAAAAGCGAGCTAATCCAGTCAGTCCCCAAATTCTCTTTCTACTGGTTTTGCATGGGCATCTTGGTGAGCTCAACTTGCAGGGCTCGGGAAGGCCACTCTGATGGTCTTGTCCCTCCTTGGAAAGAGCCTCCATCTGTGGTGGTGATGTGAGGTGCCACTGATGTTGGTAGCATCAGTAATTGGCAGTGGTTTGGATTTTTTTTATTGTGGATGCATAAATGAGGAAGTGTGAAGTCTATTAGATATATCATTTATGTGTGGTAGTGCTGGAAGTTTTATAAGAACTTGCTTTGGTCACTGTTTTCAAACTTCTTAACGTTTTCTGTGCCCTTGGGCCTGAAACTATGGGCCCAAACCCACTGCAATGTGGTGTTGGAGGGGTCTCCAGTGATGCACTCCAGGGATTAAAGATGCTTCTTGATTTTTTGGGGGCTGAGAACACAGTGGGGCGAGTGAGTGTGTCGGTCCCCACAGATGTGGGGAGCAGCGGGGCCCAATGCTCCGCTGTTAACTCAAGTGGAGAGTTTGGAAAGCTCGGAGTTATGAGCTATGGTTGTGTTCTCGCTTAATTAGGTGTTAACTGATGTTGGGCTCTCTTTGGAGAGTTGGACTATGGCGTGGAGGTTAACAGTTCCTGGTGTTTTGTCTGCTATAAACGAGGTTTCAGAGATGAGGAAAGAGTTACCACATGCTCTTAGCGTGTGAATTTTTTTTTTTTTGCTTTACCTTAAAAAAAAACCAAACAGAAAAAAAAACCAACAAAAACCCAAACCCACCCAACAAAACCCAAAAGCATGAGGGGGGGGAGGGAAAGACGCCTGGGTTGATCCTCGGGGCTGCGGGAGCGTGTCGGCGGGGTGCGGCGCGGCGGAGCGGCCGCTGGAGGGCAGGCGAAGCGTGGCGATGCGGGCGGGCAGCGCCGGGCAAACCCCGACAACCTGACCCCCGGGGCCGGTGTCCCGCCGTTGGAGCGGGGCCGGGGATGATGGGCCCGGCCAAAGCGCGGCGCGGCCCTGCCCTGCCCCACGGGCGGCGGTGGGGCCGGGAGGGGTGG
>VXBJ01000680.1:16357-28117 GCA_013400055.1 Nycticryphes semicollaris
CAATGACAGAACAAGGGGCAATGGGTGCAAGCTGGAACAGAGGAGGTTCCACTTAAATATGAGGAAGAACTTCTTCATGGTGAGGGTGAGGGAACACTGGAAGGGGCTGCCCAGAGAGGTTGTGGAGTCTCCTTCTCTGGAGACATTCAAACCCTGCCTAGACGCGTTCTTGTGTGACCTGCTCTGGGTGTTCCTGCTCTGGCAGGGGGATTGGACTGGATGATCTTTCAAGGTCCCTTCCAATCCCTGAGATTCTGTGACTCTGTGATTCTCACTTCTCCACTCCAGGTGTAAAAATGGACAGTGGGGCAAGATGCTGGGAGGGCTAGAGTGCCTCTGCTGTGAGGACAGGCTGAGAGCGGCGGTGGGGTTCAGCCTGGAGAAGAGAAGGCTCCAGGGAAATCTTGGAGCCCCTTCCAGTCCCTAAAGGGGCTCCAGGAGAGATGAGGAGGGACTCTGGATGAGGGAGGGGAGCCCTAGGATGAGGGGGAACAGTTTTAACCTGAAAGAGGGGAGATGGAGCTGAGATGTGGGGAAGAACTTCTTGGCTGTGAGGGTGGTGAGAGCCTGGCCCAGGTTTCCCCGAGAAGCTGTGGCTGCCCCCTCCCTGGAGGGGTTCAAGGCCAGGTTGGAGGGGGCTTGGAGCAACCTGGTGTGGTGGGAGGTGTCCCTGCCCAGGGCAGGGGGTGGCACTGGGTTGGCTTTCAGCTCCCTTCTAATCCAACCCAGCCTGTGATTCTCCCATCACACTGTGGTTTGAGAACAAATGCAGCTATGGGGACAAGAGTAAAAAGGAGGCACTAACTCCTTCTTTGGCTTTAAATGCTCCATTTTGGCCGTGGAGCAGAGGTGTCTTGGGGGTGATCCATGGCTCCATGGGTTTGATATCCCCAGGGGGAGGTAGAGACCCATCAGCCTTTGAGGAGTCCCGTCCTCCCATTGCACTCCTTAGCACCGCGCTCCAGCTCTCTTCTCCTGATCCCCTCATTAGCCGCAACACGGAAAGTGTTTTGAAACCTTTGCAGAGGGGTCTCTTCCCTCCTCCCCTCCTCCTCCTCCTACCCCCCCCTACCCGAGCCTCAGCCACTTTTCCTGTCACGCTCATTAGAGCCCTGAGTATCAATCAGGCGGAGATGAAAGCCAGCTGGGGATACATTACAACACCTTGGAAAGGGATGAAAGGGCCTCTTTAGTCCTAACAAACCTCTCGAAGCCGAAATGCATATGGACACGAGGCTCGCACACGCTGCCTTTCATCTCAATTTTCACCTTTTTGGCTCCTTGGCTCTTTGCCCCCCACAGCAAGCAATGTGGCACGGACATCCCAGTGACACTGCTTGTGTGACCGATGCGGTGGCCTCGGGTCCCCAGGATGGGTGGCACAAGGGGCTGGAAAGATTTAGGAGGTTTTATGGGGCTTGCTATGGCCGTCTGTCCCCTCTCGTGTCTGAGGACGACACAAAATGTCACCGGCCAGAAGGAGCCTCTGTGGACACCTCGGGGTGGAGCAGTGGTCATGTCCCAGCTCCAGGCACAGCTCCCACTGAGAAAGGGGGGCAGGATCAGGCCCTCACACTGTTGCACTGGGCAATGGGTTTTAAATTTAGAAATTGTTCAGATTTGTACTTTGAAAAAAATCCATGGGGCATTAAATATTTACAGAAAATCAGCAGCTGTGTAAATAATAGAAAAATTCAATATTCTGCGAGTGGACCGGTTTTCAATAAATTTGAAAATTTTATGATATTGTTATTATTATTTATTGCCTATTTTATTTGCTGGTGTCCCTTTTCACAGGCTGCATGGATCTAGGTGTTTGACCACTTCATGCCAACCCAGTGTCCAAACTTCCCCTGATGGAGTTCTGTCCCCGCTGCCTGCTGAGACCTGGCCAGCTCACTGCACTGATGGGCCGTGCCCAGGAGCAGGGTGTCAGGGTGAGGTTCCTCTGCTGTGCCCTGCCCCACCAGCGGAACCTGTCCCTTCCTGGCCCTGCAGGAGTGGCATGTGGTGGCACTGAGGGCCCTGTCAGAGCCCAGGACACTGCACGAGCCCTGCGGGGGGTGTGGGGCTCTGGAGGGTGACGGCAACGTAGCACCTACTCTAATGGGATCCTCTCCACAAGTAATTAAGCCTCGGCTAATGCTAACCGTAATGTGATGTATGTATGCCTTTAACTAATCATTTATTAGCCTCGTTGATGGTTTGTCAATATTAATTCATTTATTTAAACAACTCCGAGCTGTAATGAAGATGTTTGCTTTAAGGGGGGAAAAAGAGATGGAGCTGCCAGGAGATTTTTTTGTTGCCTCGATGGATGTCGCCCTGCCCTGGGTGATGGGGCTGTGGCGGGACCAGGACCTGCTGCCACCCTTTGTCCCCCTCCCGCAGCTCACGGAGCTGCCATGGTGACCACTGGTGTAACAGGGTGCCACTGGTACCATTGGGAGCTCAGGGCTTCCTGCAGCACACCAGGGAGCAGGACTGGGTCCCACTACCTGCCCCTGGGGCCATGGGAGTGCCCTGAGAGGGATGTGGGGCTCTGGCACATCCTGCCGTGCTGGCTCATATTGGAGCAGCTCCAACACCAAGTGGCTCCAGCTCTGCCACCCGAGCAACTTTCTTTGGGAGAATTTCCTTCAGTTTGACCTTAAAATATTTGAGCCATGCCACAAAGCCTGAAATCAAACTGGAACGTGCTGCCTGACCCAGAACAATTGTTTTCTGCTTGACTTTCGATTTGCAAATGACTTCACACCAGTTTTCATTTCAAATCAAATTACTTCTATTTAATTTTTCTTGCGGAGGGGAATGGGAAATTGCCAATAAACTGGTGAAAAAAAAAATGTACCTTTGGTGCTTTTTGATAAGCCCAGGCTGGGCCAGATTTGAGTCCTTTTTCTGCACCCTTCAGCTGCTAAAACGGGTGGGATGCCCAAGAGGGGAATGGAGGAGCATCCCCAGAGCAGGGCCAGGGATGAACAGATCCCAAAATGGGGCCTTTGGGCAGACAGTAGATCAGCTGCCTCCAGCTCTCCCTGGCAGCTTCTTAATATCAACTAGATCACAGTATTAAAGTGAACTTTCTCTTAAACAGGCTTAATTAGTGTCTTTCAGACAAACATAAATTAATCCTGGGTTGCTGTGGAGGATGCAGAGTTTCCCCTTGATTGATTACCAGCCCTGGCTCCAGATAAACTCCTCTGAAAGCCGGGTGTCGCTTTTGGTCACCCATAATGTTGCCCCCAGGAGCTGGTGGCATCCTCGTGTCCCTGGTAGTCAGGCCTGCCATAGGCTGTGGGCACAGATATGTGGCTCTGGATGTCACCAGACCCATGCATGACCATGTATGACCATTCACCATCTTGCAGGACAGTGTATGACCATGCACAGAATCAGAGAATGGTTAGAGTTGGAAAGGACCTTAAAGATCACTGAGTTCCAACCCGCCCTGCCCTGGGCAGGGACATCTCCCACCAGGTTGCTCAAAGCCCTGTCCAGCCTGGCTTTGAACACTCCCAGGGATGGGGCAGCCACAGCTTCTCTGGGCAACCTGTTCCAGTGCCTCACCACCCTCACAGCAAAGAATTTCTTTCTGATATCTAATCTAAATCTCCCCTCTTCCAATTTAAAGCCGTTACGCCTTGTCCTGTCACAATCACTCACCGCTATCCATAACCACACATGACCATGTGCAACCCTATTTAATTGTGCACAGCTGTGGATGACCACACATGAGCACTTACCACCATGCATGACCATGGGCAACCATGGATAACCATGGACAACCATGGATGACCATGCATGACTGTATGGCTGCGAAATGATGACACATGACCACACACCGCCACAGCCACCCTTCCCCAACTATTGCCTCAACCCCTCAGCTGCAGGGATGCCCTTGCTGGGTTGGTGTCTTGGCCATGCATGGTCATGGATGGTTTGTCTCCCATGAACATGCTTCTTGGCCCTGACCATGCTTGCAGTGCCTAGAGCATCTTGCCATTGCAGGGTGACATATCAGTGGAGAAGGGCCTTCTCCTGCATGTTTTGATTCCACTACCTGCTCTTTTCCTTTGATGTCCTTCATTCTATGTAAGAAGGTCCCAAAGTGGTCTTTGCCTTGTGTCCTTCTCTGGGGGAAAAAAGGACGAAGATTTAGTAGGAGGTCAAAGAAACCTGGGGTTGAAAATCAGTCCTTTAGGAAGCTGCTGAAGCACAGCAGGAACCCATGTGAATCCCCCAGGAAACAGGAATGAAAAAAACCCAGTTTAATTCAGCTTGAATTGGGGGTGGCATTTGCCCGCTTTGCTAAACGCAACACCCAGAGCTGCTTGAGCCTTAGTCTTTGGTTGGTCCAGTGTGGAAACCTGCAGGAAGAGGAGGGGGGAAGATGCTCACTTTGGAGGGAGGGAAACTGAGGCATGGAGAATTTTATGGCCTTTTTGGGATGCAGCACCCATCCCAGGCCCAAAGCCCTTGAGCAAGGAGCTGAGACCCTGCAAAATAACCCAGACCAGAGCCAGATTTCCCTTTGGGATTCACCCAGCACCATGCACAGAGCAGCTCTGAGGCCACAACCTGCTCAGCATCACCCAATGAAGTGAGAGGGGGCAATGGGGGCTAAAGAGCCCATGGCCATGGGAGGACATAGTGCCCGTGTCCCCATAGGATGTCAGGCGGGCAGGGAAGCATGAGCAAGGAACCCCATTCCAACCACAGACTGGGATGAGGCGGGGAGCAGGCATGAGGAAGCATGGGGAGGCTGGAGGCGGGGAGGGGAGCACAGAAGGGGGCTGCCCAGGCTGACACCGGGTCACGGAGCCGGGAGCGTTGCGAGGTGCCGAAGAGATCAATAGCAATTCTAATATCATATGAGTCAATTTTGACCTGTCATGGGCAGCTCGGCAGGCTGACTCTGGAGCTGCAAGACCTGATAAATGGGCTCGCAAAACCATATTTATAGCAACAAAAAGCTCATAAAATGGAAACAAGGGCAGAGCACGAGGAGGGGGCTGCAGTCCGACTGCAGCCCGGGCCCTACGCTGACCATGGGAAGGGGAAAAGCAGGATGCAGAGTGGCAGAGCAGGGGCGGGGGGGAGGCGGCCAGGGAGGGGAAGGTGCCAGGTGCCCACCCTGGGAAGCTGTTTAAGGGCTGGGATTCGGTCCCGGAGGAGTTGTGGGGTGCAGACCCAGCCCACGGGGCCAGGGAGGACTAAATGATGAGCCAGGTTAGGGCCAAGGGTGAGCAGGGGACAAGCTGTGCATACAGTGTTTTTTTTGTTCCTTCTCCCCCTCCATGCCCCCCATCCTTTGCAAGCCCCCCATCGGCCATGTGCCCCCCAGGGACACGGCTGCTCTGCCAGGCAGAGAACTCTGGATCCAGCCCAAGCCTAAGGTGGGTTTCTAACCTATTTCAGGGGGATACACGTGGGGAGGGCACCTTGCCCCTTCCCGCCAACAGGGTAAGCGGGACCCACAGCCACTTGTCCCTGCTCCCTGTCCCCTCCATCCTGCCTCCCTTTCCCCAAGAGCAGACCCCCTCCAGCATTTCCAGGAGCCGCAGTTTTCCTCCAGGCCTTGGTGTGGAAGAACATTTATGAGAAAAATTGGGGGGAGGGGTTGGAGAACAGAAGAGAGGGGAGATGGGCTTGGAGAGGCGGGAGGAGCGGAGGAAGCCCCTGCCCTGCCTGCCTGCAGTGACATTGGCTCCTTTGTGTTCTGAAAACCTGTGTCCGCCCTCCCCACTCCCAGCCAGGACATGACCAGGAGAGGCTTGAAGGGCCATTGTCCCCATGCAGTCTCCCTGCACTGATTTCCTTCTTCATCCTTCCTCCGCCATCCTCATCCTCCTTCCCCCTGTTCCAAACCTCACATGGTGCAGGGCCTTGTTTCCCTCCTCCACCTCTTTTGGCACCTTCCTTGCTGGAAATAGCACTCCCAATGAGCCATGGAGATTTATCGCTCCCAAAGAGCCCTCCCAGGAGGGTTGAGCCCTGCTCAGCACTGCCGGGGGTGTGCAGGGTGGAGGTAAGCCCCCCTCCATCCTCTCTGCCCAACAGATGCCTGAGGGAACTCAAGGAAAACTGAATGGCTCTGGACATGGGGCATCCTGGTGACTTATTCCTGCTGCTCTTGTGACATAAACAGAGCTGGCAGCCAAACACAGCAGCTTCCTTGGGTCTGGAGCCCACCATGCCCATGTGTTACAAGTGTGATAAGTTGACTGGTCTCAGCTTGAATCTTCCGGGAGTGAATCTGTGGGGCAGGGTTTGAGAAGGGAAGGAGAAGGTGCTGAGGGAGGGTGTGAACACGAACAGGGCTTGAATCTGGGGACCTAGCTCCCCCTGTAGCTGGGACCGATGCCTCTCAGTTGTGCTCTTTGCCCCAGGCCCTCCCTGAGATATGGCATTTTTGGGATGCTCCAGGCAGGTACTGGGGTAGGTCTACTGAGAAGAGGGGTTGGAATTTATTTATTTTTTTCCTATCTTTGGTGCAATACAAGGGACAGGAAAACACCCACCTCTGGATTTTTCCCCTCTTGCTATTTTCTTCCCCCTGAGCTTTTCCCCTGGGCAGCAAATACAATGTCCCAATAACAGTGGGATCAATGCAACCTGAGTCAATCACCCTGGGAGGGACCCTACTGGAAACCTACATCCTGTCTCTTGCTACTCCTCCCTCCTCATCCTCCTCATTCTCCCAACAGCCTCCGGCTCCCCTCCTAGTCCCTCCATTGGCACTTGATGGCAGCCTGGGGTGGCTTTATCCCCCATCACCCAGCTCATTGCAACAGAGCAATGACTCCCTGTGCTGCTGTTGCATGAACCGAGTCTGTTGGGTCTCAGCTCCAGTCAATGTGTGCCGGGGCCGGGGGGTGGGGGTGCAGGAGGAGCATGGGGTGAGGAGGAGCTGCTCTCCTGCTCCATGCCTCGGTTTCTCTTATGGCCCAGGAGGACAATGCACTTTCCTGTCTTAGGGCCTGAATTGGGTGTGAGGTGGGATTCTGCTGTGCAGAGATAAAAACCTTCCAGGAGCATCCCCAGGGGATTCCGGGTCCAGTGGCAACAAAGGAATTGCTCTAAGCTGAAGTACGGTTCACCTGGGGCCAGTCAGGACGTCTGCAGGCAGGTTTTACATGTACAACAGCTGACACCAAGCAGGTTGGGTCCAGAATGAATAAAATAACACAAAATTCAGAGGGATTTATGGGCAAGATGGTGATTGTCTCACTGCTGCTTCCTCACCAGCCTGCTCCTGACCAGGAGGAAGGCTGAGAGCTTATGTGGGCAGTGGCAGTCATGGGGAAGGAATCAGCTGTTTGGTCAGGTTTTGCTACTGATTTTCCTCCAAAATGTGGTGGGTTTTTTTCCTGTTTCGAATAGGAAAGGAGAAAAGAAAGATCAGTTTGTTGGGACAGACAAAGTCAGTCCTAACTTCTTCTCTTCCTTCCTAGAAAATCCATTGGTTTCTTTAAGAACTAGGCTTCCAAAGACCTTTATGTGTAGTTTTTGAAGTTAAAAATTGCAACATCCCCCCCCTCTCCCCTCCCCCCTCTCAAAAAGCTTGTATGTGGATTTTTCTTTTTAATAATTCTCTATGGAAAAAAAAATTGGCTTTGACACCTAATTTATTACCACGTTTGTGAGTTTATCGAGCAGGTGGGTTGGCAGAGATCTCAGCAGGGGTCTTTGCAACACCTTCGCCCTGGTGCTGCCCATGAGACATGTGTGAGTCCAGCACACCCCAGTTCTGCACAAGCGCCTTTCTGTCCCCCAACTCTGCACCAGAGGGGGCCTCACTCTGGTGCCCGCCTCTCCTGGGCAGGAACAGATGATAGAGAGCTTTGGAGGTTGTTTGGAGGCTTCTCTGATTGACTGGAGAAGGCTACAAAGAAGAAACAACAGGTCAAGAAGATGCTTTTCCCAAGCTCCCTGCTCATAACTGCCAAGAAAAGGGGGTTCCAAGAAGCAGGTATGAGCTGGGCAGCCTTTTGGGGTGAAGCAATGTATGGAAGAGGTTGTAGAACCAGACAGGAATGTTTTGTCCTGCTCAGGGTGTTTATTGCATTGCAAAAGTCCTCTCTGGTCCTGGCTGGGTGAGACCCGGATGCACAAGAGAAAAATGTCCTATAGGGCTCAAATGCCACAGTCCCTTCTGCAGAGGGATCCCTGTTTTGTCCCTCTGGTGAGGATTTCAGGAAAGCCTCTGAGCAAAAGCTCATCCATCAGGACCTGGTTTGCTCCCTCTCCCCTTGTGGGTCCCCTGAGGACCTGAGAGAGGCTGTCTGGCTGGGTGGGATATGTAGGATGGTCACCCCTCTGCCACCGGACATCATGAGCTTCACACAGAAACGTGAGTCATCCAAAAGCTGCCACTGTGCAGGCACCAGCACCCTGCCTTGTCCTCCCTTCCTTAGTGCTACTGCAGGCACAACCCAAAGGGTCTCAACAGCCCTATCCCAGTTCCACCTTCATCCTGACCCATGTTCTTTCCTGTTGTAAGGAAGTTATTTCTAGACGGGACAGAAAGATGGCAGAAATACCAGTTTGGAGATGGTATCTGGAGAGCCACCACTATAGTGGGAGATGAAATAATGACCAACATCTCCTAGTCCTAAATGGAGCAGAACAGCTTCTGGGTGTCCCTTATTGTTGTGTTCATGGAGACTTTTGAGCATTCACAAGGTGGTTGTGGGCAGCTCCATCTCACCAGTGACACTGTGTCTGACACTATGGTGACACCAGCTGCACCACCTCTTGCTTCTAGAGTCCTCACCAGCAGTAGCCTGGTACCAACACCCCACAGACTCAGCACCACACCAGCAGCTCCTGTCCCCAAGGATGGACACAAAAAGTCCAAGGCAATCAAAGGCCAGGAAGAAACAGTTTCCTGCAGTGGTGAGAAGCTGAGTACAGGCTCCTGAGGTGTGGTCCCGCCACTAGGCTGTGGCACATTCCCTTGTAGATGGAGACACTCATATACCAGAGGTTCTGCTCCATCCCTCCTGCTCCCTGGCCACCTGGGAGACCATTTTCTTCAATGAAGACAAGTGCTCAAGCATGGCCTGTTGGAGATGACCCAACCACTGACATCCCAGGCCTATGCCCTCCATGGAGGCCCATTCTCCAGGTCTCCATTGCCTCCATCATTCATTATCCTTGGGTCCTACTATACCAATGTGCTGCTTGAGAAAAGGTTAAGGTTGTGTGGAAAACCCAGGCTTGGCAAAAAACAGTGAGCACTGTGAGAGGACACATCCGCATCTGGCTGCACTGCCAGCCCTTATCTGGGGGAGGCGCATCCGGAGGCAACAAGGAAGAGCTAAAGGGGACATCTGGCTGCTCGAACCCTTGGCCCCCATCTCCATGTACCAGGTGAAGATCCTGGCGTCCTCTTGACTGAAGCTAGGCAGAACGGCTGCATCTCCGGCCTTCCTATCTCCTTGCAAAGTGTGGCAGTTCCTGAATTGCCCGGCCGCAGCGGGCCCTAATGGCCCAGAGCTGATGTTTTATTGTCGGGTTTAAAAGTGTAATTAGTTCAAGTGTAAACAAAAAAACCTTGCTTAATTAAGAATTTTTAAACAGGGAAGAGAGAGATTCCGGAAACATTAATGAACCCCAGGCAAGCACCATAAAATTGATCGAGGGAAGAGAGACAGCGGGGAACGGGGGAGGGCTGGGATGGGGATGCATGATGAGAGGGTATTACCACAGAAATCACCTTCAGTTTACTTTGGCCGCGTAATGCCGGAGTGCATTTGGAAGCCTGTGTTTATGGCGATGGGTCTCCATAGAAATACCTAATGATTTTTTATGCATTAATGGGAATGATGGACAGTGGTAATATATTGTTTAAGGAGATGGAGAGGATCCTTTTAAGGCTGACATATTATAGATCAAGAGTGACAGGCCAGGCCCTGGGTTGAGGTTCCCTGTGCCATGGCCTGTTGGGCCCCATGCCTTAACAAGGATCAAATGCCAGCCTGTACCTTTAGGAGTCCATAAAAAGAACGAATAAAATCAAAGTGCTGTTTTCCCACCACCTCATCCCTCCCTTCAATGCTCTTTTTGGCTGGTGCCAAGAGAAGCTAAATATTTCTGCCTTTCTCGTCTTCAGGCAGTTGTTTTTGTGGATGGGAAAAGGGTCTGAACGTTTCCCATCCAGACAGCTCCCAGGACTGAGTGGCAGATGTGAGTCTCCAAGTTGGTATGTTCTCTATAGGTTGAACCCTCTAGAGTAGAGCAAGGTGCCTGGAAGGTTCTTCTTCTTCCCATTGACTGCAAAGCAGCCAAAGGTTCCGTTGGGCTCTGCTCAAGGCCAGCTGGCCTCTCCCTGGCTGGTTGGCTTGCTTGGTATGAAGTGGTGGTGAAGGTCAACAGAAGGAAGAGCTTTGAAGGCTTTCTGTGCATGGGTGTCCTCTTGAAGATGATGGGTGGGAGCTGAAAGGGTACAGAGTAAAGTGAAAGAGAAAGAAAAGTCAACTTCTGGCTTAGGAAAGGTCATCCCTCTTATTCTACAAACAAGGTGGAAGAGCCATCTGCTCAAGGAAAAAGAACTGCTGTCTCCCTCTCTTAGGCCAAGAGCCCAGCTCAGCTCAGAGTGAAAAGCAGCCCATGCTGCTGGCAGCTGAAGAGTAAGGCATGCCTTGGCTTTTCCCTTCCTGGTTCAGTAAAAAGCCCCAAGTTTTGTCCAGTCCTCTTAAGCAGCCAAGTCCTGGAGGACTTTCCTGTCCTTCTGATTGAAGTTCCCTTTGCCAGATCTCATACCACAGGCAGTGTCTCTTGGGAGTTCATCAGGAATATCCACTTTATTCTCTCCCAGACCTCTCTAACAACCATGTCTGGGGCAACCACTGGCCATGAAAATCCTCAGAGAGAAACTGGGTCCTGTCTGGGAGCCCACCTTCAACCTTGCGTGGTTTCTCCTGTCCTCCCCTTAATAGAGATGGAGAAGAAAACAGCCAGTGTCCTGTCTTACTAGGCTTGCTGCTGTCTTCTCCCTTCTGGAGTATGTGAACTCACTGTCTTCAACTCTACCTCAAAGGCCTCATCTTCCAAACATCTTATTATTTTTCCTTCCTTCCATGCTCTCCAGGTTGTCTACATTTTCACAGAATCACAGAATCGCAGAATATCAGGGATTGGAAGGGAACTTGAAAGATCATCTAGTCCAGTCCCCCTGCCAGAGCAGGAACACCAAATCAGGTCACACAGGAACACGTCCAGGCGGGTTTGGAATGTCTCCAGAGAAGGAGACTCCACAACCTCTCTGGGCAGCCCCTTCCAGTGTTCCATCACCCTCACCGTGAAGAATTTCTTCCTCATATTCAAGTGGAACCTCCTCTGTTCCAGCTTGCACCCATTGCCCCTTGTTCTGTCATGGCCGTCACTGAGAAGAGCCTGGCTCCATCCTCCTGACACTCACCCTTTCCATATTTATAAACATTCATGAGGTCACCCCTCAGTCTCCTCTTCTCCAAGCTCAAGAGACCCAGCTCCCTCAGCCTTTCCTGGTGTGGGAGATGCTCCACTCCCTTCATGATCTTTGTAGCCCTGCCCTGGACTCTCTCCAGCAGTAACCTGTCCTTCTGGAACTGAGGGGCCCAGAACTGGACACACAATACTCCAGATGGGGTCTCACCAGGGCAGAGGAGAGGGGGAGGAGAACCTCGCTCCACCTACTGACAACAGCCCTTCTAATACACCCCAGGATGCCATTGGCCTTCTTGGCCACAAGGGCACAGAGCTGGCTCATGG
>VXBJ01000681.1:0-26564 GCA_013400055.1 Nycticryphes semicollaris
AAAGAAAAAAGGAAAAAGAGAAAAAGGTTGTTCATCACTATTTTAAGTAAACAAAAAATGTTTAAGTTCTACATTTTTTCATATGAGGGTGGAGTGAAATAGCTGACTCCATTCTTAGATCAATATTGCTTTTCCACTCTAAAGACAAAACTATCAGCTCATCAAGGAGCTTTTGTCCCCCTGCAAATGATAATGTAGATTAGTCAAGACATGAGTAGCCAGTGCAAGAGGGACATTAGCATTGACTTTTCATTCAGTTGCATTTATTTTATCCTTCACTTTGGTAAGTAAGCAAAATGGATGAGCTAAGCCTTCAGAAAGGGAACTGAAGTAAGGAGGAGCAGCTTAATGAGCAGCACTGCGGTGGGCTTGGCCAGGAGCCGTGGAGGAGACACAAAGCTGGTGCCGGTCCCAGAATCCCAACAGAATGGAGGGCTGTCCCCTTCACAAGGCCGTCTGAAAGACTGGACAGGTCTCACATGATTCCTTTCCTGTGGCAGCTGAATTACAGCATTTTCCTTTAAAAGAGCTGCAGTGACTACCAAAAGCAGCTGGTTTGGATACAGGCCTGTTTCTGGGGGCTCCTGCTCCCGAGACAGCCTGAGGGAGTTGCTACAGGCTACAGGCTATTACAGGAACAGCGAGGGGGGAAGGGAAGGTTTCTAGGGAGCCTGGCATGGTTTCAGATTGACATATTTGCTTCATAATGGGAGAAGTTGGCTGAAGTTGGGAGAAGTTGGGCTGACACTTTCTGCCTGCCACATTTCTCCTTTTTGGACTTTGAGGGGCCCTGACTCCACATCAGCTGTCTGCAAGCAAATGCCCCTGAAGTCACTGGAAACTGCTCTTACGGCATCTGTCCCCGAGAGCACTCGTGAGTGGGATGTTGTTTTTACTGTTTACCGCATCTCTATTTCGGATCTCTCCTTGTTCGTGTAAAGTGCGTACATGTGTTTATGAACTGCTTGTTGCAAAGATAAGGGAATGTGGGGTGCTGGCCAGTCCCTTTTTCCATTACTCCTTTGGTTTTTGTGTTTCCTACTGCTCTTTTATGCTTCTTTTCTGTCTCCTATTTTTGCTTTTTTTTCCATCTCCTACCTTCTATGGCAATGAGCAGGGCTTGCTCCTCAGCACATGGCAGTCAGGCCCTGCAGGCTGCTTTGCCCCCACTACTCAATAAGAAATCTGCTGAATAAAAAAAAAAAAGGAAAAAGAAGACACAGAGAAAAAATATTCGCTATCTAAAACCAGCTCATATTAAGGCACTCAGATACTACGCCTCATGCTGTTATACTAAATTAATGTGAAGCCTAAATTGAGATTGAATCAGAGCTGTGCATTTTGAGGATCATTATTCCTTGGCACTAAAGCAATAATTTCAGATAAGCACCAAAAAGAAATACATCCCGCGCACTCCTGGTAGAACAGGAACAGCTTTTCTTTACTTTGAAAATGTGGGATACAGGTACTATTGATCCCCAGTCTCTAAATACCTCTTTACGATAGAAAAATATCATTATTATACGTTTGTAGTTCATATTTCAGATCTGCACCATGGCAAGTGGCATGGTACACTTTTCCTTGGGCATCTCGGTTTGCCGGCACCACGCAGGGGAATGCAGAGAGCTGAAATGCTCACTAGGCCACCAACTAACATCTGTCCTTCCCCACTCTGTGAGATGCCCTGCATCCCCCATCTTGAGAGGTCACCTAAAGGAAAATTAGGTGTTCACAAAGTGTTATTTATATTTGCGGTGTGTACTAGCAGAGGTCAAATGTTTCAATTTTGCATAAAGCAAGTGTAGAAGATATTACTCTAGCACCACCTGCATATTTTTGAAAATTCCTTCTTTTTGAGGTATGAGCTATGTTCACCAAAGTCATTAGGAGTCTCATGACTCAAATGGATTTTACACAAGAGCTAGATGAATTCTGCAGCACCTTTTATGATTAAGCAATCCATTTGTCCCTCTGTCAATACTATGATAATTTGCTTTTTTCTTCACATTTGATATGGATATGGATATGGATATGGATATTTTTGCACAAACTTGAATTCCATTTCCAAAAAATACCATGACTGTGGTTTCAATTTTGTTTGCAAATGTGTTTGTGTAGACATGTAAGTGTATTTGGGAGCTGAAGAGAATCAAAAATATTGATGGAAATTATAGAAACAATTGGGGTTGTATAAAATGCTTCCTTTGTCAAAAGAGTAAGCTTACTTTCAGATTTTTTGGATGAAAAAGTGTATTGCTTTTCAAGTTGACCTCATACACTCTGGCTATCTCACATTACTATGAAACAGTGTGTTGGTATCAGAGTAAAGAGCTCCCCACTGGAGAAATCACTACCATTTGTTGTACTACTTCCCTCTGGGATTTCTTTATTTTCCTGCTCTGTTGATGTTGTTATGTGCTTTGGTTTGTAGTAGAAACAGACTTAAACTTGTTTTCTTAAAACAGCCTTGATAATTTATAAGCTTGTGTTAGAAGCAGGGTTATCTTGGATTTTGGTAAATACAAGAGGTTCAAAGAAAATGTTCTCAGTGGGTAAACAGCTGGATGGGTAAATGCAAATGTGCTTGGATTTGTATAAATGCTATGAAATACAGCTAAAATGTCAAACAGCTGAAGCAAGGTTATATGCCAAAAAGCTGTGTGGGGCTGATGGTACTTTCTAAGCACTGAGATCCAACATGGGATCAGTCCTTACTCTGCTCAGAAGTATGGAATGGGAATCCCACTGACAGTTTCATGGAGAGCAGCATCAGCTCCCTGCCACCACACTGCCACTGAAACCATCCTCAGATAATTGTCCTGGGAATAGACAGTTTAAATCTGGCCTTTGAAAGCACTCTGCTGTGGCAGCAGGGAACAGAAGGTTACTCTAGTGCCATTCTAGTTAAAGAAACATTAACAATATTTGACCGAGCATAACAGTTAGCACAGTTGGAAGAAAGTAGCTTTGACTGATTTTATTTTTCTCTTAATGCCCACAAAAGCAAATGAAAGTTCAAAGCACGTGTCAAAGAGCTATCCGCCAGAGTTTCACTCGGTGATGCCTCTTGTTGTGTATTAGGATTCATTCTGGCACTTGAAAACTGATACTTTTTATCTGATTCCCAAGCACAGGTATCATTCTGAATTATTTTGCTTCCTTTATTAGAAAAAGAGAGTTGCCATAATACCATAAATGACTGCTTTCACATTCATTGCCTGCAAGGGATTTGAAAGCTGGGCTGATTTCATACAGTGCTGAGATCTGGCCAAGGATGGACTTTGTCTGAACTCACACCAGGTCTGAAATGGACCCTGTAAATGTGGGATGGGAGAGAGGGAGGAAATTATGGGCACAGTGCTGTTACTCTTCTCTGTAACACCTAATTATTGGAGCAGGGCCAGCCTCTGCTTGCTTGGCTTATCTGGCTTAAGCCCTGGAGACATACTGTTGGCTGCTTGAAGCTTTCCCAGTCTTATCCCCAGGATATTGGCTGGCTCCTGACAGATGAAGCATGCAACAATCTGTCTCCTCTCTTGACTAGCTCAGACAGGGCTCACCGAGAGAGGTCTCTCTGGAAAGAGTTCTGTGGTTTGGGTGCAGTTTGCAGCACCATTCTCCTTCCCCTCTTTCTGTCTGCTTTTTGCTCTGAATAGAAGAACTTGCAAGCCCTTTTCTGCAGACAGGCCTGGAGAGATCTTGGAACTCTCATAATTTTCTGATGGACTCCATTTCCATGTTTTCACACAAATCTGTACAACTCCTAAGGATATTTTCCAAAACAAGAAAAAGAATCTCCTAATAATTTCTTGTTTGTAGACTAATCCAGACCCACCACATCTTGCAGTCAAAAGCCCTCTGGTTGCCATTTTATCTGCTAGATTTTTCCTGACAGAGAGGTTCTTCATATAAATTAAATCTAGTGATTGCATAAGTACAAATTCAGCTACCATGGCCTCTTAAAACATCTTTAATTAAAAAAGAAGGAAACTACATGTCCATCAGCTTCTGTAGGTTGAGGCCTCCAGCCATCCCTGTTCCAACTGATGAAGAGAAGTGGAGGTTTTTTCCCGGCACTGCCAGCGTCTAAAACACCTCAGCCCTGCCTGTAACCCGGGTTTTCGTCATCCTGGTTAGGTGACGCTCGTATCCTGAAGCGTTTCTTGAGTAGCTTGAGTCACTCATATGACACAACTTGAAGCCAGGCAGAAATACCTGAACTGGCTCTAAATGACTACTCTCCAATACAGCATCAAGGTAGTTTTGTTTATGTGAAGATTTATTATATTACCATGGACTTCTGTTACTTTTTCTGCTTTGTTTCTACTTTTGGAGAAATCATCCTTTGGCTGGATCCTTAAGCTCAATGCCAGTGTGTCTCAGATCTGCTGCTGAAGTGCGAAAGGGGCTTTGGACGCACCGCAGGAAGTGTCCATCTCTGGCTGCAACCACCACTCCCATCTGTGTCTGCATCACACTGAGATGAAAGGCAACCTGCTTCCTCCGCACAAGCTAGAAATAATGCCTGGAGCATTTTAAAGCATTCAACAGAACTTAAAATGATCATTTAGCATGAATAAAATAACTATATGTTGGTGTAATGTTTGGCTTCTATTAAAGAAGAGACTGAAATACTCATCCTTAGCCCAAGAAACAATAAAAAGAAATCACAGGACATTTATTTTCTGACCAGTAGGAACTCTGTAGTGCTATCAAGATAAGAAATTAGGAATACCTTGATATGTTGTGTTTGATAATACCTTAATAATGGCTTCTAAAACACTAAAAGCATTTTTTTTTTTCATGGTTCAAGGAACAAATGTATCTAGAATCAATTTGCAGTGAGGGTCAAAGATTAAAAAAACAAATTGACTCTGGGATTTCTTTCCTCTGTTGTGCTAACAATGGTGACCTTTGGGACAATTTGTGAAGCCATCTTTTGTTTTGAGTGTTTGCTTTTCCTTGACTCTTTCCATAACTTCTTGGCAGTTACTTTTTTTCTTTCACCTCTGTTTACACATGTGGGTGGCAGTAGTCGGGGAGGCTGCCCGCATCCGTGAAAGCCAATGTGAGCTAAAGACCTTAAGATCAAGTACCTTTTCCAAGCAGTATGTTCAAACACATTGTTCCTGCTGTTAGTAAGGAAAGGCATAAAGGAGGTGTCCTCTACATTTCTAGCATTCAACAAATAACCTACTAAATAGCCACATTTGTGAATCTTTCACAGAAACATACTTTCTGCCAAAAAGTGCCTCTTGAATCAAATTTCAGAGCCAGTGAAAAAAATTCATGTTTTCATCTTTCAAATAGATTCTTTTTAATATAATAATTTTCTCCAGAGAAGAGAGAGATAGCATAATTTCAGGATGCACATCCCAGTGCATTACTTCAGCTTGATTTCAGTATTAGCCTTTTTTAAGTTTTTGTTTGGGTGTTAGGTTGCATGTTTTTCGTCAGTGGTGGTCAAGTTTACAAAATAATTTCAATTTCATAAGGTATGAAGGCCTGAATGATACTAGTAAGTGTGTTAAGTGAAGAAAAGAGGTGGCACAGGGATTCCTGTGCCATATACATGACACTCTGGAGAGGCCAGGCTCCTTCTCAGCTTTCTTCTTCATCCATTTTGTAAAGATAGTAAACTTTCCTGGTAGAACAATTCTTACAGCAGCTGGGGATAGCTTACTCTGCTCTTAAAAGGGCAGTTTACAAGTCACTGTGGCAATGTATCCCATATTTTAAATTAATTTATTGCACCTTTTTGTAAAGCTATTACCGCGGCTTTTACCATGCATGAAAAGGTAATGACCTGCACAAACGTCACTTTTAGCTACCACGTTGAAAATAAGAACTAGTTCCCTTTTTCAAAAAACTAGTACTTCCAGCTTTTCCTGGGATTTAAATGGAGATGCATTTGCCCCTGTTGGGAGAACTGGCCTGAGCTCGGTCTGTTCAGTTCCTCATGGTCTCACTCCAGCATGGGTTGTCTCATCTAGATGTGATTTCAATTTAAGGCATGTAGGTTGCACTTTTAAAAGAACAAGCTATTCAGCTGTAACTTCAAAACTGATTTAATTTGGCTATATATGCATTGACTGACTTCCTGGTGTCTGTTCTGTTTGAAGAACAGTCTTTATCCTCAACATAAAACTATTTGTACCTGATTTCTTATCTTATACTTGAACATATCACTTGCTTTTCCTCCAAAAATCTTTTGTGTGAATTTTTTAAAAGATCATCATACTGTATATACACATGGTTTATTATATGCCTGTTATTGCTGTTCAGCTTTTTAGTCAGTGAAGTCAAGTTCAATGTGAACTTCCCCTAGATATTTTGTTAAATCAAAAATGTCCTTTTCGAAAAATGATTTAGACATCTAGAATTGGATTTACAAGGATATTTAGGTGTCTTAATAGATAGGTACATACCTAGCAGATTTTTCTGGGATAGCTGAATGAGGTAAATAGTTCCTTTTTTAAGACATAAGCAACCTTGATCACATTCAAAACCAGAAGTTTAGATTTTCAANAGACTGATTATTCTTGTCTGGGAATATCATATTCCAGGTCTTTTGGAAAATTTGCTAGCTGAGTCACAGTCTTGAGCAGCTCGTACTTATGCTGATGTGTATCACAGCTTCAAGATCAAGACTTCGAGACTGAGATGAAATATTAATAAAGGGATAAAATAGGACACTTTCTAAGTAGCTATTCCTTTTCCTTAGCTAGATATTCCTCAAGTAATCATGTCTTGTTTTAACTACATTACTTTTAATTACATGCTGGATTTTTGAGTCATACTCTCCAGAGAGACACAAAGTATGACAGCACGGCAGAGAAAGAATAGGGCAAAGTTGTTCAAAGTGATGGAGTAATTTACCATATTGCATGAAAATGTCAATCCTTGTCTGACAGGTGTGCCTACATGTGTGTTTCAGTGCACACAGCTGGATTATTTGTCTCCCAGTAGCATTTCTATTTGGAAAGCCTCAAACATTAAGTGGATCCAGAAGGAATGTTGCTCAAACAAAACTGCCTATTCACCCAGGAAATTAGAAATCTTTGCATCAGCTCTGAGTCACATGTTCTTTAGAAGCCTGCATTTACAGCTTCATAAGCTTCTCATTTTGCCACTGGGATGTTATGACTGAGACTGTTGTCTCAGTGGTCTGGAGACAATACTTGGATTCATCTTTTTCCCACTAACAGAAGTAATGATGAAGACCCTGATAATGAGAGCCTGAACTCAGTCTCTTCAGACTGCTTTTGCTCAGGTGGTGACATTTTTGAGCACCGTCAATGCTGAAGAATCCCATAGAATTCCTATCGGTCCAGACTGATGTGGAGCCATTCTTAAAAAGAGAATTATAATGATCTGTGAAAAGAATGTGATCTAAGCTTTGAAAATACAGACTTAGAGCATTATTGGCATTCACTTGCAACATATCTTTAAGACTTTGAGCTTATTAGAGCATTGTAATTGTTCTCAGTGTGACCAACTATACTGCTTTTCTGAAGTCATAAGGATAAAGTAAAAAGAAACCATTAGCAGTCACTGGACTGCTAAGCAGTCCCCTGACTCATAACAAATGCACATAATACCAATTTACTGAGAAGACAAAAATACATAAAATTAAAAAAAAAAGTTGGTGACCATGATGAGGATTTGTCCTGCTTCTTCATAATGCAAATATTATTAAGATCAAACATCAGAAGACCACTGGGAATCACAACCATAAAGATCACATTTTTAAAGAATTTTTTTTAACAAAAGGATAAAATGTGGTTTTAGTCCTGAACATGTCTGTGGGAATACATTTTTATGCCCATTTTATAGCAGCAAGCAAATTGAAGACATGCCAAAGCTGGCATGTGTGCAGTCAATTTACCCACTCACATGCTGGTATTACATCTACCTGCTCCCAGATTTTCCTTTCCATGATTCCTTAAAAAATGCAGCGCAGTGTTGGTGCTCCTGTGCCCAGTCCTGCTGACTGGGGGAGAGTTGTCTATATGTCTTGCCTTTGCGCTACCGTGGTTACAGAAGACAGTTTGCTGCAAGAGCTGCTAGACATCCTAGGCGAGCAGTCCTGCCTGTGCTAAGGTCAGACTTACTTGTAACAACAGAGATCATGTGTTTCAAAGCTCTTGAAGAGGGATTTGAGGTTCATGAGGAACAGGAATGTATGGTGTGATTTCTGCCTGAACAGCCATACTAAAACAGACTAAAGGAGTGGCCAGAAGCGTGAGCATAAAAAAAAAAAAAAATCTCAGAAGAAGAGAGCAGCATTCTTACAGATTAGCAACAAATTACTTCTTTGAGTTTAACTTTCCTGCAAATGGAAAAGCACATAACTGAGATGAAAAAGAGAACAGGTCATTGAGCAAGGAGATGGACTGGAGGGACAGAGCAGATGAGAAATATCAGCCTGCTGATAGGGGGGAGGATAAGGTTGTGAACAGACAGCTGTGTCTGGATAGATATGGCTCATCTGATGGGCCATATCATAATTTGTCATCTTTGAAACTGTCAACATGATGAGAGAAGTTGGTGATGGATGGACTGCAAGTCATTCAAAAAACAAATTTCAGGTTTTTCAGGTGTGAACAGAGAGTTGAGAAGCCTGAGTGATGCAGACAACAGGAGGTGCATAACAAAGGGATTACAAAAAATAGGACAGGAAAGGATTTCCACTCAACACAGTTAAATACCACAAAGGTATATAAGAAGGTAAAATAACCAGGAGAAGCTGGCTGGTACTTCTGAATAGAAGAAGGGCAGGGAGGACAAGAATATTTGGTAAAAGAATCAGAGCAAGACAAGAGTGCTATTATAGAAGAGTCAATTTGGCAGCAGGAGAAAGGAGCTCGATGTTGTATCCTTCAGCAGCCATATGGGACTGGGAACATTAGAGAGGAAATGACAGCTGGTACAGCTCAAAGAGAAGATACCACGTTGAATGCTAGTGGAGTTTCTCATGCTCAGCCACATGACTGAGGCTGTTAAATATTTGTGTTAACAAAATCAACTCAAAAGGTAGGAGAGTGCATAGGAACAAATTACATTCTTTACTTGAGTAACAGATGGGAGGAAATTAATTATTCCTGGTACATGCAAGGCCTGAGAATAAAGCACATGACCAAAGAAGAGAGGTTTGTGATCAACTGGGAATATCTTGACAGAAACGCACAGATATGAGTTGACCACAGGATCACAACGACATTTTGAAGCAATGCATTTATAATAAAAGGCAACAACATTCCCAGGATTTACTTAGCAAGAAACATTTTTTTATTGTGCAAGATATTGATGATAATTTGTTTATTTTTTGCTCCAGTCATCCGTGTTCAATTCATATTCAAAATACACTAGACACAAAGACTGGCTACTAGTCAGCTCTCATTTGAAGACATTAGAAAGCCTTGACTAATGCAGGAAAAGGAAAGCTGAATGAACATTAAGAGTATGCTTGCCATCTACAAATTTCTAATGAAGAGCAAACTGGGAGAGAAATGAATAAAAAAAAATGGTGTTGTATAAAAAAAGTCCTTCCAGGAGTAGCGGGCAAAAAATTTTAAATTTTACTAAAATCTAAGACCACCCTTAGGGACTTTAGATCAACAGATGTGTTAGATCTTATAGTGTCTGTGTAGAATTTTCTCTTTTTATTTCCATCATGTCTTCAATTTTCCATTCAAAACTCACCGTCACCTCCAGCCTACATTCCTAGATTTTAAGTATTTTCTTCTGTGGGTGATATCCCTTACCTTTCATACCTACATAATTTCCTTCAGGAAACTGTAGTCAAGCTTCTGTAGCCAATTTTTTTTTTTTGCATCTTCTTTCTTTTGGCCATCTTCTGCTGTTGCACTAGCCGCTAGTTTTATTTTCCTAGTTACTATGCTTTAAGAAAAAAAGATCAAACATTCCCCAAATTCTCATAATTCTGGTCTATGTTTGCAGCTGGCCTCCGAGGCTTTGGTCTAGATCAGCTGAGTCTCTTTGTTCAGGCTTGGCAGACACTGCCAATCTGCAGTGATCAAAGGCAGGAAGCATCCAGCACACCCTCATCCCCAGATCTCTGGCCTGGTTGCAACATAGTCCCCAAACAGCCCCTGAAATATGGGTCCCTGGGCTGTGATGTATCGTACACCCACACGGAGACTTGTTGACTTCACTCTGTCTCTGCCCATGCATGATATACTACTTTCTTTCCGCAGTTAGGGCACTTTGTATAGGAAAAACTTCATACCATTTCAAATTCTCCAGCTGTAGAAAAGAGTAAGAATTGGACAGAGGCAGCCTTTTGTGCCTTTGCAACACATAAAGCTGTTCTGAAACATGTTTGTTTTGTTTTTGTTTTTTCCCCAAACAAACAACAGTCTTCCTTTTACTTGGCTTGTTTTTTGCAATATAAATTCAGATTTTGTCTTTCTTCCAAGACTGTGTGATGACAGGGGAACTGCTGAATGATGATGTCATGACAGACTAAAGAGAATACAATTGAGCAATCTGACAGGAAACCTGACTTTTTGTTGGACTGCGAACAATCCTTTGTTTCTGACTGTTTAACCACTCCAATACCATGACTGATATTTTTGCCAGTTCAACTATTGCATGACAGGACACAGCAAAATTCCTAAAAATTCTTTAGAGTTTTTCACAAGGTTAAAGAAAGGAAAATATAATTGAGTGACAAAATTATTCAGAAAGTGGTAGACTCTAATTTCNTGTCAGGGAGGAAAAGACCTACCAATCTTATTATTTCCAAGGTAAAGCAGCAAATAGAATATTCTTCGTTGTTCATAAACTGGTAAAAAATGGCACTTTTAAAGTCCCTCTCGGGTCCACTTTTGAAATACTCTGCAGTAGATTCTGCTTCTCAAGCTGTGTTTGTTTACATAATTAAGAAGAAATGCTTAATATTCTGGCAGATAATATGTGTATCTGCTTGACATTTCTGAAATTCATACTTTTTTCAGAAATGCAAAAATAACTTGGATTTTATTATTGTTTTATTAAAGACCATGTATTGTTTGGGTACTCTTCCTATAAAGAACCACACACTGCCTAACTACAAGCACAAGTACATTTTCTAGTTTCCTCTGATCACAAGTTACCAATGGGCCCCAAAAACCTAGAAAGATAATATGATCATCAATTTTCAGTGTGATCACCAACTTTCAGCATCAAGGAAAGGCCAATAGGCTGTAAAAACATTACGCTTTATGTTCATAAGTGTTTCCTTGCTCATTTTTTATCCACGGCAATACCATCTCCTGCACTTTTTTTAACAATATCATCCATACCCCATTGGAAGGCTACTGTAAGCTTTTTGAAACAGTTTCATATGTAAGCCTTTAAGAACAAAGTACTAACATACACATATACTAGATAACTTACCCCTCTCTTCTTACGTATCCAGCTCTGAGGACTGAAACTTACCTACTGCAGCAAAGAACTCTACAGGTTGAATACTTATGGCATTAAAGATATTTGTGTGTGTACATATGCATGTGTGATTTCCTTTTATTTAACTGTACTGGATTGTCACCTGGATTTGCTTGCAATGGCTTCAAAACAAAGTTGTACTCCTGGTGGAGTCTCAAAAAGAATTCTTAGTATTTTTTCTCTGCAGTCTACTGAGTATTGATATTCTTGCTTCACCTTTCAAAAAGTATATATAAATCCTGTTTTTCTTGCTGAGCTGCATTCCACTTTGAGAGAGGCATGAGAACAATAGTTTTTTTGCAGACTGAGTAGATGTAACTACTGACAGATCAAAAATGGAAGCATCCATTTTATCCTGAATCACTAAAATATCCCCAGATCTTCAATTTCACATAGAACAGAAAGTTCAAATATATTGTTTTTTTTAAAACCTTGAAGCATGTGCTTTTGACATTTCACAACAATAGTTTGTGACATATTTACATGAAAGGGCTGGATTGGCACATGCAGTTCAAACTTTTCTGAAATACTTCCTTTTAAAATACTCCACATGCTTAACCTTTCAACTTTTCAACTTGTAAATCTTCTCAGAACTGGAAAGAAGAAGAAAGCAAGACTAGATCTTGCCTCATGGCAGCTATACATACTTCCTAAGATGGGAAACAAAGGGGACGGTGGTGAGAGAGCTATGAACGAGCGTGTGAAGAAAAAGGGAGCTGTCACCTTGCACCTTCATATCCCACTCCTCTTTTGAAAGAAGACAGGCAGGATATTTGTCTGACAGCTTCCCACTGGGCTGGTTACCAGGGATGGTCATTGCAGCACCTGGTGAGATGCAGACAGTTCAGGATGAATCCACAAGGCTGCAAAGTGCCGTAGCATTGGGGAAGAGAATCTCCGCTAGTGGCATGCTGAAGCTGCGGGACCAAACCCACCCCAGGCCTAAGCTGGAAAAAGATGGCTCGTCTGTCTGCCTACATAACAGTCCCCACTAAGGTGCACGGCCACTCCCCATAGGTGAGGAAGAGGAGAAACCAATAGTTAAAAGGCAGCTATCTAGAAATGATGCACTTTCTGCTTAGCTTATCAGAACCACTGTCTGGGCTGTGCAAAAGACCATAAGGAAACATAGCTGACAAACCCTGAAATCTGATCAATTGAAAGTGAACTATAATATACTATTCAGTTATACTCTTTCCAAATAATTCAGTTGATTTAATAAAATAAACATTATCCGCTTTCCAGGATCAAGTTTCAAACTCTTAGCTTGTCTTTGGTCTTTTCCTAGCTGATAATTTTGCCCTTCATATTCATTTGGTATGACTGAAGAAAAAAGATTCTTTCATTGTTTTTCCACTGCTACCTAAGACTAAACCTAGTGGATGAAAATGAGCTTTGCTGTAGAGAACAGACCAAAGTACCTAAGAAGATCCTCAAAACCAGTGAACCATCATGTGATTAGAGGCTTGGTCAATGCCTTCATGGGTATGCTGTACTATTCTTGAACATGCTTTCTGTTTTCATGTACACAAAATGAGCAGCAATGGAGGTATTGCATGTGGGGTCTGTCCATTTCTACATCTATCATCTGACATGTTCAAGGGGAAACTAAACCCAGACTTCACCAATCAATGCTTCACAAAGAGCTGAAAGAATCAACAGAATATTTCTAGGACTTTTTGACTGAATTTATGTAAAACACACCTTCCACTCTCAGTTATATAGGTTAGCTTATATTTACATTTCATGGTCAGAGATCACCAGCAACAATTTCAACCAGAGCACAGCAGACGCACATTGGCGGGTGGCCACGCTGGAATCCACAAACGCAGCAAGGTCCCGGTTTCCCTGGTCACCCTCTGTGTATTTACATGCCAGTGTAATGCAAATGAATAATGAGCTGCTGGTCATTGTCAGAGAGCTGAGGGAGAGTATTTCAGAGTCGATACCTTTGCATTCTAAGGTCATGCTTTGAATTAGTCGATTAGAAGTTGTCAAAAGGTTTAACAGTAGAGATGGATGAACTGAAGAATCAGCATGATCAGCAAAATAAGTGGGACCAAAATCAGGTATATTCATTACCTCTGCTGTTGGATGACAGCTAGGCAGAGGATGGGCTGACTTCTTGATTGGATTGTCACATGGTAGGGTGGGAAAATGAGACATTCTTTTTCAAGAGATGAGTCCTGGGCACCTTCTGTGTCCTTTTGCAGCACAGTGGGGAGGACAGTGGTGGTGAAAGGCAGGTCTGTGCCTTGTCATTTGAGCAGCACAAAAGCCCACACCTCGAGTTTGAAGTAAGCTAGAGGCTTTAACATCTGACAGCAAAATGTAAATTACAATTTAATAGTTCTCTTGGTGCTCAAAATTATGAACGCAGTGCATGAGAATACAGATATTTACAGTCAAGTATGTTTTAAAAATAAATGTAAAAATCAAGCAGAATTTAAAAATAAACTTTCCTCTCCATATTGGAAAGATAGTAGACAATTGTTCAGGCAAATTCAATTCTCAGTCACATTTTGACTCTAAATTGTGATAATTTAACAGTTATCTATGAGAAAGTTAGGAGGAAGATAAGATCTGTAACTTTACATGTACTGATATTTCCAGGAGATTTTATCCTACAGGTGAAAACACACAAAAATGTATTATTCTTTCTTTTTTGAAAACTCTAGGCTGCTGCTTGAGCTTTGACATTTCTAATTCCTCTTTTTACTGGAAGTCACTGTTTATTTAAGTCAATTTAAATGATCCATCAAATGAATCACTGCATTTTAAATGCTGGAAGGAGGGGCATTATGAAAGGCACCAGTTTGCTTAAGGTCCCTTAAGTACATAGACTGCAAAAACAAACTCCACTCCATACAATTTCACAAGGATAGCTGGAGTGCAAATGATTGAGTAATGAAGACACTAAAAACCCACAATAATTTGACTTCATTAGCCAGCCCTTTCTATAACAAAAACCCCATATCCATAAATGACAAGGGATACATATTTTATTATTTATATTCCTTTCATCAACAATTTGGGAGAACACAGAGTAAAAACCTACTAGACTTCACACGCTTGGACTTTACGTGCAGCAGCAGTCCTGAGTGGATTGTGATACTGAATGTCCCTGTGATGTTGCCACATCACTGGTGGTGGTGGTGTGGAGAAATCCAAATTTATCAGCTGCTGCCTGCCATCAGATATTATTGCCTCAAGTTCATTAACTACCAGTTTCCTTGAGAAAGGCCTCACTTTCTGAGCGGTGTAGGCAGCTCTATCAGGTTGCTGAGCTGCTTCTGGTACCACAGGTGGTGGTTATTATTCTTGGAGTCTTAGACTCCAAGAAGTCTCAATCCCAAAAAAGAACTGCCTAGATCATAATAGAGACTAGAGAATTGGCAGCCATGGTGAACTCAGGCCAACCTGCACTAGGAAAAGGGAAGGGAAGACTGTGGAGGGCCTGACACTAGAAACTATCATCCTAGTGTTATTGATTTTTGGCAGGTCCTCTCACAAGTAAGAGCCTGCAATGAGCCACAGGCATTAATCCTACTTGGATGATGGCATGTAAGTGATGTTGTTAAGTTACTTGCTCTGCATGAAGAACAATGTGTGAAATTCTGTGAGTAGCTTATGAATATATCCTGGTCACAAAGAAAAGCTGGTGGATTATAAAGTGGATGGTGTGTTCATTGTTTAATTAAGCACAAGGACAGTTAACAATCCTGGCATAAGTATGTCAAACCTATCTCCTCATTAAGAAAAGGGATATGCTTTTACTTGAGAAGAAAAAAATTTGGAAGAGAAAAGGAGATGAGTCTGAATGAATCCCTGATCAACCCATAAAGAGACCGGGAACAAAATGTCATGTCCCTACTGCAATTTTCTTCACTGACTGCAAGTTTAGGATTTACAGAATCACAGAATGATATCGGGTTGGAAGGGACCTCTGGAGATCATCTAGACAAACCACCCTGCCAAAGCCAGTCCTCCTAGAGCAGGTTGCACAGGAACTTGTCCAGGCAGGTTTTGAATGTTTCTGAAGTTGGACATTCCACCATATCTCTGGGCAGCCTATTCCAGTGCTCTGCCACCCTCAAAGTGAAGAAGTTCCTCCTCATGTTTAGATGGAACTTCTTATGTATAAGTTTGTGCCCTTTTCCTCTTGTCCTCTCACTTCCTCTTGGCACCCACCCTTCAAGTATTTATAGGTGTTGATCAGATGCCCCCTCAGTCTTCTCTTCTCCAGACTAAATAAGACACAAGTCCCTCAGCCTTTTCTTATAAGGCTCCAGGCCCCTAATCATCTTTGTGGTCCTCTGCTCTATTGTCTTCAGCAGTTCCCGTCCTTCTTGAACTGGGGAGCTCAGAACTGGACACAGTACTCCAGATGGGCAGAGCAGAGTGGCAGAATAACCTGCTGGTCACACTCTTTGTGATCCACCCCAGGATGCCATTGTCATTCTTGACCACGAGGGCATATTGCTGGCAACCAATGCCTCCAATTGTGAGGTTACTTTGAGCTGACTGTAAAAGGTGTCATCAACCTCCCCATCCTGATTGGGTGGCCTGTAATAAACTCCCATAATAGTGTCCCTCATATTGGCCTGCCCTTTAATCCTCACCTACAAGCTCTTGACTCTTTCCTCATCTGTCCCCAAGAAGGGCTTTAGGGACTTCTCCTCACTACCTATTCTTTAACATAGAGGGCAATTCCTCCACCCCTCCTTCCTCACCTGTCCCTTCTGAACAGCTAGTAGCCCTCAATAGCCACACTCCAGTCCTAGGATTCATCCCACCAGGCTTCAGTGATGGTCACTATGTCATAGCTTTCCAGCTGCATGGTAGCTTCGAACTTGTCCTGGTTGTTGTCCATGCTGCATCCCTTCATGTAGAGACACTTCAGCTGGGCTGTCCCACAGGTGTTCCTATGTTAACTTCAACTGCCTCAGGAGCTGCTGGTTCATCTCCATAAGAGTTTGACTGTAGTGCAGTGTCAGCAGCCTGCCTTGGGCCTACAGGCTGAACGCCATTACTAGCACCCTGTCCCTCTAACCCTGAAGAAGTACCCCACAGCTCATGACAGACTCTCCTGATATTATTACTCCCTTCCCCCCTTCACAATCATTTAACGATTGTAATGCATGCCGCAGGTTTGGCGAGAGGCTAAGCAGCTTGCTAGCTGTTACCAGACAGCAAGGAAAGCCCTGGAGAAGTAGATATATGCATGGTTTACATTTATTTCTACTCATCCTTGTTCATAATTTCTGTAACCATGTTGGCTGTGTTTTGATTTCATAAATAAAATGCTTTCACTTGCTTTTACCCTAACCTGGCCAGAAGTAAGGATGATTGGATGATTTCAAAGCATCTGGCAAACATCACAGAACACCACCCAGACAGACACATGGACCTTCACATCTGCTGCTGTCTCACTCCTGCAGAGTGAAGTGCTCCAATATTTTTCTCCAGGATAGTTAAAACGGGGTATAAATTATTCCCATTAAGCTGTAGAAGTGCTATTGGAAGTTAGTTTCTATGGCATGGGCTTTGCAGATCAGAGGAACAAAGCTAAGTTCTGGTCCTGGTGGTGTGGGGAAAATTGCTTGGGCTGTACCAGCTAAATGAACCCACATCCTCCCATTAACCAACCAACCAGAGACTTCAGAAAGCAGCCAAGGTCATCTCAGAAATGTTTGCTTTCACCAGTATAGAAGTAAATATGGCGTCTCAGTTATACTGGTTTGCATCATCACAGGTATTTGTGTATTTGTCTTTACTTCAGTTGCTGTATGAAATTTGAGAATAAATTATTGTGGGGTTTGTTTTGATTTATTTTTCTATTGTGATTTTAGTGGTCCAAATCAGTCAGCATGAACGATAAGACTAGAGAAAGAGCACTGTGGTGAGTTGTTCTTGCCTGTCCAAAACACACCCACCCTGCCACTCTCTCACTCTCTCTTCTCAACAAGACTGGGGGAGAAAATGCAACTAAAAGCTCATGGATCAAGATAAGGACAGGGATATCACTCTTGACTTGGGGGAGATTAATTTAATCTCTTGTCAATTAAAACCGGAGTATGATAGCAAGAAATAAAACAAACAAACAAACAAAAAAATCCTCTCCCATTCTTCCCAGGCTCAACTGCATTCCTAAATCTTCCACGCTCTCCTCCACTCCCTGAGCAGCACGGCAGGATGGAGAATGAGGGTTGCAATCAGTCCATAAAACTTTATTTCTGTTTCCCCTTTCTACTTACACTGTTCTCCTGCTCCAGCGTGGGGTCCCTCCCACAGGATATAGTCCTTCATGAACCTCTCCAATGTGAGTCCTTGCCACGGGCTGCAGTTCTTCATTAATTGCTCCAGCATGAGTGTGGGTCCCCCATGAGACCTGCCAGGAATCCTGCATCTGCATAAGCTCTTCAGGGGCTGCAGCTTCCTTCAGGGCCCATCCGCCCTCCACCATGGGGTCCTCCATGCAAGGAATATATTTACAACCTCCTTGGGCTGCAGGAGGACAACCTATTTCCCATTATCTCTCCACCTAGAACGCTTTGGCCCTTCACCTGCTGGTCTCCTCACAGAGAAATGGAACTGTGGTTAGAAGGGCTCCACACTCACTTCACAGATAATCCTGCATCTCATTCACACACTTTCTGTCCTGCTCTCCCAGGCACCTGAGTATTACTTGACAGTCGGTTTCCTTACCCAGGTCCTGTGCACAGAAATTGTTGTTTGCCACATGTAATTCAGTTTTGTCAAATCATCAGCTCTTTATGTCCCCCTCTTTGCTTCAAGGTCCTTTCACAAAACAAGACAGTAGGTTGGACACTGCTGAAATCAGCAGGGTGTGCCCCTCCACTGCCCCGTCCCCCAGGAACAGGGGTGCTGATCCTGGACAAGCCCCGAGACTGTGAGAAACACTTGGTCACAAATAGAATGTAAAGAGGACACAGTCTTCAAAACAAAGATAAAACATTTATTAAAATGAAATGAATGAGTCACCTGAGTTTGGCGTCCCCTAAAAAGAGACACACCCAGTTACAAAACTTCATTCAACTTTTCCCATTGGTTTGGTACTTTAGGGCTCACATTCTTTTGTGATTAATTAGCCTATCACAAGCTCAACTCCTTTTAAGGAGTTGTCTTTCTAAGTTACCCAAACCTGCTCACTTTCCCAGCAACCAACCTTGCCCACACATCACAAAATGAAACCTACAAAAATGGCTGAAACAAAACCCCTGAGTGAATCCCCCACAATGTTATTACAGAGATGTGAGAAGCATTGCTGATGGGCTCAGCTTTGGCCAAAGGAGCTGGCTGAAACTGACTCCATCTGACGCGAGTGCAGTCCGATGTCTTTTCACAGACCCCACCTCTGCACCTCCCCTGCAACCAGAACTTTGTCATGTAAATCAAATACAAACACCAAGAAAACTAAAACATCCAAAGACTCTCTGGAATATCAGAGCTGAAAGGTCTCTAATCACAGAACTACTTGCACATGACTTATAAGGTCTCCCTTAAAGTATTAATATATCCAAGAGCTCTCACCAGTTTGACGGCAGGCTACTGTTCTACTGATAACATATATTGCAAGTCAAATTGTTTAGCAGAAATTGTGAAATTTTGGTCATTTAACCAAAAAAAAAAAAGAGCGCATTCTGTACCTGTGTATGTCCAGTAACAAATCACCCAGCTCAAGCAATGAACAACAAATAGTCAAGTTAAGCAAGTCAAAAACAATTTCATAACCATGCCAGTGCAGTTGCCATAATGTGCACCATTTAAAATCTCTAGCTGTTTAAACTAAATGAGTCAATTATTGTTTAATGAGAGCGCGATTTGTTAATAATGATGAGTGATAAACACACTCTGTTTAGTGGTTCAGATTGCATAATCATCTCAGCTCTTTGGTCATCCAAACTGGAAATTTCATTAGGCACTTGAACCTCTTGTAACATTGTCAGTGTTTCGTGCTTTGGCTAAATCAGAAATATGTGATAATTTCTTTCTGCTGCTGTTTTGATACTTCTGATAGGAAGTGACACCAAGAAATATGGACCTAAAAAGACATGCAGGTTGAAGACCTAAATAAGGGGAAAGGTAAATTTTGCTTCAATTCAATGAATGGTTAATGTATAACATTAATAATTCCAACTGAAGTATTATGCTGATTTCAATAAGACTTATTTCCATATTTCCAATGTAAAACTCTTGCATCATCCTTTAAAATATCCAGAGAATATCTAGAAATCCATGTGATTTTATCTTGTCCATATTTATATTCCTTCTATTGAATTTTATCTCCCAAATGGTTTATATATCTGGTTTTCCCATCCAGAAACTACAGTGTTGATGACTGAACCTGTATTATGATAGGTGAACAGTAACCTGTTGGAAAGACAATCTGAGGTGTCTGAGAGGTTACCATTCAATAACAATTTTTAATATCTTTCAGATGTCATGGGTGATTGGCTGCTGTTTTATGTGAAGAGGTGAATCTATGGTTTCAGTTTAGGTTGATTTTTAGATATTGTCTATAAGAATATAGATGTAAAAACCCAGCATCTGTTCCAGCCCCAGCCCATGTAATTTCGAACTAACTGACTAGTCTTTGTCAAAGTCCACAAAAGGAAGGAAATAAGCACAGAAATGAAGCTATAAAACTTAGCCTATTTGGGACCTTTGATTTTTTTGTGAAATCAAATGAAGAGTGTAAGATTTTTCTGAGAACCTATGGAGAAAACAGCTCTGCAAACATACTTTTTCCAAATACAAATATATATTCATAAATTTTAAATAACCTGATCTGGGGTTTGTGTTGTAACCCATGTCTTAACAAGCTGTTTCTTGATGGAAAACTGCATCTAGCAAGCACATACCTGGTAGATAGGTAGAAGAGATCATTCCCAACAGCTCAGCTCTACAGCACTGTCTGTTTCAGGCCCACAGTGCAAGAGAGACATTGAGAAACCACAGTGATGCCAGTAAAGTGCCACTACCTTGGAACCAGGTTGTGCCAGGAGAGGCCAAGGGACATGGGCTTGCTGAGCCCAAAGAGAATAGGACCAAGGAGGAATTTCATTGTTGTCTCTAGCTACCTAAACAGGGACGACTGAGACAGGTTCTTCCTATAAGTTCCCAGGGAAGGCAAAATAGTAGCACCTTGCAATAAGGAAGACTAAAACAACTTTTACAGTGAGGATGTTAGGCATGCACAAGTTGTCCAGGAGGCTGTACAATCTCCATCCTTGAAAATATTAGACATTCATCTGAACAAAGCCATAAAATAATCTCAGCTAACTTTGAAGATGGCCTTGCTTTGAGCAGAGGGTTGGATTAGAGCTGTCCAAAAGTCCCTGCCAGCTTAAGTTATTCTATGATTCCGTGATTTCATTAGAAATTAGGATTGTAAAATAAGGTATTTCAGAGACTCAATAAACTTGAAAAAAAAAACTTTAAAAACCTGAAGTCAACATGCTTTCTTATCAATCCTTCCTTTCAATTACAGGAGATGCCTCTGTAAAGCATTCAAAACTCATTAGCGTGATTTCATCTTTCCCTGAAAAAATCAGAAAATGAAAAAAATTGTTATTTGTCTTCTATATTTTTGTTGGTGATTTCTTTTTTTTTTTTTTCTTTTGCATCACATTGCATGATGAAATTCTTATTTACTATCCTTTTAATGTTGTTTCCAGGACCTGGGATTTTTCCAGCAAAAAGACAGATATTGCAAAATATCATAATAAAATAAAAGCAACACTGAATGTCTCTTTTTCTCAGTTCTCTATCTTTGATTGAAACTACATTTTCCAACTCATCAGAAAATTGATGGGACAAAAAGATCATTACAGATTGTGGTGGCCTCAGTTAGCTGTGGTAAGGAAAGGTTTCTTAGGATTTATACACAAATATTGTGTTACTGGTTGCTATGAAGTACTTCTGAAAATGCCCTTTAAATTATTTTTTTCTTCATATGTTCTTCTCATAAAAAAATTGTATTTCTGCACTGGCTGTGGAAAACTGCCACTGACATTGCTGAAAGATTCCACTTAAACAGATGCATGTGCATAAATATTTAAATGTAACTGAGGCGATAATAGCAAATAGGTTCCCAGTGCCTTATATTGTAATTTATGTAATTTAATTTAAAAGCAATGTCAGACAGCTATTTTTTATGCTTTACCCATAAGAATACAACTGTTAACACTTAAATACTCAGACTGTAATCACTTTTAAAAACGACCACAACCCTTTGCTATATTAAAATGAAAGGAAATAAATAAGTACAAATATAGGCTGCTCAACTGGGAATGCGGCTAAAGATACTTGCTAAAATTGAGTCAGGCTTCTCTGGAATGAGCACATAAAAATAACTTTCCGAGCAGATAATATCTTTTTACCCAATGTGAGTTAGGATAAATCAAATAGTGGAAATTTTGTAGACTGGCTCTTGAAATATGAGAGGACAGGTCCTCTCCTTCATAGTCTCCATCACTTTTTAGGCACCTTGAAAGTGCCCCACGCATAATTTATGAATTACATTTTATTTCCTCCCACTGTCCCAAAATGTTTTGAAAAACAGGAGTGAAGGCTGAGTACACCTCAGCAACTTTAGCATTATTTTGATACAGTCACTATCTCCCCCCAAAATAAATATTTTTTTTTTTTAAAGGGGGAATAAAAGAAAATTTAGAATTAAAAACCACAAAACTATTGACACAACTTAGGGGATGGGTGTGTGCATAAATTTAGCCAAATTTTTATTTTGCAGTAACTGCTTAGCAAAACCATATGGCTGTGTTTACTGCTCAATACGTTCTGCATTCAGATTAAGTGTGTCTGAGTTCAAAAGGAGTAATCAATATTTCCATGCATCTAAAATTCACTCCCAATTTTAATGCAAATTCTTCATAAGTATTACCTCCTACTCCCCCTCCTTTCCATTTTATGTCTTTTTTTGAGCAATTTTACCGTTAATAAAAATAATTCTTCCTCTGTGTGAATTGAACCCTGTGGTGCTGCCTGGATACAGTTAACTGTAAGAGTGGAAGCCAGCAGCCATCACATACCACTAACCATAGAGATATTGTGTCAGTCAACATATGACAACAAACACATGATCTACTAAAGAAACATTGCAAAATTACTTTCTTCTCTATTTTTAGCGTTCTGGTACACTAGCTCTTAACAGCAGGCGTGTGACACCTGATGAATTCTTGCCCTCTGTTCAGAACTTCCCCATAACTACTCAGTGTACATGTGCAGAATTAACATTTGGCTTCCCTTTTCCTATGTCCCATATTTCAGAGGGTCAGAAAGCTTATTCTGAAAGATGCTGATTATGAATTGTGATGAAAAAGAGTGTGCTTGACCTTATTTACTCTCAGTTCAGATTGTGTCTCATTTTGAAATTTTTATTGCTGTTTCCAGTATTATTCTGCAATATACGCTTAAAGAGGGTCAATACTTCCAACCAATTTTCCTGAATTTGTGGTACTGTTCATAAGACATTAGTCCAATTTCCACTGCATATCATGGCTACCAAATGTAACAGATGTTCCCTCTTGTAATCCGGATACTTTCTTTGCCATATTATCATACAGGTGTTAAACATAACATGAGACATTTGAAAAGAATGTTTGTAAGAAAAATACAGTAAAACATGAACTATCCAAACAGTACTTAGAACACGTGAGCATCTTGTCATAGATGGCAAAACCAGCAGTTGCTTGCAAGACTTGTCTGGGTTGTATCCTAACAGAGCAGGAACCAGTTAAGAATGACAAAGTACAAGAAAACTGGGTCAAGACTGAGTGAAAAATAATAAAATATTAATTTTAGGAAAAGAAAAGGAAACAGCAATAGCAAAAGAAAAACAATGTCATCCAAGGAAAGAAACTTTTAAAACCCCAGAGACTATGGCTAGAGAAAAAAAAAGTAAGGGGATAAAGATATTATGAAGAGTTATTAGTCCTCTGAAGAGATGGGAGCAGAATGAATGCCCCCATAACACAGGAAGGAGGCAGGAGAAGAGGGGCTTACCACCAAGACCAAACACAAAAAGAAAACATCCAGGAAGGGGAAACTAGGACATATTGCTAAGGACAAGTATAAATAAGCATGCACAGTTAAATCCAGAATGAGCAAGTCACTAAAGGAGATACAGCTAACGGGAGACCTGAAGAATTTTGTTCTGGAGGCAGAAACAAGATTGGGAGGAGTGCTGGCCTCCCAATTCAGCCAGAGGGAAGGCTGCTGCCAAATGATGCTGAGAAAGCCAAAGCTCTTAATGTCTCCTTTGTATCAATATTCTCTAAAAAGATCCACTAGAAACACTTGTCTAACACCAATGACAAAAGGGTAATATTTCAGACTAGAATCATTAAGAGCAAATTAGAGACTAGGTCATGTAATTCAACAGATTTCTTTCTTTTTAAAACCCTGTGAGCCTGAAAAATTAGGATGCAAAAAATAACTGGCCAAAACAATCTCAGAACTGGTTAGTGATGATTTGAAAAATCTTGGACAAAAAGATGGGAAAATGGCTCTTTTTTATAAAAGTGAAAATTGAAAATCACCTCATTTAATTTCAGTTAATGGATTGTTATATATTTATGTATATATTCATGAAGAAGTTCACAGCAAGATGAGCTGGACAGTGGTCCGGTCCAGTCCTGTTGCGTATTTCTACTGATGACTGGGTAGGGGAACAGACAGCAGGTTTATTACAGATGCAGTGACACAACCTGAGAGTTACTGCAGCCATGCTGGAGCAGACCATGAGAAATCAAAATGGCTGTGAGAAACCAGAGAGGTGCAGGGTACCATAGACAGACAAGAAGTGTCATCTGCATGGGGACAGGAACAACCAGCTTGGGCAGCAGTGCTGAAGGAAAGGATCTAAAGATCCTTATGAAACACATGCAGACTAACAGTCACCATCATGATGCTGCAAACAAAATGCAAACTCCCAGTTAAAGGAATATAGCCCACCAGGTGAGAACCAATCTTCATGCTCTGCTTAGTCCTGGCAGTGTCCCAGCAACATGTCCCATTCAGGATGTTCCACTAGCTTAATGTGAATGAGAGGAGTGCAGAGGAGAGCCATCAGACACTCAGAGGTCCAGAAAACATGAGTTATGAGAACAAGCTGTAGGATGAGAGGTTGTCTGGGCTATTGAAGAGAAGTCTAAGATCTGGCACATACATGCCTTCAGCTACAGAAAAGACTCTCTTGGAAGGAAGGGGATAACAGACCTCTTTCTATTCTGTGAATGGAACAAAAGATTGCCATGCTTTCACTGCCATGAATACCCTGATAAAACACAAAGAAACGCTGTTTAATCCTAAAAAAAAGTTAAGCATTGGAGCACACTGGAGAATCATCATCGTCATCACCCTTTAGGAAGAGGTTAGGGAAACATACATAAGGATTGGCAGAGACACAGAGACAAGAGTATTCACATTTTGAAGTTTGTTCTTTCTTTAATTTCCAGCAGTCTGTAACAGTAATTACCATAAGAGACCCGTTAAGTGCAAAATAAGTTGTGTGATTTCAGTATTTGTCTTTCATTCGGTCATTTTGTCTGAGGTTTAAAACAACCAGGTTTTGAAAGTATCCCTGACGAAAAGTTATTTTCCTAGAATGTTCGCTGGAAAGTAGAAATTGAAAAAGTGGGGGAGTAGTTCTATTCAGAAGCCACATAAATAGTTCACAGAGAAATCTGGCTGCAGAGAACATCCTATCTCAGGAAAGGAGCCACTTCCAGACTTCTGACTCCAGCATGACTCATGCTTCAGCTGTGTCAGAGAGTCACTGCAGTCAATACTTACTGGCTTCTTCTTAGAATTCAGCTAAAATCCACCTGCTGGCATGCACTGAACAGGCAAATGATCCCACGCAGCATAAGTGCATCATGCCAAAGGTGAAGTGGTGGACATGCAAGGGTGTAGTTGTAAAATCTCAGATTCAAACTATGAATTTCAGTTGCATCTTCTCATGAACCACATCAAATTTCCTTCCAGGTGCAAGTGGCACTTAGAGAAGTCAGTTCTGGGGCAAGGATTCCCAGGTCCCCCCTGCAAAATGGATGTAAGAAAACAAAATCAATTCCCTTGTATCATTATCAGATTTAAATAACTTTATTTTCTTACGTTATAGTTGAATACTGTATACTCCTTGATACCTGGGAGCTACAGCACCTGATGCCTGCTTTAAAATACTTTTTTTTCCATTGCTTGTCATGCTGTCAAGCACAAAATTTATGCAATAAACTTTCCTATCTGCATATCTGCCTCCAGTGAAATTTTTGTGTGTGTATGAAAATTTAGACAACATGATTCAGTCATTTCCAAACATTAGACACAGAAAAAATACATTGTTTTGCTCATATTAAAAACCCTGGCAGTGCTGCTTTTGTAATATAACTTTACCTGTGTAAGATAGAAAATTTTAATTGAGGCCAGCCACTCACTGAGATGGCAGCAAAAGCCAAAAGTGACCTGTTTGATTTTTTCCATTACTCCACACTGTGCTGCTTTCACAGAAGACACTACTATCTCAGGACACTGCTTAAGTATGTCAGGAAAATGAAAAGATGCTGTTATATTTAGTCAGGTGAGAGCCCTTCGTTGAGGCTACTTGTTTCAAATGGCCTTCAGGGCGAGTTGGATACACAGAAATAAATAAACATTTAGCAATTAAGCTACTCTTGACCCTGCTCTTTTTCTTGCCCTCTGAGAGGTGGTGCTATGTGTGAGGATACCTGAGCTCCTCATGAACCACACCAGGCTCCAATATGGTAGCTGAAATGAGTCAGCACAGTCCATAGCTCTTACCACTAGTACAGACCAGAGTCAAATGCAGTTGATTTGTCTCTTAGAGGATGTGGGAAAATAATTTTTCTTTGTTGTCGCCAGCCTGGTTGCGGGTGCTGAAGAGATGAGCAACAAAGAAGCACAGCAGGACCTTGCTTGTACATCAGCAACACTGGCTGCTACTTTGGTCATTCAGCTGTTACTAGGAGTTCGTTTCTAGGAAGGCTTATTGTACCCTAAGTTGCAACCAGGGCTCAACAGCTCCTTTTAGAATATTGCACTGGAGGCAC
>VXBJ01000682.1:5480-21949 GCA_013400055.1 Nycticryphes semicollaris
AACAAAGGTGGACATGACTTGAGGAACATTTTCCTGTCTCACTTTGGTTTACTACATCTGGTGACTTAGAAAAGCAATGTTTATTTCTGCCATGGGAAATGAAAACTATAATTTGAAATCTTATCCAACACATTATAAAAATTTCAATTCTGCTTTCTCAAGGCTTCCAAAGGATAAAGTCTAGATCATGAGATCTGGAAAATTATTTCAAAAAAATTGGAAGAGTACCTTTNNNTTGGAAGAGTACCTTTTGTTTATCTACTTAATATCAACATTTATACTTTCTTTTTCTGTCTTTTACACCAATATTATTTAATATAAAAGTGTCTTTTAGCCTGATTTTTCTGCTTTCTCTCTCTCTTTTTTTTTTTTAACTAATTTACACCCATATTTCCCAACAAAATTAATTAATTGTGTGCCTGTTTAACAGCTCATTTTCTTCTTGAGAATAGACTTAAGTTTTTCTAGGCTTTCAATGTACATCCAACCCTCTGGGTATTTTGTAATTCTGTATGATATTTGTATATCTTTTCTTTTTTCAACACGCTTCTGCAAAACATAGCAGTCAAAATTATGTCCAAATAACATTTACTCTAATAACCTCACAAATCATAGGAGCCTGTCAATGTAACTATATACGAATTTTGGTTCTAGTTGTAAAAATTGCTATAATTGATAATACTATTCAAGGTCACATGCTGCCCTTACTTTCAGTGCTTAGAATTGCTGTCCAACTTATTTATTAAAAAAGACTAATTAAAAAATAATTTGGGAAGCAACATCATCAGATAATAAAACAGATAAGTGATCTTGTGCTAGGAATAAACTAAAACATTCCTGTGAGAGGTTTTTCTCAAGTCTTAAAAGCTTCCAGCAGTGGAAAGCCCATGATCTCCCAATACAACCTAGTCCAGTATTTACCTATCCTGCCATTAGAAAGCTTATCTTAGTATCAGGCATAAATCTCCTTTGCTGTGGTTTGAAGCCCTTATTTTCATCCCTCTTACAGTGAACATGAAGAAAAAAGTAGTCATTCCTTCCTTACTTGAAGCACTCCACTGACAACCTGCTTGAAGGTTATTACTTCAATTCACCCCAGTGTATTTCCTCCTGAGACAAAGAAATACCAAATTGCAATACAATTCAGTTCAGGAATATAAGATTTATACAGTAAACAAAGTGAATTGTATATGCTGTCCTTTTTCATTATTAGGTACTAAACATGGCCAAGGACTTTTAATTATTATCATTCCACATAAAGAAATGCTTCCATACTCAGAAATGTACTGCTGATGTGCCATATTCTGCTACTACCTCAGGTATCTTTGTGACCAGGCTGGGATACATGACTTCAAACAATGTCTTCAAAGCAAGGAGCTTTCAAAAGTAATTTAAATATTTTGGAATTCTTTTAGGGAGACCTGATTTTAGGCAGAATGGTAGAAAGACTGACTAAGGAATCAAATACCAGTATCAACGGAAAAACAGCTCTTACATTACAGAAAGTCTTATTTTGCAATTGAGGAAACAGCAGGATTGTGAGTCCATTTTTGTTAGCCAGTCTTGTCTTGGTTGATTTTTGCAATAGATTACATTAAAACAGAAAAAAAAAGGTGCCAAAAATGCAGTTGTGTTTATATATGAATTTATATAATCTAGCAACTGGCTGTGTACTTAAACTATCAGGTTACAAAAGAATTGCCAGTTCCTGTTGAGCTGTTTTATACTAACGTATACCTTTCAGTTAATACCAATCTCTTCTACTTTCCAAGTGCTCTAATCCTAAAGGAATTCTCAAGGAAGTGCCCTATGCATGTGGTGCAAGAAACAGAAAAGTACATCAGAACATTATTTTTAATTCTCAATAGGACTGATACTCATAAAACCCTGCAGGCATTTAAAAAAACCCCACACCTTCCTTGTGTGTGAATGGAACAAAGTTCTTTTTGCTGGACAACAGCTAAATGAGGGATTCAAATGCAGAAGTTTGTGCTGTATGAAAAATACAGCATATCACTCACTAATTTTAAAACAAATCTGTAATTCTACTGACATTTATAAGTGTGGTAGTACTCAATTTATTGACTTTTAATAACTCATGTATAGGAAAACATGACACATTACTTTCTTGTATTTACACATATGGGTCTTAACCTAAAAATGCCTGTATTTTTGGCCTCAAATACACCTACTCAGCATCTTTACTCACAAAATTTAAAATTTTACCTCCCATCAAAGGTAGACACTCTTAATTCTGTGTTACTGCTGCATGATTAGTTTCTCTTTAATGCAATCAGTAATTCAGATGAATGTAAATGGCAAAGATTTCAGGCTTTTTCAGACTACACTAGTCACCTGTGTTTCAATATCACATTGTTTTTGAAGATCTGGCAGATATTCCCATGGGCAGGCTATGTCTTATACACAAAGATCAAAAGATATATTTTGAATTTAAACTGTTTGCTATTATGTATCAAAGAAAACTGCAAGACATAACGGGAACAAAATGTGCCTATTCTGTAACAAACTGCAGCAATATTCAGAACAGTATGGCTGCTGTCTTGGCACAGCAACAGAATTAAAGATGGAGTACACAGCAGCAATATACATTGTCAGGCTACATACACCAGAAAATCATTTTTCAGAATTAGTTGCCTTGTAGGGGCTTTGTGTCTTTTTCTGAAGTATCTGGCGTCTGCTGTCATTGAGAGAACATTATTGGACTAGACAGGACATCTATTTGCTTCAATATGGCATTTCTGATGTTCACATACAGTTCGTCCGTATAAATTATTGCTATTTTTGTTGATAAAAGAAATAGCCAGACCGATATTGTCATTGCTGGCCCTTTTCTTTTTTCTTTTCTAATTATGTTTCTTGCTGTGCCCTAAATGAATGATGGAGTTTGTTTTGTGTTCCCAGAAACAAGAACATACTGGCTTTATGATTCATTGCCAAATGCCACAAATTCCCCATTTCCATTGTTCTGTTTCTGAAGAATATTAGCAATGTTCTTAATTTCACAACAGAACAAATATTATATTTCTGAAGAAGCATGAAGACTGGTCAATTAGACATGGAAAAAAGTGCTTAATAGAATTTAGCTCTGACTTTTAGAAATGGCTATCTATTTCCTTGTAAAGAGAAATATGCCTTTGTTATAGTCCATGGAATTTTTTACATTTGTAGTTAGTGTTGACCAAAGGTTTGAATGAAGGATAACCATTTAAATCAATTTAGATCCAAAATCAGTGAAGAAACTTTAAAAACCAGAATGTTCTTAAATTAATCAAAATTTCTAAGAAAGGAAGGAAAGTAACATGAAAAGAAAGCATGTATTTACTGAAAGGTCCTGTTTAATTTGCTTAAAGATAAGCAGTGTATGACAGTGGTGAGAGAGAAACTGATTAGACATATCCTGAGCAAGCTCAGGAATCAAAAGCTTTTCTGGACAGACAGAAGAATAGCACTCTCTGCAGCTTTTGGCCTCGACTGGCAGCAGCCTCACTGGCTGCCTGACATTTTGCTGCTGTGAAGCTGTTCTCTGGTTCTATGTCATTATCAGGAGGCCTGAGTGATTCATCACTTGCTGTGAATGAAAGCATACCTACTGCAGGACTTCTGCTAGAATGTAAAAAATATTAAATTCTCATCCAAAGCAGCTGAGATGATAATGGACCTTGAAAATCTCAGTCTAACAACTTAGAACTGCAGACAATAGATTTATTTGAATAAAATTAACAATGAAGTCAAAACACATCTCAATTAACTATCCTTTTTATTCTTCATTTTATCTCAAATTTGAAGGGGTTGTATTAGCACTTCTCAAGAAATATTTGCTCACAATTTATTTTAAATGCAGATAAACCAAGAAATATGAGAAAACATTGAAGACACCTATTCATATTAGATTGCTAGTGTGATTTCTTAAAAAGTTTCAGGACTATATTCAGATTGTCTTGAGGTTACTTAGCCAGATAATAAGAGGTGATTCAGAGAACCGAAATTTAGAAGGTACAGTTCTACAGTCAGAAAAGGTTCTTAGTTAATGGCATCTTGGAGCCTGAACTCGCCAATGCCTCAAAGAAGAGGACATGCTAAAAACAGTCCAGAAGGCATGTTTAAGAGGCAACATTCGGCAGAACAAGAGGAGTTCACAATGCCTTACAGTTGAAAATGCACATAGAGGACAGGTTTCCATTAGTGAGTTAGAGGTGAAAAACTCTGTTTCTGAAGGTGAATTATCTGATTGGGAACCAACCTCGAATGTTTCCATTACTATAAAGTTAGNGCCCAGAAAGTTGTGAAAGTCTAACTCTTAATTCATACTGCTTGCATTCTAGGATTCAATATGTATTTAGCTTGTATACCTAATTTAACCATTTTCACTTAGATCAAGATGAGAAAGAAGAATGAAAAATGAAAACACACAGACTAAATGGCACCTTACAAAACTTACCTTCAACAAGTTAAAACAAAAATATAGGAGGTTTTATTGGAAGATAACCTTAATACATTGATTATTTATGATAACTTTAATTGTTGGTTTCTGATACACACTAATTCTGATGAAAATTTTGTGATAAATTAATTGGGAGATAGAATGAAGAATAACAAATGCATACACTTTCCTGCAAGAATTTTGTGACCTCAAAATTATTTGATCAAATTAAGGTTTCTGTATAAAGAAATCTTTTTCTTAAAAAATATTATTTCAAATTTAAGCTTAGAAATAAATTAGTTCTATTTACTTGTACTCCAACAAAATTTTCTTTAAAATCTTATTTACAAATTGAAATATACATATTTGGAATCTAGAACCTTTGGAAATTGATTTGTATATGATAAGCAAATCTGTAACGTTCAAAAATATGGCAAAGTGGTGATATGCCTTTTTAAGTTTATTTATTACTTATAGCTTATGTAAAAGTTATGTCATGGAAAGTCTTCATAGCTACTTGACAAAAATAGATTAGCACATTCTGGATGAATGCATGGACACATGGAATTGCAAGGGCTTGAAGTCAATTGTTTTAGCAGTTTACAGCTGCCTGCTTGGTCAAATGGATCTAAAAACCAAAAGCTAGGTCAAAGTGGTGAGAAGCTGACACTGCTGTGGTAGTCCTTTATAGCCAAAAAATAGCCATGCAAGGGATTACTGTACACATATTAAAAAACAAACAAACAAACAAAACAACAACAACAAAAAAACCCAAACCCCCAAAACCATAAAACCCCCTTTGGTCTAAAGGACTGTAGTGAAGTGCATAGCTGTAAAAGTGCAGGTCATTTTGGATTGGATCAGCCAGGAGATACAGGAGTGTTTGTGCACATGTATGTATATGAGCACATCACAGGGGTGGGAGCCAGGGTTTAAAACAGTGATTAGGCGCATGAGTATAAGGGGCAGCAACTGAAATAATAGCAACAAGATACCTGTCGTGTCTATGCCTGCCAAAGACTTGGAGCAATCTATTGCCAGCCACGTGACAGAAGAGCCCTGTAAAAGCAATTAGATTCTAATTAAACCACACGATTTTTCCAAAGTCAATCTTCTTTTCTGGGTGAAACCACATAGCCCTGAGTGCCTGAAAAGTGATATACATCAAGATATGTTGTGGCTTTTTGAAGAACTTCTTTCATTTGAAATGGGACATTGTGAATCAAGGTCTATCATCTCTACCCGGCAGAGCAAACTGCTATATCTGAATGATGAATATGATCAAGGAGAACTTCTCTTAATATATGAGAAGCTGTGGGCATTGCTCTCAACTCTCATAATGTTCAGGATTAGGGACTGTATTTTCCCTCATTGTTGAGTTTCTCTGTAGAAATTTTGTTTAATTTTCTTAGCAGAATCTGGATTAATAAATTAATAAAGTTATACAGAAGAAGGTAGATGTCCAGTAAGTGAGTTGTCTTACATCTCTTGATAAATCATAATTTGATGAAGCCTTCTAACAACCTTCTCACTTTAGTACTTGACAGAGCAAAGAAGCCAAGGCCTTCTCCCACTGTGTATTTTTCACTAAAGGGGGTGACAGCACAATACAAGAAATTTCCTTTATCAACAAGTTTGAGAGACTGATAGAGCTGACAACTGGCTTTACAAAGTGGAGAAAATCAATGAATGAGGATAGCCAACTTATTGTAAAGGATTTACTAAACCATCTAAATGAATTAAATTGGAGCTTAATACTATTGCAACTTCACACATTGGCCTTCTTACTTCATGCTTAGCATAATGAGAATTTTTCACTCAAGAAAAGATATTAATGTATGGAAGGTCCAATGTGTTGGTGTAGGTAGTAATATATTTTATTAATCTATCTGAAGTAGTTAGAAGACAGATTTTGACTCAGGTTCTATACATGGACAGGGCAAAAAGATGTTGAGGAGAAAGAATAAAATGAAAAATATTCTTCTTTGGAGAACAGTGCCTGTGAGAAAAGGAAGTACAACTGAAAACTGGAGAAAATTCAGATGGAATAGGTTCATATTTGGCTCAGCAGCAGGGGAGTGGAGCACTGAAAATAAAGCTAAAACTGGCATCTGGGATTAAATTGCATTTGTGATTTTGGAGCCCATTCAAATATATACTTCAAATCCAATTTTAGCAACTGCAAACTCACAGGGATGGAACCCAAAGAAAATGTTTGCACAAAGCATGTGGAAAATGAAACCTCCTACCTCTGCACTGTTGTACTCTTTGCAGGAAAGAAACATTTATTCAAAACCACTGCATTTAATTCTTGTGAACTGTCAATTATTCAGGATTGTATTACTAAAGAGAATCATCAAAATTTTCACTTCAGATAACAAGCATATTTGTGTCCAGTATATATGTGTGTATAATTGAGAAATAAATTTATATGGATATGTAATATCCATAAATATTTGTAATATTGATAAATATTTGTAAACAACTAAGAAAATATTAACTTTTTTTAGAATTCATTCAATTGATTTAGTTATGATCTAATGAAAACATGTTTTATTTTGCAGTGTAAACTATGCAGACCCTTATTAGCCCTCATTGCCCAGAATTCCCCATATTCATTTACATTTTAATTGTCTCCTTTAAGGAAAACAAGATCATTACATGTCAGCAAGCATTACAAAGTATTCTTGTTGTACCACCTATGTTGCACACCTGAAAAAAGAACTATTTTTTTCTATTAATACAATTTTGCACAAAATAATAACATCGATGAAAAAAGAACTTTATGAACAAACCAATACAGTTCTCCATGTAATTATAAAAATGTTACTTTATGAACTCTATTAATGTAGTCAGGTGGAAAAAGGGACTGAAAATACACAGAGGTTTTTCAAAAATTTTCAGCTATATTTTGATGCAGCTGTATAACAAAACTTCTACTAAGACTATATACATTTCTTATTCTCTTACAAATTTCAGACAATTTTGTTGGTACAAAATTTTTAGCCATGAAGTCGCTCCTGCACGTAAAGTAGTCTTTTGGCTTGTCTCCCCAATTCTATAAATAAAATATTTTCAAATACGCCTTCTTATTTATGCAGAAATTTCTTTTGAGCAAATTGTTTGAAAATTTTATAAAATAAATCCATATTATACTTCTATGTCTTTAAGAAACACTACTTAATTTTTCGAAGTACATAAACATTAAATGTGTATTTTATTGACTACAGCATCATTTTTAAGGTCATAGGTTTTTAAAGACAAGATATAGAAAATCTAGTTCTACCCTTTGTTGCTTCAGAAGGTCTGCAGTCATATTTAAAAGGACTGCTGGATTCTTTGATTTATAATTAAAATGTCAACATTAAAGAGTGAATATGTCTATTATTGCTATAATCATACGTATGCAATTTCATCCTCCAGTTAATTTTATGCTTTCATTTTGCTAAAATGGACCAGACATAAAGTCATTGGGCTATTTTGTCACTACCTCAGGTTCATAAAAGGCCCTTTCTCCAAAGATACATCTTCTATCCATATTTTTAAAAATGTTAATACTTAGCAATTAGGTAAGTTCATTTCAAATTTACCTGTTTATAAGACTATGTCTAAAAACAACTTTATAGTCCTGTGCAGGTAAAGACATTGTGGAAAAGAAAAGAAAATTATTGATGCTAATTCTGATATTAGCTAGTGGAAAAGATAAAAATGCCCTTGTGAAATTAAAAAAAAAATAGCAATACATTACATTTTTTACTCCATTTTTCATTTCATAGTTAAAACTTAAACCGTGTTTAGTCATTGTTTTTAGTATGCTTATTTAGTGCACTTGTAGTAGTAGGACTGTCAGTGCATGTACTCATTTGAAGTAAAACAGAACCAATTTTCTGTTCAGTAATTTTACTTTTTAGCTAATCCTCTTCTAACTAACTGAACTCTCTGAAACAAGCACAGATCAAATGCCCCAAACTGCATGGCAGAAGGTTTGGTGCCACCTTATCATATTAGAGAGTAACATGACCATTGGCCAGAGTAAATAGTAATCAAGGGCTTATAAAGGGGCATGTAGCTTGCAAAGAAGTATAGAAGAGCAGGAAAATTTGTTACAGAAGAGGTAAATGTTGGAGTAAAAATACCTGTAGCCACGCTTGGCCTCATGCTGCCAGGAATGGGTTGGTTAGTAATAGTGGGGAGAGGTGTATTTGGGCAAGGAGGGAGCCTCCATGGTCAAGTAACTGTATGTGCACAAACACACATGCACAATGAGAAAATATTAGGATTAGTTAAAAAAAAAAAAAGTGTCTAAAAATTTCTAGATGCATATTAAGTTTGGCAACAGTCTAGTGTTGTGATTAATTCCATATTACAGAAGTTGATCCTGAAAGCATAATTCAGTAATTGCCACTTAGTTATATGTCATTAATTAATCAATAAACCACTCTGATTCTGATCTGCTTCAAACTACATGTACTGAGGAGTTTCTCCCTGTAACAACTTTTGGAGATAGAAAATGGGACTAAAAAGAGCTGTCTTACAATAACAACGGCTAAAATGTTGTTCACCTAAACCAGAAAAACCAAACCTTGACCACAATAGAAAATATTTCAAAAATGTAGGTTTTAAATTAGCTTACTGTGTATAACAACTATGTATTCACAGTCCTTTCCTAGGGGTTATGATTTGCAGGTCTTTCTGCAAACATGACAGGCACTCTTTCTTTGTCCCCACCCAGTAATCCAAGAGCCATACCTTGACTAAACAAGCCTTGCCACCAGATCTTAAGAACTCTAAGGGATCTTAAGAACTCTAAGGGATTTTATGTTCCTTGCCTTAAGAGGAAATAAGGTTTATTTGCTTGTCCAACTAGCCAAGGCAAATGAATCTTTCTTTATATAATACACATCTATTGAGCAATTTAGGTAATGTCAAGGGAATTTGCCAGAAAAAGATACCCCTTCCCCTCCTACCTGATTAAGAAGCAGACATGTTATCAGCAGTAACTGGGCAAAAATTACAGAGAACAAGAAAACAAACAAACAAAAAGTAAAAAGGAAAAAGCGGATTCCTACAATGGTTTTGTTGGGTTTATCACAGAAACCACCATAAGGAGAAAACCTTGCTGCCTTCCCCTATTCCAACTGTTATTGCCACTACTGAAAATAAAGTACTGCTTCTAATAACTTTCACTTCATGTTTATTTACATGGACATTTTGAAGGCATAAAAATTAGGTAGACGTAGTGCCCCCAGCTGTGATTGTGAAAGTTAGTATTATTGTTCGTTTAAAGCTTCTCATGTGCTAAAGCAATGACATTTTAGAATGCTTAGTATTTAAAATGAATTTGAGACAAAAAGAATTTGACAGCTGACAGCTACCCTTTAAGATAACCATATTTTCCTTTCTGTCTTACACCACACTGCCTCTGACCACTTTCTCTCGCTTAGAAATATTTGTATGAAAGTTATTTTTCTTCAGTTTCTGTAATATCATGATTTCAGTGTATTCTTTCTAAACTTTCTTTTGCCACTAACAGAGTTATGACAGTGTAAAATCTGTGACTTACAACTACATTTCACAATGATGCATCACTCCATTTTGATCATTGAGCAGAAAATGCTAAATATATTGATTAAAAGCAAAATAAAAATCTTATGTTTCTTTTACTTCTTGATCATCTGCTTATGTGCACCCAGTTTTTTAAATCTTCGAAGGTATTTTGCATTACATTGTTATACTGCCTAATTTATTTCTTCAGTGTAACTAGGAAGTGTTAACAGTGCTCTATTAATGGATAGTAAGAGGGCCTGTGTGACATGGGGGTGTACAATATTCAAAAGCAATTCATCACAAAATCTTTTCAAAATGCAAATACACTGTCATCTTCACACAGCTCCAAAAAGCTTGATTGCAATTAACATATAATAATAGCATGATGGGTGAGACTCATTTCTGTATATAGCTAGAGAAGAAAAGCAAAGAGAGAAACAGAAAACATTTTGTGGGCAAAGGGACTGGTTTTTATCCCTATGTGCTTTAAATAGAACTTCACAGCCTAACCACATACACTATAGTGAAATTCTTGCATATATTTAAATAACATCAACTACTAACCCTGACACATTTCAGCAGCCCTTTCAACTTAAGGTGTCCAATTCAGGAAAGAAAAAAACCAAATGCTTCATTTTAAGTATGTGAGTAGTCATGATTTTTAGTTGAGTTGCTCACAGGTTTATTCAAATAAATGTACTTCAGTGATTTGCTATGAGTAACCATGACGACTGGTACATGAGAACAGTTTTGTGGAAAAGTTGTGAAGCATGTGCAAATACTTTTTTGAACAAAATATGCAGTGACATTTGATGTAAAATAAGCTACGCTTAATATGCAATTTACATACAAAAATTAGACCGACATTTATTTGGCTTCTGTGTTAAATTACAGAATAATAGAGAAGGACAGGATTTCAAGCTTCAAGGAATCCTTAGGTATCATAAATTCTGACTTCATTTTTTTCTCTATGTTCCTAAATTCTTCTGTTCTTTACTGTCACATATAATTTCAGAAAATGATTTAAATATATATTTGATACATGACAATTATATTGCAGATTATTTAGCTTTACAATATTTAGTTATGTTTGATATTTTAAGTATTGGGGAAATGATTACACTATGCAGTTATATTGCAAAGGAAAAAAAAAAAAAGCAGAAGGGAAACCTTTATAGAGAAATCAATAGACTCTTTAGAAAGATACTTTTTACAATTTGGCATCACTATCAACAAATCTTGGTTATGGTTTATTAAAAAAAAGGAAGTACTCCAACAAAAATGGAATTCTGGGGAAGTATTATCTAAAGAGACTTTTGCTATTTTTAACTGAGTCATTAGAAGAAAAAGACAGTGATAAGCCATTAGCTGAAAAGGGTGACATGTTGCAGTACAGGGCGCATTCTGTCTCCCCCTTAAAATCAATGGTAGAACCCTTTTGTGATTTCAGTGGACTCCATTTGATCTACCCTCTAGGCTAAAATTGACTGCCTCTTCAATCAGTACCAGTTCCATAGCACAGAAAGATTTTCAATAGACTTACAGAGGGTAAAAATCAATTAATCAGAACAGGCTGGAACACCAGCTGTTGTTGTTTAACCCTGGTAGGCATCTAAGCCCCACTGAGCCAATTGCTCACTCCTCCCCACAGTTGGATGGGGGAGAGGGTCAGAAGGGTAAAAGTGAGAAAACTTGTGGATTGAGATAAAGACAGTTTAATAAATAACAGAAAAGCTGTGTATACAAGCAAACAAAATAAAGAATAAATTCACTCCTTCTAAACAGCAGGCAGGTATTCAGCCATCTCCAGGAAATCAGGGCTCCACCACTTGTAATAGTTGCTTGGGAAGACAACTCCCCCTTCCTCATTCTTTCCCCTAGCTTTTAACACTGAGCATGATATCGTATGTGATATCCCTTTTAGTCAATTGGGGTCATCCACCCCACTTGTGCCCTCTCCCAATTTTTCATGTACACCCAGCCTACTTGTTGATGGGACAATCTGAGAAGCAGAAAATCCCTTAAAGCTGTGTAAGCACTGTTCAGCAATATCTAAACAATTGGTGTGTTATCAACACTATTTTCATCACAAATCCAAAACAGCACCATACAAGCTGCTACAAAGAAATCTGACTCTCCCGCAGTCCAAACTAGTACACCTGAGTATGCGGGGTAAGGAGCAATGGCATTCACTAATAAATAGGCTACAGCTTCCAGAAAACCAATAGCAAATTTGGACTTACTAAAGTTATTAATTTTCCTGGTGCATCCATAGACTTTAATTTCTCACTGTGTAGTTTGCAGCTCATTCCTCCCAGTTATTTACATTATATCATTTGCATAAATTCTGATTTGACGTTAAACCATTTGAGGATGGTTGACTCATTAGAGTCAACAATTTGGATTCTTGGAAGCATACAAGATACTGGAACTAGAATTTTTTCCACACAAGAGTGAAAAGAGGGTGAAAACATTCTGAATTCTGTTTGAAGAGGTAAACTTGCCCCCAAAATTCTGTTACAGTCCCAGGCTAGAGACCTGACACTAACTCAACATATGAAAAGACAGACTTAAGATAGCTTGCCTGCTAGCTTTTCTCTCATCAAAACCAGGAAAACAGACTCCTTGATCCACATCACAGGTTAAGAAATTTTGCTTGCTTTTGACAGGTGTGGGAATTTTAATAAAAACATTTTTTGTAATCTCAATTAGTAATCTCAATTTCTTTTATTTCATTTCATTAACTTTTCGTTTACACTGAATATTGTCTTTGAAATCTGATTTCCATCAAAATATTTTCCTTTATTTCTTTATTTTAGTTGTATTTTACTTTGTTTAGATAATCAGTAACTCTTGATACAAAAATATTTTTTTTTTGCCTTGAGGCAAAGTGATAAAGACTTTTGTAAAAGTAGCAATTGTGTAAATTGTGTAAATTAACATTTTGTAATAGATTTTATTTCTGATCTCCATCGATGGCCAAACATTAAGACGGGCATTGTTCTTTATCCCCAGACAGATGTCCCTAGTGTGCCCTGTGCATCACTGCAGCAATTGTTTGAAGAGAGAACCTTCTGATTTCCATCCACGATCTGCAAATCAAAAAGATCTGTTTATTTTGAACTGTGCTATATTTGTCTGAGGTGGTAGTTTTGTTACCATAAGACACAGGCATTTTCATGTTTGGATTTGGGGTTTTTCCATGTATTATTCTGGTCTTTTAGATAGTTTCAACACAGTTCTTTCTTTTCTTACAGATAGTAAAGAACATAGCAAGAAATAAAAAGATGAGCTGCAGACTATCTGAATTGCTTCTGAACTGAATTCTCTGAAATTCACTGTTTCCTTTTTATATTTTCTTTCTCTCTTTTTACTGTTGACTAACTCTCACCCTGTAACATCATACTAGGCTTATCTTCTGGCCAGTCTGATGTCCAAATACTAGTGTGAAGCCTTGACTATGATATGAAAAATGTATGTATTGTTTTTGGGGAAGTTGCAATCAAATGTTTTGTAGATTCTCTCTTTAAATATTTTCTATCTATATTACCTCCAATGCCACCTGCATTTCTTTTATAGTATCATTTAGAATGAAAAAGGAACACAATTTACGACTATATCTGAAGAATAACATAATTATGGGTAAAATTATGGATTACTGTCTGGCCTTTCCCAACTCATCTCTTTATGTAGAAAACCTGTTCAGTTTTTTATTCACACTAGCAGTACTATTTTTTTTTTTCCTACATATTTTCTTCATTTAAATGAGTTCATTTGGTTCATATAAGCCCCAGTTGTGGAGTGTTAGAAATTTCTACAACCTATGCCAGCCCTTTTAAATTAAGGGACATAATGATCCATTTGCAAAGTAATTTTATTATTTCATTAAAATTTTAAAAACAGCATAGTATGTTTTTCCTATTAAATCTTTTTTTAATCCACACTTTGAAAAAAATATTTGATAAATACATGTACTGGAGGTCAAAGTTAGACTCCATCAAGATTCACATCTCTGTTAATTCGATGTTCGATGATTATACAAAGTAGTAGTTTCAACTAAAGGGGAAAAAACCCAACCAAACCATTTCTCACAACTTCTTATTCTAATTCCATGTATAACTAATAGAGATGCAGCCTTTTTCATGCAAGAAAAAAATCCAGAAATATAGCTTCTACTAAATAATTCTAAACTGTAAAGTATTGGGAGATAAGCCTTTTTCTGAAAACATAGAACAGAGCATATTTACCCTTTCATGTGATTTTCCAAACCTGTTTATCCAATAGGACAAATTATAGAGCACAAATGAATCTGTGTCTAAAACACGTACTTTATGTGTAGTCTTTATAAAAAGTGAACTACTTCTTCTATTATAATTTAGTTTGCTATTAAGCTTGGGTTGTGGTCATTTTAAGTTATTCTGGTGTTCGATACGTCTCTTCTCACAGTAAAAAAAACACAAAACAAAACCAATAACACACACAGACACCTTCCCCTGTCCCCATCCCTTCCCCCCATTTCTGATATGGGATATCAAAGTATTAAGTCTGTGAAGCTATACTGAGAATTAACAGCCACGAAAAGCATGCTGAACACAGATCTCTTGAAATGACAAAAGTCAGTGACAATAAGCTGTGTTGCTAGGAGACTAGAGCTACAGAAAATATGTCTCCATTTGAAATCAGAGCGCTGATTAAAAAACATTCTCAAGACATAATGAATAAAGGTGTCAGAGGTAGCTGTTGTGCCAAAGATCAGACAGAGCACTTAATGTGTAAGCCAGAGGAATATAACCAAATCTTTAACAGCAGGCAATTTGCCATAAAAATTTCAGGGTAAGGATGTAAGCTAATAAACCTTTAGACCGTGTTTAGATCAGAAGTTGTAACAGAACATGATATTGCAGTTGTAGAATTCTTTATCTGTGTATTGATGTTATATCTCTAAATTAAATTAAAAATGCTGTGAATGAATTATTATAAGGACTGCTAATTATGTGTTTAAGAAACACAGAGACTCTAAACAAATTAGATTATTCCAAACTGTAAAAATACTGCTATGAAAATTAAAAATCTATACAACCAGTTCTATTTTTTTCAGTGCTGAAGGCAATGATGTAAGTGGTTCTTTTTCATCATAACAGATTGACTAGCTATATTTGTGAGAATTTCACAAGATGTTGAGACATTCTACATAAACAAAAGGAAAATTTCAAAATTAGGATTTTCTCAGAGAAGAAAATTTGCTGATGGAGAAATGTCACACTGAGAAAGAGAGGAAAAAGATATGCACTTAGTCACCTCAGATATGTGAATCTGGAAAAGTTTTATATAGATGCTTCTGCTTCTCTGCTGCTTTGCTGGTTTAACAGATCTTTTGCTGGCTTAACATATTTTTTTTTTTATTGTTTAACATCCAGATCTGTATGATTTCCACAGTCTCAAGAGAGTCTTATTTTATCTGTCAAGTTGTTTTCTAGGACCTGTTGAGAGATGTTTTCTTACTCTGAGAGTATTTTAATCTCATAGTTTTCATTAATTTTAGCATTAAATAGGAATGTAGACATCCATATTTACAGTCTTTTTTTGTGTAACACTGGACTGTCTGTTGACATAAAATTTTCTTTGAGTTAATAACACTGTGAGTAGCAGAACTAGCCTAGATAGGAAGGGTGTGAGGCTATGCATAATATTAGAGTTTGTCAGAATATTTCAATTATTGTCATTAATGTTATTAGGTCCCACTCTACCACCAAATACTTCAGAAACTACTATTTTTTAGTCCCTTTTTGGCATATCATCATCATTTTTACATGATAAGTTGATTCTGAGAGTTTATTGTAAATCTTCAGAGTACTTCAGATAATTGCAATGTAACCATAGAACTGAGTATACAAACTATATTCTTAATTGTTTTCCTACTGGATGCCCATGCCAGTAATTTTTGGTTTGGACTGGTTTCAGAATTAGAAGAGATGAAATGAAATTGCTTCATCCAGTGATTTTCTATCAAAAACTATAAGTATTTTACTTATTTTGAACCTTTTTTTTACTATGAATAGATGTTATTTATCAAGTTTGTGAGAAAAGTATTAAATTAAAAAATCCTTAATCAAAACATCTTATATTCCATACAGAAATCCTTCAGTTTTAAAATACTATTTTACACCATGTTTATAGCTTGAGTAGAGTTTGCAGACTTGCATATTAATTGAAGATATTATTGGTCTCTTTCTTACTATGCTTTAGGAGAACACATTTTCCCATATTTGGTAAGAAAATATTATCATAAATGCTTTATATACAAATTGAGAGATTGAGAGTTTGTTATTATTTTGACATTTAAAGCTGGGCACCTTTGGAGTCAGCAGAAACCAGCCGACTGACTGTGAGGCCAAACTGAGAAGGGGTAAAATGCAAAGAAATCTTGCTAGTGTGGCCAGAATGAGATTTGAGTTAGAACCCTGCAGGACCCTTAAGAGTC
>VXBJ01000683.1:2994-89334 GCA_013400055.1 Nycticryphes semicollaris
TTTTTTTAAGTTCGGGGAAGGTCCTGTTGTCTTTTTTGTTTCCCTCTACACTTTATATCTTCAATATTAGAGACCTATGAAAGGGTTAGGACAGTAAGATAAGCCTTTTGGGGTGTGACACCTTGTCCTACATTTGGGTGTAGCACTTGACAGTTTGCTATTGCCTCTGGTTACTGTGGTGTCTGGCCCTTCCTTTGCACACTGAGTATCAATAATCTTCCCCTAGCTGTCATGGACCATCAGGAACAAAAAACTGTTTGTGGAAAGGTTTGTTGGCATGGGAAACTTCTATTTATTTCCCTTTTGCTTGTTTTGTTGTTTGTGCAGACAGTAGAGATGCAGGGGAGAGAAGGGGGGAGCTTGTTTGTGTCCTTCTTAAGACAACTGACTACTGAAACATTGCTTTCTCCTCTATGTTTTTCGTGTGCCCTGGGGCAAACAAGGTTCTTGCCCCACCGACCTTCTGCTCTGATGAACACCACGTGTAAGAGGAAGGTGAGGGTCTCTGGGAGATCTAACGCCATAAATGTTTGCCCACCGTTTCTTTTTTCTCCTCCTCTAAGAAGTGAATGTGCCCAGGAGACGACAGCTTGTTATATGGGTGCAAGACAAATCTCCCCTCCCAACCACCCCGTCTGAAAAGGTCCACTTGGGGGATGGAAAGGGAAGGTGACCTACATCCCTGCTAATTTTTCTGATGAGATAGCAGAGATCCCAGTTTGTTATACCACCTACGGTTTTACCAATGAGACCTTACACAGGGCCTTTACCTGTGCTGCAAGGCTGCCAGTGAGAAACAGTGATTTGTGGGACAGATGTGATCCAAAGAGGCAGCAATGACATCATCAGTATCCTTATGTTAGTCATGCAAGAAACTACAATCTTTACACAGGCTCTTACGAGCAGTGATCTGGAGGGAGTACTGGAGTTTCTTTTGTCTTTTCATACATCAGGGAAAAGGGCTGGAACTTGTTTTTTGTTTAATTCAGTGCATTTTTCTTAATCATCTTGGGAAGGAAAAGTAACAAATCTCCCTCTTTTTATTTGGCCTTTTGCCACTTTCAGTCTGCCCTTGTTCATGACATGAGTCTTTTAATTTAGCTTCTGTTACAATAGCAGTATTTTTTTTTTTTAACAAAGAATAGCAATTTTGGAACTATTCCGATGGCCAGAAGCAAGAAAGCAGTTAACAAGGTGAAGAGGTGAGAGCAGTAGCGAATAAAACAGTGGGCTGAACTGAGCTGAAAGAAAAAATGCTATTAATCATAACGTTAACTTAGGCATGAGGTATTTTATGTAAAGTTGCATTATGACAGGTAATATAGAAATAAATAATAGTGAAACTCCTAAGCGGTCACACTGACCAATGTGTGCTTGATGCTCTGCTTGTGTAAGTGCAGACCTATTGATTTCAGCTGAGCTGTGCCAGGCACCCTACTGGAGGATCAGATCTGTGTCATTTTTAGTTGCATGCTAAAGATTTGCACATGTCTAATCATTTTGCTATTGCTGTCATCATCATCCTCGTGTTTTACTGATTGCGATGTGTCTGCAATTGGCTTGAGAGTTCCTTGGGTGCCAAGGATCTTCACCTATTCAGCAGGTGTGCTGCATTTTTATGTATGTAAATATAACAATTGTGCCTGCTTTTAACATTGCATTCTTTTTCTTTTGTCCGTGCCTCTGTAAATGTTAGTTCTGTGGGGCAGAGAACGGTGCTCCTCTGTAAACTCCCACCTTCAGCTCCCTTTGTGCTGCAAAAGAACAGCTTCCCTCCCACCCAAATGAAGCGTCTGCTTCCTTGGGCAGAGTTAAACCAGCTCGTGCTATTGGGTGATGTGCCACAGGTAAACCTGCTTGAGGTCTTGATAGATGTACAAATGGGCTGCTACATTCCTGGCTTGATTTTTTTTTTTTTCCCCTGGTTGCAAAATATTTTTTAACTGCATCTCCTTTTACTGCATAGGAATTAAATCTGAATGGAGGGGGAGGAAGGACAGCTTTGAATAATGCTTGCACTGAGCTACCAGTGCACACACTAGGCAGAAGGAAGGTGAACCTGACCTTGTCTTTTGAGTTTATATAAAAATATATGGAGAGTTTAAGTCCTGGAGAATAAAGTAGGGTCAGGGTTCTTCCAAGCGCTGTATCTGTGTAATGTAATTAGCCTGATTTCTGGGTAATGCTTTGGTAGACCCTTGAACATCTGGAGTTAATGAGTTAACAAGTAGCCTTTCCTCTCTTTGTTCCGGTACTGAATGTAGAGATTTAGTGGTAAACAGTGAAATAAAGTCCTTGAGGTAAAAGGTATTACTGAAATTCTAATGCTATGAAGTTATAACCAGGACGAAGATGAGAGGTTAGTTTATTCACAGGACTGGGGGGTTAAATTAACTGTAGGATGTGTGTCTAACATCACAAATTTTAAAATCTCTGAGAGTTTTCTAATACTGTGTAGTTTGAGATGGTCATTATTCCAGTGTGCTGAAGAAAAGGAACAAGTTCAGAATGTGTAAAGGATGAGACCTTGCTCACAGCAAGTGTTGAAGGCAGCCATTTCAGAAGCATCTTTCAGTCTAGTTTCTTTCCAAGATGCTGAGATCTTCTAGAGGTGCAGTCTGCGTGTACTGGTGACTTGAAGCAGAATTGCAGGCACTTGACAAGCTTGCAGATTTTTGGCACTAAATACAAATAAGTACTAAATAAATATTAAATACACCCTGGAGAAGCCAGGTCGGGTGGAAGAGCCAGGCTGGGCTCTGCCACATCTTCCAACCTGCTTGTTGTGCAGCCTCTGCCATGGGATGCTTGGGGACAGGAGGTATTCTTAGCGTAGAGAGGTACTTAAAAATACTCATTCTAATAAAAAGGTAGCAAGAAGTAAACAGTGATAAACTGTACAGAATAAGCTGGATTTTCTTTGGTCTTTGAGCAACAAATGAAACTAGGTTTGTTGTCTTTAAGTTTGTGGTGGTATTCTTGGTAATATATCCATTTTGCTTAGTAATAATTGACACCTCTACCCAAGAAGAGTGTGTTGTTGCTATTAATATAACTGTTTCTCATTCCCTGATCATTTGTTTACTGTCTAGGTGTCCTGAAATTGGAGATACTGTAATAAAAAGTCTATTTTGGATTTCAGAACATAATGGGATAAACAAGGGCTTAAAATGTTTCTATGTATCATTTGAAGACGTTCAGGAGCTCAGTGCCCTGTTTCCTTTGGTATGAGCTCAGACAAACAAATGTCGTTTGTGGCTTTGCATGAATTACAGATTGGTCTGCAACATTGGGTGATCATCNGTGTTTCCTCATCTAAAACCAGCTGCCAGTTTGCTCATGTTTTCTTTCTGTGTGTTAAAGACTTCCAAAGGTCTTAATTTAATTTTTTTTTTTTTAATTTTTATTCCTGGTGATGTATGTGATGTCTGAGGTTTGGGGACTCCTTTTTCAGTCTGACTTGGTGACCATCTGTTACAGAAGGACCAAGCACTGGCGTCCAGAGATGGCAGGAGGCTGGAGTGATGGGAAGCCTCATGGCTAAAGCCTCCTGCCTGCCCTTCCCCAAAGCACTTTGCCTCCTCGTTTCCATCATTATGTGCCTGTTTGGTGCTGAGTAAGATAAGCTATTTAATTGTGAATGTCATGAATTTGAGTTTGGGGCTGCTGGGGTGTTTCAGCCGCTGCTGAGCTGTGGGAACATTAACCATACATACAACATACATGCATTAAACCTTGGAAAGAGCAGGTTTCCTTCCTGATGGTCTCTTATCTACAAACATTGTTATTATTTCCCTTTCTTTTCTGCTTCTGGCACAGGGGCTGACTAGTGGGGCACTGTCTTATTTTCTGTCTTTGCCTTGGCTGTCCTGTCATGCAGCCTTCAACCTACCATGTGGTCCCATCAGGCTAAGGCCGATGCCAAGTCAGATGCTGACAGGAGTGCTTAGAAACTAAATGAGATTCAAAAGGTGGAACAGAAGCACTAGATCAAACCCACAGTGTAATGCTGGGGAGCATTATGTGCTGGAGAAAAGTTGATTTAGGTATTGGACGTTTTAACAGGGCCGTTCATTTTCTTTTAAGATTTGTTTTTCCTTCCTCTTGTCTGAACTTGGACATTTGCCTTTTAAATAAATAAATACCTGGCTGTAGTTCATAGTGGGCTGGATTTTTTTTCCCTCGCTTCCCATGCTGAAGTGCCTCCATCCATTGGCAGAGCCATTGCGTAGATATAATGCATTGTCTGGGTTTAAGGTACAACATCAGTGATGTAAAGAAAGGAGCACTGGTGCTCACTGATGTTGAGCTGAGAAATAAAAAAGAGGGAATATATTTATCTTTTGCCATGTCACTCATTAAAGATCCTTTCAGCTGAATATTTGTTTATTACTTTCAGATGAAAGTCAATATTTAAATGAAAAATGTGGATTTTGTTAGTTCCTAGATGGCTCCTCCAGCAAGCTGTCTGCTCTTACATGTAGTGCAGGTCTGTTAAGGAAAAGTATGACTATTGTGCCTTCGTCATCGAGAAGTAACAGCTGAGTTGTTCATTAACACAATAGTTTGAATCCACAGGCTCCTCTGTCCCCAGAGTTATAACTTAAATTAGGTACCATTTGATTGCTGCAACTATTTGACAATGCCTGTTTGTGCTCCATAAATATGTAAATCTTTCCACTTAGTTCTCTCTTTTTTTAATCTGTTGAGCACACTACCTCATTTATCTAATACACAACTCCTTATTCGTCCTGCCTGTTTCAATGTTTTAATATATTTGGACAAGGGCTACAATTTCTTTTTTCAGAGGAAACAGTGTGGATTTGTTCTCTTGTTTACTGCCAACTCCAGAGTAAACTCCAGCTCTGATCTGCTGATAGCTGAAGGCTGGTAAAGGAAGAATTATACAACAGGAATGTGAGGAAATAACTGCATTCATTGCAGTTCAGCATCAACAGAGCAAAGCCTGTAAGTTGCAGTTATCATTTCTAAGTAAAAAGATCTCTCCTCCCCCCCGGAGCTCAGTTTTGTTTTGTGTAGCCAACTGTAAGATGTATTTATTAAGAGAGAAAACAACAGACAAAAAAAGTTTTATTATGGCTTAAAAGAAGTAAAGATGGATTAAGTCTGTTTCATGACTATACAAGCCCTTGTTAGTTTGAGACGTACTGCACAGAGTTTTACTGTGCTGCCTGTGGAAACGGAGAATCTGATCTTGTTTTTGTGGTCTGATATATAATAAACATTTTTGTACTGCCTGATAAAGTTTTATTTTCACATCTGAAGAAAATCAGTGAATGCTTAAACTTCCTCACCGACCAGAACTGACTTCCTTACTTTAGTCTGTTAAATGTCCTTTACTAGGGATTAAAATAAAAAGGCTCCTTCTGAACTGCAACCTGCTTTCGAAGGCTGACAGCAGTAATGCAGAGATAGCAAAGCTGCTGTTTAGCACAGAGCTGGCACATGGAACAGGGAAGTGGGGAGTTTGCTCAGTGGTAGTAAACCATTCCTTAATCTTTTGGGGACTTCTGAGGTACTAGTGAGTACCAGTAAGTGGCCAGTAATGGTAGGGAGATGCAGGTGTAGGATGGCCTATTGGTGCTAGGCTGTCCTTGACCCAAATATTTCAGTACAAAGAGTTTATGAAGTAGGAACCCAACCCTCTTGTAAGTGTGAATGTGTGTTTGATCAGGGTGTAACTGTAAAGGAAAAGTTGCATTTTCTTTGCCTGCGAAGTTGTACTGTCCTTGTTACAGAGGATAATAGAGATGCTGTTACGTGTGTCAAGTTACGGCACTTTAGAGTAAAATGCAACCTTTAAGTCTTATGTCAAGTATTCAACTAGGTGAATTAAAAAAAGTGGTACTGGGGAAATTTCTAAAGCTGGGAGGGGAAAATTTATACATTTTGAAATGGGTAAAACAGTTAAAACATAGGTGTGACTCTCCCTGTTTTCTTCTGTTCAGGCTTTTTAGAAATGTAAAGTGTCAGAGAATCTGGGTAATGATACGCACTGGTTTTAGTGATACCTAAATATTTATCCTAGTTCCGTGGTTAAAAGCTCAGTATTCAGTCCTTTAGTATGTATCCTGTTTTACAGGGTGAGCTGGTTGAAGTTGACAAGTTGTGAGACCTTGTTTGAAATGGCCTATGTTTATCTTGTCTAACATTTGTAGCTTTTATTTCTTTTCCTAAAGAAAGATTGACTCTATTCCTGATAACCTCTAAGGCTCTCGCTTCCCAATAAGTGTAGTCTTCGCCAAATGAAAAAGGTTGTTCTTAACAATGAGAAGGATATACTCTATATGCATCTAAGCAACTGTATACATTTACATATATTTATTTGGTGTTTATTTTTATGCTTTTTTGAAAATGATGGATGACTTATTACATGATTAATCTTTCAGTTGTGATCTTTTTCAAGCTGCTTTTGGGTGGAAATTGGAGTTTGATTGTAACATGGAAAACAAACATTTTAATTTGCTGCTTTTCAACTAATAAGCAATATTAAATGTGCTGAGTATTTAGGAAAAAAGAATTCTCCGCCTATTTTGTGCCTATGACGGAGCGGTGCAAGGTGACCTGTACTAACCAAATGAATGTGGCAGTGAGTTGAGCCTGTGCTGGTCAAGCCATCAGGGCCACTAGATCTCAGCCTCCCACACCTACTTCTTGTTTGCAGACTGGGGTAAAAAACCCCAAGGTTACTTGCTTTTTCAGTTCCTGGTTTGTTTCTCAACCTGGAACTAAACTGAGTAATTTGAAATGAGGAGAATATTCTCCCTTCTTGCAGAAGATGCTATTGCTGTCAAAATCTGGCTTATTGCGTAAATGGACTGGTTCCAGTTGCTTTGTCACCAATTTCTCTTCAATTGACTTGTTTAATTTGCTTTGGAGTTTCAGCAGCAAATGTACTTGTTGATAATTCTTGTTTAATTTATCTTATTTACACCCAGGATGCCATCATTCAAAAAATTATTTCGGGTATCTTTAAATGGGATTAGCTAATGTTAAAATAAAATTGTGCTTTTAATTGTTTTCACTGCTTGGTTGCAAAAGGGGGATGTTAGAACTAACCTGTCTCTCACCACTGCGGGGATGAATGTAGGACAAGTTTGTGATGTACTGAGATGATGTGTTTTGAGTTGCATGTTATTGCCCATTTGGCACGTTCAGAAGCCGAGCAGAGGTTTAATGCACGTGGCTTGTTTGCATCTGCTGAGCTTGCAAGGTGTGAAACCCAGACACTTGTGGCTCCTTGTCTCCAGAGCTCACCACGGGTTTCAGACCCATTGGTGAAGGGTTTTCTGTGGTGAAGGAGGGGACTGTATGCTTTGCAATATTTCCCTTTTACAGACTAAGGGGACACAAATTTAGATAGACTGTTGGGGTTGCTAAGAGGTCTTTTTTTGTTTGTTTTTTCAGGCAAAACTTAGGAGTGTAGATAGTTTATAGCAATTTCTGTGCAAATGAAATGAATATGTTATTCTGGAAAATGAAATGGATTTGAGTTACCTGCATTGCAGGCGAGGACATGGTAGTTACAAACATACAAAATGACTGGATTGCTAAAGAACATAAATTTTGATACCAATTTTTTTTTTAAATGGCTGCTTTCTTTTCAATGTTTCTGGTATACAGGTGTAACAGTATTTTTATAACTGCCAGGAGCCACTTTGCTAGCACAGAGGTGGTTAGCAATAATTCAGCTTGACCAAAGCAGGCTTAATGGTCTACTGGAGGGGAGTGATAGGAGGAGGAAGAGAAACAGAAGATGACAAAGCACAGGCTGGTGAGTTAGCATGGACATCATGATAGCCTCATGTGAGACTTGGAGAGATAATGCCATAGCAGAGCCTTAATTTGTGTTAGAATCACAGAATCATAGAATGGTTAGAGTTGGAAGGGACCTTAAAGCTCATCCAGTTCCAGTCCTCCTGGTATCTCATCTAAATCTTCCCCTTCTAATTTAAAGCTGTTACCCCTTGTCCTGTCACTACACTCCCTGACAAAGAGTCTCTTCCCAGCTCTCCTGGAGCTCCCTTCAGATACTGGAAGGCTGCTCTAAGGTCTCCCTGGAGCCTTTTCTTCAGACTGAACAACCTCAGCTCTCTCAGCCTGTCTTCACAGGAGAGGTGCTCCAGCCCTCTGATCATGGGGGAGAGTCTGTTTGCAAAGGCCTGCAGTGACAGGATGAAGGGCAATGGCTTCAAGCTGGAGAAGAGCAGATTTAGATTGGATATTAGGAATAGGCTTTTTACTCTGGGGGTGGTTGACCACTGGAACATGTTGCCCAGGGAGGTGGGTGAGGCCCCTTCCCTGGAGACGTTCAAGGGGAGGCCCTGGGCAACCTGGTCTAGTTGGGGGTGTCCCTGCTGACTGCAGGGAGGTTGGACTAGATGACCCTAGAGGTCCCTTCCGGCCTGGACCATTCTATGATTCTGTACCAGTATAGACAGCTGAATTCCAGTTTGTAATGGTGTTGAATGGATGTACAAGACTAATGAAGCTCCCCCTACCCCAGCCCTCTACACAGTCACTTTATGTCCCTGATGTAAGTAAGGGGAAATATTAAAATGGCATGAAGAGCAAACGTTACTTGGTTTGACTTGAATGTACAGTATGGTGCGGTGGGTGCCCTGCGGTACAAGTTGTGCTTTGGTTATTGTACAGTTTCTGAAATCTTAGTGTGATAGCGGTCATGCGATGAAACCCCGCTGTCTGAGAGACCTTTCTCTGTAGTCTCCATATTGGTATCGCATTACTCCACGGCCCTGCATTTCCAAGTGTTTCTCATCATTCCTATTTGTACAGTCATTTTGCTGGCTTTGTGTCTTGTCACGTTACCCATGGCAGTGTTGCAATCGGGGGCTGCTGAGGCTTGACCCCAGGACAAGCGCTCTGTGTTGATGTGTAGGGAAAGCCTGGCATCCCATGAAGGCTCAAAGTCTCCCAGGGAAGGGCTGGTGCTGAATCACCACTGTGAAGGGCCAGAAATACTTTTCATTTGCACAGGAGTGTGAAATCAGCCTGGAATGACTAATGTAAAAGGACTTTGTGTGTCCTGTAACCGTTTGAATGGCTTCGTTCATTCAGATGGTGGTTGAATTGTAATCTTGGGCAATGATTTAAATATGAAACAGTCCCAAAACAATGTGGTTATCTATTAGCTTTTAATGATCTTGTGAAGCAGTGTATTTTGAATGGGTATCTCATTGTAAAGGTGATAATGACCTAGTTATCGGTGGAAAAAAAAACAGGAAAACAGTCAGAAGTGATAAATAGTATGTATGTGTGTGCCTGTAAAATGCTTTATGTAAGACTTGTGTCCTTTTGAGGTGTACACAACATATGTTTTAAATACATTTTCTGCTGTGTTTATAGTGCATCGCCAAGGCTTTACACTAGTATGTCCTTGTCTGGTATCCACGTTTGTGAGCCTTCCATGGCATGTTATTGCTGTTGAACTCCTTTTGAGTTCCCACTGACTGGAACATCGTCTCTCCCCGAGAGAAATGCATGGTTGTATGCATTTCTCTTGGGGATTTGTAGGTGGCCAGAGTAGTTGGAACACACAAGGCCTCTGGCTTTAGGTGCAGTCTCTATTGGCTGGATAACTGAGGGTATAGTTGGAGGATCATAGCAAAGCAGTTGATGAAATTCCCATCCTTAAGTCAACAGTTGTGGAAGTTGCTGTTAACTTGGTGAGTGATCCATGTCTGGGGGGGACACATGACCCAAATGAAAACACAGCCCCAAAACCTTATGCCTTTGAAGCCAAGTCCTTTTGGTTATTTTTACAGCACAGACTTGCAGAGAGTTGCAGTAGTGCAGCTATGGGATGGTAATTTCAGAGTTGGAATAGAAATGATTGACTTCTTAACCTTTCTTAACTGCCCAGGAGAAAGATGATTATATCTTGTTGTAGGGATAGCAATAATTTATATGTGAAGGTGTGAGGTATGTGTGAATAGCAGAAGTGTTAACCTTTCTTCAAAACTACAGGGCAGGCTTATCCTCTCTGTATTACTAGTATCACGTTTTGAGTATTGCATTTGCTCATTTTGTGTTTTTATTTCCAACAGTAATGGCTTTTTTCCCTTTTACTTTGGTTTCCAATAACTCAGTAACAGGAATAGAACAGTTCCTGGATTCAAAATAGAGTGGTACCTTTTTCCTGGCTTGTTTAAACATATTACTGATTATATATTCCTTGCAGGATCAGCACAGAGAAAAGGACAATGAAAGAATTTCATGGTGCTCCTTGAATGAGTCTTATATAAAACAAAGTTTAAAATGAATTAGGACCTACCTTTTAAGCACTTGTCAAATATTCTCAGTGTCAGGTTTTCTTCCCACTTAATGTTCACTTTATTTCAAATCTAATGTGAGGTACATGATAATATTTTCAGAATCGCCTAAGTCCCGTTTAAAAAAAAAAATAAAAAAAAATTAAGCACTTGGCACCCCAAGGCTCATTGGAAGCCAATGGGGCTTACACTCTGAAATGTCTGGTGCTCTCGGAGGGGAAAACATGTAGGGGTTCCTGAAATTTTGCCTCCCAGACAAGCTGATGGCATTCAGGACAAAAGCATGGTAAAAAGGCACCAAAGGGAGGGGAGGCTTAGCCTGGCTGTTGATGCAGGCAAGAGTGAAGATATATTTCTGAGAAATAGTTTAGGGAATCAAAATGGGGGGGTCTCTGTTTCTCTGTTCTCCTTCCACATAACCAGGTGGGTCAGGGACTCGCTTTACCCATCTCTCTGGGAGTACAGCATCTGGCCCCTGTTCTGCCCCGCTGCGCAGCAGTGAGCCTGCACTCGCCAGCCCCAAGCGCTCAGGGATCACCCGGTACAGGGCATGTGGGCTGCACTTCAGAGGTGGGGAGATGCTGCTCTACTTTGCAGAGGAAGAAACTGAGGCACATAGGGTGGCAAAGCAGCTTCTCCATCTCACAAAGAAGGTCTGCGGTAGGACCTGGCTGGGTTTTCTTCAGGCTCTGCATCTCTCTGCTGCTATAAATGCCTCTTTTCAGCAGGACAGATGAGGGCTGTGCTTTCAGTCCATGTTTGTACTAGCCACTTGAAATCCTTGTCATCCAGCTGCTGCCTTCTTTTCCTTTTGCCTTTCCTGTTTGTAGTTTTTGTAGGTTTGCTAATGGAGGTGTGCTCTGTCGTCTTTGCTTATACCTTGAGAGAGAAATGTGAGTTGAAAGATGTCTATTTGAGGTTCCAGTAATAACATCTGTCTTCCTGAGGGTCATAAAGAAAGTAACCAGGAACGTACTTGTATGTATGTGTGGCCTTTTAATACACATCAAAGCACATATATCTATATGTATGTGTATATTATGTGTGTAGGTATATATGGATCATTCCAAAGTCAGAGCACTCTTGAAATGGAAATTGCCTCAGATAGAAATGAGAGGTTGCTCACGCTGACAAACAAAACCAGATGTTTTTAGGGGCTCTAATAGCTGTGCTTCAGGACAGAGAATGTCTCTCTTCCCAGTATCCTTCAGATGACAGCTGCCACAACGGAGGCTGAACGTGAAGAATACATTTTCACGCGGCTGTATCCTGGGCACGAGGAAGACTCTAGAGCTCAGAACAATAGCAGAATACGGAGCTGCCAGCAGGGAGTCTGAGTGGACAAGTATAATCATGCACCACTCAGCTTTCAAGGAAATTACAGTTAGTGCACTGACTTGCTCATAATAGTGATGCATTGTTTAGCTTAATAACTTATCAGATCTCCAGGAACCAGCTAGTGATCACTGTCATCATACACTGCTAATCATTCTGTTCTCAAATTGTCCCAAGATGAACTAAGGACCTGTCACATCACCTCTTAAACTGGCAAACTGAGTGTACTATCTTTTTTTTAAGCTGAAGGAACAATATTGCCCACCTTTTCTGTTCTCTTGTTTTGTCATTATCATATGTAATTGTGTGTGTAGCTGTTATAAATAATCAGGTTGAAAGGACATTGTCAAACTGTGTTGGGATTTTGGTTTTTTCTACATTTGTGGGGTTTTTGTTAAATTGCTGTTCTTTGTGTTAGCTAGTAGAGAACTGAATCCGAAACCTGCTTTTTAAGGAACATTTGTTTTTCATAAGGTATTTGGGGACAGAGAGGTGATTTATTCTTTTTGTGGTACCCAGGCTCCTGTCAGTCACTAGTTAATGTAGCCTGACAATGGCCCTCTATAGTAGCGAAGAGTGATTATCCCTCTTAGACAAATATGGAATTTAGGCACAGGAAGATTGAGTGATTTACCCACAGGCACGCAAGGAACTGTGGAAGGACAAGAAGGAGAAGCAAGCTGGTTTGAGTCCTGATCCTGGTGGGCCGTATATCCTTGCTGAATGCATGCTGGCTTCTTGTCAAAGGGTTATTTGTGAGCTCTGAGCTGCTAGCACTGAAGCAGCCTTGGAGCACTTCTTCTGAAGGAAAAAGTGGCCATGATACACAAATAGATTTTACTAGATAATATATCTGAATCTGTTCATTTAGAGGGAACATTTTAAACTCTTCTGACCTTACTGCTGCCAGTGCTTAATTTTTCCTTGCCAGCTGGAGAACCTGGGGACCAGGCACTGGGATCTTGTTTTCCACTTTGTAGGTGCCTATTTTTTTGGCTGTAGGTGGAAAACTAAAACTTCCTACCTTAAGACCAATCCACACAGCAGTAACAGATCTATAACTTTAAACTGGCTAGTGTTGATAAATCTGGTGCCGTAACCAGTAAAACACAGGACTTGGCATGGACTAAGTGTTTACTCGGTCTTTAGATAGATTTTTATGTAGCCTGTGCTGCTACATACCTGACAGCCTTTTCTTCATGCCTTGACAACAGCAATAGTCAGATTCCAAATAAAAGCCATTCTTGGGAAATAATGTAAAAGCAGCTTTGTTTGCTGATGTTTAGATGAAAGAACCTAGAATAGTGCAAGGTACCAAAGCTGTGGGAACTCCCTCTCCCAAGTCATGGTGGGGCAGATCTCCAGCCTGTTCCATGCTTGGGGCTGAAACCATGCATCTATTGAAAGGCGAGGGGGAAACAGATGGACGTGCCCAACTTGAAACAAGCATTCTTGCTGTTCTGAACAGGGCAGGCAGCTGCAGGATAGTATCTCCTGATCTCAGGAATTGTGCAAACAGTGGGGTGGGCTATTTTTATTAGACCAGAACGAGTACGCCAGGATTTAAATGTAATCTTGAGCATTTCTGTGTTTTTTCAGTTGTTAGGGGTGTTTGTTTTGGTTCCACCTCTCCTATGTGTCTTGACAAAGACAATTGTATCTCTTGATCAGTGATGACTTAAATTAAAATAGGAAGGAGCCTTCTGCTGCAAGATTTATTGCCTGGCACATCTCTGTTGTCTGATGAAATGTCACCTTTCGTTATGTTTTGAGAAGATGCTGCTTGACTGTGATATCTCTGAACCGCAAGAGAAAAACATTTGGCCGCACCTATTGTTGTCAATTATGGCAGTATTCTTCTAGTGCAAACTATATAGGCCTTTGTGAATAGTATTGAAAAATTTAGGTCCAGCCTCTGCGAGTAAACAAAAAAGATCAGGTTGTTGCAAAATTGTGGTGTCTACAGAGACTTAGCTTTGTGTATGCTTGAAATGCATCACCTATTTCTGGCAGCAGGAAGTGAGAAAAATGCTGAATATGTGTGTCTTGTCCCCCAGATCAAGTTTTGTAGTAAGGAAATATCTGCAGCTTACAGGTGTGGCTTTCTCTTTTCCATGGGAACGTTTCCCATTTTTCCTGGAGTTTGCTGTCTTCCTTCGAAAACAATTGTTCAGGTAGTTGCCTGCTGCAAATGAGCCCTGTTTTACTGGCCCCGGTTGCTGTCGGGCCAACACATGGCATTCAGCCCAAACTCCAACATTGTACCAATTCACTGTATTTTGCACTGGTACTAAGTTGAAAAGCATCGCCAGGTAGAAAAATAGAATTGAATTGGAAAGCATCAAACGTGGTATGAAATAATGCCCATGTGTCCTGTAATACAGCATAACCATTGTGTAATGGTTTACCTAAGTGTTTGTATTGAAATGTAGCTGACTTGATAGTTAATGCTTGACCAGAGGTTTTTCTTAAGAGAAATATATCTTTCTTTGCCATGCCTACAGATATAACAGTGGAAATGTCAATATTCAAACCACTGATTTTGTTACAAATGTGCTTGGGATGCCCTGATAACCCAGTTTGACACCGGGCAAAGTCAACAAATTTCTTTTCATTGAAGATCTTTCTCTTCACTTTAGCCTGGAGAAGAGAAGGCTGAGGGGAGACCTTATCTATGTTTACAAGTACCTAAAGGGTGGGTTGAAGGAGGATGGAGCTGGACTCTTAGTGGTTCCCAGTGATGGGACAAAGGGCAAATGAGTACAAGCTGAAACATAGGGAGGTTCTATTAGAATATGAGGAGAAACTTGTTTGGGGTGAGGGTGTCAGAGCCCTGGCAGAGGGTGCCCAGGGAGGGTGTGGAGTCCCCTTCTCTGGAGACCTTCAAGCCCCTCCTGGATGCAGCCCTGAGTGATGTGCTCTGGGCACCCCTGCTTTAGCAGGAGAGTTGGACTGGGTGAGCTCTAGAGGTCCCTTCCAGCTGTGACAATTCCCTGATTCTGTGATGTCAGCAAGTTGGAGCCCAGTCTGAAAAAGTTCATGTGAGAGGGAATGTTTCTGCAAAATCCTGTTCATGGAAATTGGGCATCAGTATGCTTGAGGTTTCTGGGAAAATAACCCTTTTTGCTGGATATAGCATGGGTCGCGAACTTCGGATTAATTCATGTTATGTTAAAGCCAGCTCTTGAGTATCTCTGGATGAATTGTGTAAATGAAGCTCCTGTACTACGGGGACAAAACATCCCAGTTGGGTCTGGCTGAGCAGACCTGCAGGCAGCATGGCTTTTTCTTGTTGATCTCCCAGCTTGTGCAAACTCATCAGGTGAGAGGGTTGCTGACAGTTCTTTCCCCAGCATCCCATTCCAGACTCATTTGTATGATTTCTGCTACTTAAAGTTTTATTTCGCCAATTCTCTCCCATCCCTTTGTTGTCCTGGGTAACTGATGTTTACAGTGTTCCTATCCTGTTGCTCAGCAGCTCCACCGTGGTTTGAAAGCCATTGTGTGTTGTGGTGAGTGTGAAGACGCAGATCTTCTGTGTGATGGTTGCCTAAGCCATGCTCTTTTATCTCTTCCCCTCTTCTTGCTGCCTTTGTGGCTGTGAGATTCAGTTCAGTGCTAGTTTGTTGAAGAAATTCTGATGCCTCAGAATGTCTCTCAAACTGCTAGGCAGTAGAGGGCTGCCATGATGGGTGAAGGGAGGATGCAGGGAAGAAAGGCTGTTAGACTTAATCAAGGGTCTAGGAAAACCTGTAATGTAAGTTCTGGGGTTTTGTGTTGAGCTTTGGTTTTGAAATTGAGGGGAACATCTTTTCTACCACCTATTGTGTAAGTGCAGGCGAAGAGGTTCCTCCCTTGGGTACAGGTCACAGCAGCGCTGACATCTTTGCACCAGAGAAAATACTGTTGGATGAGCAGGAAAGACCAAAGCTTGCTACTGCTCAATTACAGGAAAAACCATCCAGTCATTTTATCTTTGCCGAGTCTTTGTCTTTATAATTTTGGAGCCTCATTTTGTCCTTTTTTCAGGTACCTCGTGTGGTTTTTATTACAGCTGGCAGTGATACAGGCTCCTTTCAGTGAGGGCAGTCCTCTTGTTGGAGGAAGAAATTAACAGGAACATGGCCCAAGACTGACTGGTTTTTGGTAGACAATGAGCAAGCAGAGCCTGTGTAACAGGAGAAATATGTATTTGATTGAAAGCAGTGGCCATAGTGACATTAATGTAATTGGGACGGACTTTGTCCTTATCTGTGGATACATTCTAGTGTTACTTTTTTTCAATTCTTTGTTGTTCTTAAGTGGAAATGCTGCCCACTGTTCACGCAGTTCTAGAATGAAGCCAACTAAAACTCCAGAGCAGTCGGAGCTTTGCTTATTTCAGCCTCAGATGAAACTGAAAAAAACCTTGTTTTACAGAAATCCAGTGAATTACGCTTCATCCTTTTTTTGGACAGGTCAGCAGCGAGTGGCTTGGAAGCCCTGGTATGCTGTTGGCTTTCTGTTGTGGAGGAAGCTCATCTAGAAGATTTCCCCCCGTCTCTCATTTATTCGCCTGAGCACAAAATTGTTCCTTTGCTATTGTGTGAGCTGATTCCCATGAAGGTAACTCCCTTCCCTGCGGAGAGTGACCTGGCACTGTAGCTTCCCAGGAAGTCTATCAAAACTGCTTCACTTTGTCCTACGTACCTTCACTACCTGTGACATTGCCATTGAAGTAGTAGTAGACTTGAGTTCAGGCTTCCACTCTGCAGATTTGAAGGAACGAGGTCTGTAAAGCCGTTTTTGGTATTTTTTTTTTTTTTTCCACAGGCATTTGTATGGCCACATGGAACCTCCTCCTGAAATGTTTGCATCTCCTGAGCAGTCTTTCCGTTCTGCCAATGACAGGCTGGGTGCATGTTTTCTTCTTGATGCCGTGTTAGACAATCAGTGTCATATAGTTACGTGTCACCAAACTAGTGAATGTCACGGCTGCACTCAGAATTGGGAAGTGTCACTGTGGGAGACTGGTTTCTGTGGGATTATCTGATGTTCTGGTTAGCTGCTTCATTGCTGCCTTTCTCAAAACCCCATAATATGTTCCCTGGTCATTTTCTTCCATAATTAACCTGTTTTTCTTTGTCTAGATTGTTGGTCCTTAAATAACGGCATCCTTCATGAAGACAGTTTCTTCTGCTTAGAAAAGATGCCCAGACTTCTATTCTCTGTGGGCGCGTATCAGGATTTATTCTCTTGGACTGTGCTTGTGTCTTAATAAAAGTCTGGAGTGCTTGGGGATTCAGGGGTTGTGTTTATTCGTTTTCAGAGAAGGATTTTGGTCCCCTCGCTGCTGACGGTTTGTCTCCAGCTTGCTGCCTTTTGAAATCCTCTACAAATTCCGCACTGACAATCCATCAATCTGTCGTGCAAGACAAGGAATGAGTGATGCTACTTGTTTCAACATATCATAACTGTTGTGCTTGTTCCCTCAAGTCCTGTAAAGTCTTGTTATACCAGGGTGTGTGGGAGTGAGGGTTTGTGTGGAGTTTTGTTGTTGGGGGATCTCCTTTTGCGTCCTTTATCTTCTACATCTCAGGCCTTGGAGAGGGGTGTTTAGTTCTTCCCAAAATGTGCTGTTTGGAAGAAATGCCACTCGTGCGCAGCGCGCTAAAACCTTTGCTGGGGGAGCAATGGGGTTTGTCTGATGCAGCAAAGAGGGTTTCTTGAGGCAGGGCTTGTATGAACAGGAGGCCTTGATGCAGGCTGGAGGCTGTTCCAATACACAGTGTGCAGTATGGATGCCACACAGAAGGCTTAGACAGAAGTTTACGGGCTTGATGCAGGAATTACTGAATCTGGATTTTTCAGCCTGTGTTTTTCAGGAGGTTAAGCTATGTAATTACAAAGCCTTTCATCCTCTCTCACACACACGCACACACACACACACACACACAGAGAACCATCTTTTCCCTTTGTTTTTCATTCTTTTTTTCTCTGTAGTCTGCAGAAAGCAAATTCCTGCAGAATTCCTGGCATGAAGGTGGAGACAGGTAACGCTGATGGTGTGTAACACTGATGCAGGATGAAGCCCCAGGTGTTCCTAGCACTGGGCTCTGGTGGTGTAGCTGGTGGAAGATTCCAGAGTGAATCCTCACAAGGGCACTGTGTCCTCTTGCTACATCAAAGTCCAGTTGTGTGCCCAAGTGCCCGGTTTGGGAGAAGGCAGCAGTTATAGAGGCTGAGCAGGCGGCCCTTGTGTCATGAGTCCAGAACGAGGAACCAGGATTCCCAGCTTCTATTCTTAGCTCAGTAACCAAGTAATTTCAAAGCCTTTTGCAAATCATTCAGGCCTAATCCTGCACATAGAGCAGCCCCCACTGAAGTCCTTTCAGTTTCTCACTGGAAACATAGGATCAGCTTCTTAGCTGCAGTTTTTCTCCTAGACAGTAGGACTGGGAGAATGGAAATGAACATCTTTATGCAGAAAGTGTGATAATTTGTTAATGTTTGCCATGTGGTAATGTGGGCATTGCTGTGTGACACGTGTGACTTGGCATCCGTAAAGGGAGACTGATGGGTTGCTGTTATCAGCTGGATCTTTGGAGCATGGGATTTTTGGCCTCTCTCATCAGCATACAATTTTACATCATTACAGAGGATAATGCTGGAAATGCCTCCGCACTGGGCTTGCCACATGTCCAGATGGCAAGGTCAATGTAGCGTGGACCTTGCTCAATTGCTTTGTATGCCAGGATAAGTGCTGCTGCTGCTGCTTTCTCTCTTTATGCTACTGCCTCAGTGAGAAATTGAGGAGTTCTATGGCTGTCAATAAATTCAGAGAGTTGGAAATTAATACCTGCAGGGAGTTTGGCTTTTATGGACCTTAAATTAATTTCCCAACCTTTTGCAAAGGTGAATGGGAATGCTTTTGCTTTAAAATAATCTGAGTTGCAATTTTAAAATGAAATGGAGTTAGAAGGCTTCTGGGCTAGGATTTAGTTTCTGGAGTGTCTTGTTAAGGTAAAAGGGTACAACAAAAAGGATACTGTAATGTGCAAACCCCTTACCTTTACATTTGGCTGTGCTGTATTTTATAGCATGTGCAGTTCTGGTATCTGCCGAGTGCAGCATCTTGCTCTGCTGGTTTGTGTGAGGCTTTATTTTCCTGACGCAGGGACAGAGGTGGATTAATCTACAGATCTGCTGGCAAAAACCCATTAGCAGGCTTTTCAGTGGGAGATCAGCTGGAAAAAAACCACGTGATTTCTGTGTCAGTTGAGTTGGTGGTAAGTGGTGGAAAAAGTATGATTGCGTTGTAAACTTAATTCTGAAAACACAGAGCCTGAGAGTGGATTTTTCATTATTTTCTTTTAGGAAATGTTTGCTAGTGTAGTTGTGGCATCTCGTGCTCTTGCCTGCAAGGGAGCAGGTCTGTCCCAGTGCTTACATATAGTTAACTAACAGGGCTTTAAAGTGAGAAGGCCTTGCTGAATCAATTATTTAAGTAAAACAAGAGGCAGAGGAGCAGAACTATTACCTCCTGTGTGCTTCAGGCTGGGGCAGCATCTTCCCTTCCTCTCTCCCTAGTGAATGCAAATGTTGTCCGGACTTGTACAGCAAGCTGTTTCTGGAAACCTGATAGGGGGTTGGGGGGAGCAATGGTGCAAAGAGCACTGGTAGCCCAGTCAGAAGCTTGAAGATGACTTTTAGCTTGCTTGGGAGCTATGTGTCTATACCTTTAAATACATATATAAATCTATTGATGTCTCTCTAGCTTTACAGTTTATCTGATTCTGACTGCATATGAAACAACAGACTGGAGCTGCCACCAGTACTGCTCCAGTGTGCTCATGGTGTGTCCCTGGGTGCAGCTCCTACCAGTGCCCACGTCCCACCTCAGCAGCACATTCACAGAGAGCCTCTGAGATTGATGCATTGGGGCTGGATCTGTCCCCCACAAATAATAATGATGAAGTATGTCATACTGCTTCTGGCAATCACCTCACAGTAGTGCTTTGGAGCCCTTGTGTGTGCAGCAGCTCCCATTTTTAAGGAAGTTTCCCTCGTTTTGTTCTAGTGCTTATCTGAATATATTTTGTCATCCTCCAGGTGCAGGAGTCTCTTGCTTTCCTGGCTGCTCGCTCTCCCTCTATCAATTGCTAGATCCCTCCTGCTTTGAAGGGGAAGGTTCTCAGAAGGAGCCCGTTTGCTGCTGTTCTGCCTGAGGGCACCAGTAGCCCCTGCGGGTAAAGCATGGGGTGTTTGGGGGTCAGTTGGCTGGTTTGCTTGTCTCAAGAGGACTCAGGAGTAGATGTCAGCTTCCAGTTTTTCTCCCCCCTTTGCAGAGAGGGTGGCAACCCTGAGTGTTTCTCACCTTGGAAGAGTAGGAGGACTCATCCCCTACAAAATGGGCATCAGAAAAAGGGCCAGGAAAAAACCCTTTGCGTTCTCCAAGTGCTGCACTAGACAAGCACCTTAAGATGCACTTATATGTGCTAAGTCTTGGATTTGATGCTTTCAGTATTTTGAGTAAAGCCTCCCCAAAAACCATCAGAGGCTCTTGGGCATGTTTGTACTCGGATAATTTTTTCCCCATGATTTTTACTGCGTTTCAGCCATACAGTAATTATTTTTTTTTTTCATTTTGTGTTCATTTCCTTTTGCTGACACTGGAGCATCATATGATTTAGGGCTTTGTTTTCAAGCTTGATATGAAGGCTAATTACTTCCTTCTTGCATCCTCTCAGTAAGAAAACATGGGACTTAATATTTCACAAAAGAGAAAAGCGAGGAAAAAATTATAAATGTTTGGAAGTCTTTGGTAAGTCCTTGGATTTGAATTTATTTTTCATCGTGTGATAACAACAAAACATTTGGAGCTGAGCTCCAAACTCTATAGCTCTGTGTGGGCACATTTCTCTGTTTGGTTGTTGGTCCTCACTGGGTCTAATTATGCGGTTACAATTAATCCTGCAGCTAAGTACTTCTAGTAATTAGAGGTACACTGTGGATATTTGTTTATATAGAAGTCATGGAATCATAAAAGCATAGAATGGTTAGAGTTGGAAGGGACCTTAAAGACCATCCAGTTCCACACCCTGCCCTGGGCAGGGACACCTCCCACCAGACCAGGTTGCTCCAAGCCCCCTCCCAACCTGGCCTTGAACCCCTCCAGGGATGGGGCAGCCACAGCTTCTCTGTGCAACCTGGGCCAGGGTCTCACCACCCTCACACCAAAGAAGTTCCTCCTGGTATCTCATCTATATCTCCCCTCTTCCAATTTAAAGCCGTTACCCCATATCCTGTCACTCCACTCCCTGACAAAGAGTCCCTCCCCAGCTCTCCTGGAGCTCCCTTCAGATACTGGAAGGCTGCTCTAAGGTCTCCCCAGAGCCTTCTCTTCTCCAGGCTGAACAACCCCAGCTCCCTCAGCCTGTCTTCATAGCAGAGGTGCTCCAGCCCTTAGGGTGTTTTCATGGACCTCTGTTGGATTCATTCCAACTGGTCCATGTCCTTCCTGTGCTAAGGACTCCAGAGCTGGACACAAGTCATATGTATTTGTCCTGTTTCAGCCCTGTGACTTGCTTTGATTATCCATAGTCTTTTAAGTAATCAAGCTGTGTGGTTTTCCCTGTCTCTTTCTTCATATTCTCTCCTGCCTTAATTTGATAGGAGAGGGAGAAACTACATTGGGAAAGTTGAGACCATCCGTAAATTGAGTTGGGAAATGTGTGAGAGACACCAGTGTCAGGGCAACCTGCTGTCCCAGTGCTTGGGAAAAAAGTTAATTACTTCCTCATCAAATGTTACTTTAATACAAAACCAAGGGACCATCAGCTGTTGGGATTGCTCGTGAACCGCACGATTGACCAAAGCTGACAGGAAACATCTTTCACTTCTGGTCCAAGTAGTTGTTGTTAAACTTTCATCTAAAATTTCTGTTAATGCACTAGCCAGTAATGACTGAAGGCGTGTGATAGAAGATACAGTGCTCCACTGCGTACGTAGATACCAGATAGTTTGGGGATGTCTCTCTGAAAGCCATGGCTTTAATAGGAAGGTTTGCTTTTATAAAAACTTGTTGTATATTGTATGGGTTGCTTATTCTGCGGGGTCAGAGTGTGTGGTTGCCAGTATCCCTGGTTCATCAGGCTGCCGTAGGGCATGCTGAACTTCAAGCACATGAATCACTCCATTTAAAATTTATTAGCTATGCGTGTGATTAAGTAGCTTGATAAATTGGGAATGCAAGTTAAATAGGGATTGGGGGACTGCTCCCCAACTCTCATCTGGCTATAACCCCTCCTTGTGGTGGTGTAATTGCCAGGTTTGTTTGCTTCCAAGATTTACTAACAGACTTTTTTCAGAATTTGGCAGATGAAAAGTCAAGTTGTTCTTTTGAAGTCAGGCTTGTGGGATTCAAAGGTGATAAACCCAGAAAACTTATTTTGAAAGCAACTAAGTTCTGTAGAGTATCATTAAGAATAACTTTTTGTCCGTGGCTGGCTCAACCATTTTAAGCATTTGATATAGAGGGATTACAATTCCTTAGATGCTTTACAGGAGATAATAACTTTCTGTGAGTGCTTATGATAGTCTTCAAGACTTTTTCTAACAAGTTACATAAAGGATATACTGAAAAATAATAAAATCAGTAATACTGTCTGCCCGCAAGCTTGTAGCAAGGAGTTTTTACAACCTGCTCATGCCTGTGGCTGTTTTCATTGTTGGATTCTACAGTTTAAAAAAATACATGAGAGATGGCTTTAAACATTTGTCGCTCAGATCCACTGTACAGACATTGTCAAAACAATGGAATTAATTTCAAAATCTTGATGTATTTTTTTTTAATAAAAATAGAACTATTCCTATTTATGTTCCAGTTTGAGCCTCCTTAGCTACACATGCATCATGTTTACCTTTCTTTTTCTGTTCAGGTGCCTAAAATACATATCCTTGAGCTGCACATGATTTATTTTTATAACCTGGAGTTTTAAGAAAAGCTCATGTCGTGGGACCTGTGACAGTGAACAGATCGGCAGTGCTGAATTTTATTCCAAGTGGAATCCCAAATAGTGTCTTATATGTTTGACAGTTGAAACTTGCAAAGCTAAAGAACAGATGCAGAAATTATTATTTTTTATTTTATTTTATTTTTTTATTTTTTAAAGCTTGATGAGCGTTTGATTGTATCCTCAGCTGAAGAATAGGCTCAGATCTGGCTTTAAGTGATTGAGCCTGTTCAGGGCTTCTCAGGTGACTCTCAGCCAAGGTTTTGGGGTTGAGTTGTAGTTCAAGAGCGAGTCTGTACACACATTGACAGGAAAGGGTAGCTTTGTTCAATGTTGCCTCTTAGCACCGTTCCAACAGTGATACCAACCTCATATGTACAGCTGTATAACATCGGTGGTGTTGGAGTCAACATGTAAATGGAGACCAGTGCTTAGGGATGTGGATGGGAAACTGCTCTTGTTTAAAGTTCAGCCATCTTTTCTCATCAGGTCAACATTCAGGTTGTAAAAGCTGGGTTTTTTTTCTTTTAAGCAGAAGGATAGAATAAGTAGAAAAGAAAAACCCCAGCACAGCACAACATGGACAAGTGCTGATGGCATCTGTTCAAACAGGCAGAGACTTGCCAGAGGCCAAATGGAAAGAATGTGATGTAGTGGGCTTGTTGGAGTTGCTTCTCCGTGTTGCTACGGTAAAGGATCTTTTTTTGATTATTACTGTGTGGAATTAGGAGCGTGAGGATGTGCAGAAAGCTGCCACTGCTGTCTGGGATCTGCTGGCTTCTGCTTGGTTGCCTTTACGTTGGGTGCGCAAGGTGAGTTGCTGCACAGCAGCCAGGCAGAATCAGAGAAAACACTGCTTGGAGTCCTCTGGTAGCTGGCCAGCTATTTTAGGAGTGGCATTACCACAAACTCTGAATAGAAATAACTGTCAAAAGACCAGCAGCAATTAATTGAGTGGTTAAGTTGCAGGACACCTGCATGAGGTAGGTGTGGGCTGGACATTCCATTTTCAGCAATGACATACCCAGAGATCTGAAAACCCCAGGAAGCTGGGCCCCAAGAAATAGGAGCATGGGCTTTAAAAGCTGAGCTTTATTTAAAAGTATCCAGTGTGCTTCTCCCTCTGATTAGTATCTAGTATTAGCTTTTTCTGCAAACAAACCCAAGCCTGCTTTTTTTTTTTTTTTAATGGTTGGTCTTGCATAATCTCATCATTCCAGGTAGAGATTTGGAGAAAAGATACCTGCTTTCTTAACCGTGTTGCAATGAATGATGGCCCAATGTTAAGCAGGAGGCTAAAGGAGGGGAGCGGTTTGCTCCAAAGCTGCGGTAGCGTAGAGTTCCTGACCTCTTGGGGTTTATGGAGGTCATTCCTCTGAACGTGAGCCCATGCCTTTGCAGAAGAAAGGTCTCCCTTGTCTCAAGCTGCATCCTACTCCTTTTCCCCACTGCCCACAAGACCTGGATGTAAACTCTGGGTGTGAATACATTTCTAAAGAAAACTGATAAGGGAGGCTTTGGATCCCAGAGGAGAATTGATTAATTGACTGGGAGATAGGGATAATGAACATGTGGCTCTCGTGACAGGGGTTTGAACTAGATAATCAATGGCTGTATAAATGATAGTGCTCAGAAGACTTATGTGACATCTCTTGTCTTAAGCCAAGTTTTGACAAAGTCTGGAATTTCCTGCCTGGGAGACTGCAGGGATGTGGCTTCTTGGTATGGGGTCAACATGTTGAGCAATAATTAAATTCAGTAATGAAGGGCATCTATTGGAATCTCTTCCTGGAAGAACAGTGCCCGACCCTGGTTGATGAGAGGGAGGAACTAAACCAAGGAAGTAAATGGAGGAGAAAGGAGGTTCCTTTTTCCTCTTTTGCCTTTGAAATAGCCATCCTTGCAAGTTTTGAGCCTGTGTGGCTGAAGGATAATAAGTGCTCCCATTGTATTGGCTGGTGCTTGCATGGATGAATGGCTGCACGCCTCTGGATTGTGAAAGATCAACAGTGTGCTCGGTGAGTAACTTCCATGAAGTTCCTGTTTCAGGAGCTCCCCAGCCGAGCCTGGCAGATGAACTTTAGGCAGAGCAGACAGGGCTGCCTAGTGCTTCCCTTGTGTAAGAGCCGTGTGCTAGGCTGGCTCCTCTGGCCAGCACCAGGGTCTTGCCCAGCCAGTGGGCACATGCATCTGTGATACGTGTGCAGGTTTTTTTTCAGGGGCCCTTTGGAGCTGCTGGGGGAACCTTCTCCCATCTCTTAACACTTACTTTCCTCTTCCTGACCTTGATCTTTACATTTCCTTCTTCCAGGAGGTTTCATACTGCAGTCACAGGAGGCTCGTCCTGCCTCAGCATTAGGAGAGCCATAATTTGCATCTCTTTGTAGCAGAGTGACTGATCTTTTCACCGTGCCTTCCTCCTCCGAGCTGCAGTGCCGCTGTGTTACAGCGCTACGAAGCTTGTGTTTGCCCAGCGTTTGCCAGGGGGGGTGTTGAGGAAATAGTGAGCAGGGGAAAAAATAGAACCAAAGAGCTGCAGGAGTCAGGGTGGTACTGAGATGAAATAAGCTGTGTTATCTAACTTAATGCTTGTTTGGGGTGGGGGGTGGTGGTGGTGGAAATGTGGGCCATCCTTGTGTGCCGGTAGTGTTTGATCATTCATGAGGCTTCACTTTGCTGCCAAGTATTACTTGAGCAGACCCCCTGTGGCCAGCGAAAGCAGAGGGTGTATCTCAGCGTGAGGACGGCTGATGGATGGCTGCGCAGCCAGGGTGGGCAGGATGGCTGGTTGATGAAGGCATTTTTGTTTTGCAGTTGTTTTCCTTGTGACAGGCGTTTGCTTTAAAGTCACATTCAGTCCTGCTGGCAGCTTTGGCATCACATCCCAGGCTTGTTGGCCAGCGAGCACCCAGGACTTGACTCCTCTCCCTTATACCTCAGGCTCATTTGTTCCTGCTACAGGTGGAAAGCTCAAGACCCTGCCCCAGGATGACTATAGGTCCCATGTTTTCCATGTGATGCCTAGTTGAAACGTAATTTGGATATTAGATGGCTGCCTGCCACAATTTCATACCCTGTAGGAGAGATTTAAAATTGATTTGAATTTTTACTATGTTATTTGTGAGCATGTAAGCCAAGTATTTTTTCTTTCCCATATCCTGCACTGTACATACTTCTTGTTGACCTGTCTGAGGCAGCTTTGTGGTGATGCCAGGGACTGAAAGTCCTTGTTTTCTGACGTCAGATATTTAAAAAATTCTGCATAGATACAGAGAGCAGCTCTCATGTCTCAAAAACAGACTTCTGTGTGGATGTTCTCTTAGCAGTCAAACTCTATGCACTGAAGCGGTGGCCCTGTAGCAAGGAACTAGGCTGTTACTGAACTGCTCCAGCGTTTAGTCAGCTTTCTATTTTGATGACTGTCTTATTGACTCATAAGATACCTTCTTTCCAATCACTCGTATTGCGTGTTTTTGTTGTACTGCCTTCAAGTATGATAAGGAACTTCACAGACCTGTGTTGGGAGAGATGGTCCCAGCCCTAAGGTGCTTACACAGATCACTGAGAGCTGTCTTAGCATGCAGTTCTGATGAGGAGATAAATGTTATTTGGAAAGGCAGTTTCCAAGAAAGTAATATTTCCCAGAAAGCGTATTTGGACTGGTTTTGTGACATGGGAAGATTTTGAGGAAAAATTGTTGTTCCGCAAGCTCGTTCTGAGTTTTCACGTTGGCTTACGCAAACAGGCCAATGCAGAGAGAGGAATAGAATTGCTGTTGCTGAGCTACAAAAAGGAGCTTAAAGAGTATTTTCACGTGCAATGATTTTCTTGTCATTAATGTCTCAAGTAAGTTAAGCCCTCAGTTCCTGACAGAAGCACTTCTGAGTTCCTGGGTTTGTTTGAATGGCTCCATTGCGGGTGCAGGCAGGTACAGGCACCTGGTGAGTCAGGGCAGCAGAGCCACATTCTGCTCTCCACTGGCTTCCCAGGGTCTGTGTCTGCTCCTTCAGCAGCATGGGTTTGCAGCTGGAAAAAGCTGTGGATAATTGGCTGGTTAAATCCAGCAAAACTGCAGGAAATCCACTGGCAAGCGAGCTTAAACAAAGCCTAACTTCTGTTTTGTTCTTGCTGCGAAAGCTATACAGGCAGTTTCCTACCAAAGCACTTCCCAGGGCATATTACATACCTAGATGCATCAAGCAAATCTTCTAACCTGTCTGCTTTTTCAGAGTCGTGGAGGTCTGTTTGCAGCTTTCAGCAAACTTTCTTAGAGCTCAGCTTGGTGGCTCAGATGAGGAGTGAGTTTAGCACCAGAACGTCCTTCCCCATCCTGAAGCCCTGTGGTGGTCACTCGGCACTTCAGAATGGTCCTCTGCTGCTTGGCTCCATCCAAGTAGGTGCTGTTACTGGCATGAGCTGGTATCTGGGGACAAGGGGTAGACTTTACAAGCAAAAGGCCCTGAGAAGTTCCCTCAAGCATCGCTGCAGCACAGGAGGGCTGGTGAAAGGTGGCTGGCCCCATCCTGGCGTCGAGTGGGTCAGGTCTCTGCTGTGGTTCACTGTGGGCATGTGCTGGTTTTGGCAGGGGTTGTGGGAAATTTGTCAGTTCTTTTTCTCCACATTGTCAAATCAGAAGAGCTTTGACACCTGCAAACCCTTCACAAGAGGACAGTTTTTAATCAAAAAACTTAAAGCACCTCTCCTCTACAAAAGAATTTTCGGCCAAGGAATTTCCTGCCTGCTGTAGTTTCTTTGAAAGGGCTTTGGAAGGCTCGATGTCAGTGTGAGCCCTCGCTCAGCCAGTCTGCAGCCAGCCCGGCCTCCAACGGGAGAACCAGGCAGAAAACTCTCTTGTTACCCAGTAGAACTAATCGATTAATTAGCAGGGGACAAAGTGCACCAAACAATCTGTTATGCCAGATGGATGCTTCAGTGTTAATTTACGTTCTCAAAATAACTGGACATAGATATGCTCGGCACCACAGCCCATTTCCTGCTTTCGTTGCATCAGTGGTGAAAATGTTGTTGGCTTTAGTGATCCAAGTACATAATTCTTCAGGAAAAATGTATTTTGGCATCAAGCAGTAATGGTAAAAATGAAACGAATAAAAGCTGTCCAGAGCAGTGGGCTTTACCTTCTTAAACAGACACATGTTACTGCAAAAACTGAAACTTTGCTTTTATCTGCCTGGAGCATTCATATTATCTGAATGCCAAGAAATGAGTAATTTAGGGTTTTTTGCTTTTGCATTCTTTTAAATAACTTTTGATGTATTTTCCAAAGGAAGTGTGAACTAAAGCGTAGTGCTGGAAAAGTTAAGATGTACATTGCTTTCTCTTTGAAGGCACCCTGAAGGAGATTGAAAGGAAAATAAAAAAAAACAACAAACAATTAAGTTATAAAAAAAAAAAAAAGTCATGGTGGTGACTTATTTTACACATTTAAATGAAGAAGGCTTCTTGCGAGTTTCCTTACACATTTTTCTTCCTTTCTTTTGTATGTTTTGTTTTTTTTCCCCTGCAGCTTTTCATAGCCAAAAGATGGTGTGCCAGAGAGATCTGTTTCTTACGACCTGCATGTTGGAGAACCACAGAAATCACTGACAACCTGTGGTCAGACTTTAGAGGAGTTCTGTGTCACATCAATAGTTCATTCCTGTTTTGTAAAAGGTAGTGGATTTGATCTGTCACGCTCGTACAAGGCACCAGGTATCTACTTGGGGCCGTATTTGTGAAGCTGGAGAAAAGACAGACACTGGAGGAGGGAAGAAAATAGAGTTTCTTTCTTTGTTTTGTTTTTAATTGAAATTCAAAGTATTGATGATGCATCTTACAAATTTTTAACACTGAAAAAAGCCTACCTCTTTCTAGCATGATCTTCACCTATGTCCAGATGCTTTTTGATAGTTATTTACAGGATAAATTGTGTGTTGAAGAAGCCAATTCAAATCACTTTTCTTTTCGCTCCATTAGTATGCTTTAAAAATAAGGTACAGAGTGATCTCACAGACTTAGGTTGTGTTTTCAGTGTTTAACCAAAACATTGAGTTACTTTTACCTTTGTGATACTGCTAGGATTATTTTTAATTAAGAGAAGTGTTTTAACATGCTCTAATTTGTTTTTCAGCAAATGTCTAACACTTGATAGAGGGGGGCTGGTTCTGGGAACAAGACGTGCTCTGTCTTGCCTCATTTACCTGAGAGTTGGGTAAATACTCCTTGAGGACCTGGGAAGGAGAGGTTATTGATGAATTACCTCCTATTATAGACATGTACAGATCCCAGAATACTTGTGTGTGGACTACAGGGAGAACATGTGTACAGGTGAAATGCTCCAATACAGAGTTGTGCTGTAGGAGCAGCTTATTCCCTCAATAAACAGTGCAAAAAGCTGAGGCTGAATCTGAGCAAGTCATTAGCTCAACTCATTCTTACTCCCTGATGTACTCTCAGCCTACTTTTAAGGTTATACTCAAGCCTGAATATATATTTCCCTGGAAAAACATCCCATAAATAATAAACTATTTCTTCACCAAAACAACATTGCACAAGCAATTCCTTAAAACAAGGCAACCCATGAACTCGTGAGGGGTCACATCCACCGGAGAACAACCTGTACCTGGCAATTTCTGCCAGGCTTGTGAAGGCTGGTGTGGCACATTTGGTCACCCTATGTGGGCCATACGGTGATCAAATACCCTGCACGGGGTAATGATCCAGTTTGTAAGGATGTCAGACCAGAGAAACAGGACTTGGCCCTTTCATTACTAATCATTTCATGAAGAGCACGCGTGACCCCATAGTGTGGGGAGGAATCATAAGATTTGTTAGGAAAATGAGGCTTTAAATGGAGATCCATGACATTGTCTTGGCCCAAGTGTGGAAGATGGAGTAAAACTGTGTGTGGAGAGCCTTAACCTGAGGAGGTTTGAAGGTGCTGGAAAAAAAAAGGGGCTACACAGCAATGGACACAAGTGTGGCAAAATGTGGGAAACAGCAATTGGACACATTACCCTAATCTGTGCCATTGCAATGGGATTTCCTTCCCTTTCAGAGTGAGAGTTAAGATTTGCAGAGAGCATGAAGGTCTGTCTGGGGCAGAGCTGAGCCATAGCAAGGCCCCTTTTTGTGGAGACTTTACATTTTCTTCATCACTCTCAAACACCAGAGTTGGCTTTAGGCTAATCCTGCCTCGTCTCCTGCTTGCTGCAGGGCTTGCCTTTCCTCCTGTCCTTGTTCCTGTTGGCTTTTAGTCCATTGGCTGGTCCGATGGCAGTAAGGTATGAGCTGAGATGTGCCTAACCATCTCGCATCACAACTGACAAGTGAGAATTGCCTAAATGGAAGTGGCATACGATGATGGGATTTTCAAAAATAAATGCCCTCAGTTGTCTAGTTTATAAGCAACATTTCAGGGGATGGGGAAAAGGGATAAGATCTGTTTCTGAACCAAAATTTGTCATGTTGGTCTGTTCTCACTTTGGTTGCAAGTAGGAATTTTACCCTTATTTACTTAAGCTGCATTCAGGTACCCCCTGAATGTGACTCCTCTTCCTCCTTGTCAGCCAAAGGTATTTCAACAGTGTACACAACTAGGTGGTATCTTAATTTTATGCTTGGTAGCTTCCAAAAAAACTCAAAAAGGGGCTAAAGAAAGTTTGTGTTTGTTGTTGGAGGGCAGGGTGAAGGGTAGATGAGAGATGTTGACTTCGTAAGTAATATTTAGAGAGGTAGGGTTAGAATTCATGTTTACAGCTACCCAGTGCCAGCTTGCTCAATAAAAACCCTTTTAGGTTTCCAAAAGTTTCAGGAAACTCAGGGTAGCATTGGGCTAGGGAAGGGAAACTGGCTGCTTTTTATAGATCAGGTAGCAAGAAAACTTGTGGTACTGAGCAGTTGTATTTATTACTCGGGGGGCAGTGAGGGGTGTTAGGTGTAAGTGGACCTGCGGGTTGCAAATGATAGCTGGAAGTCTCTCCTAGTATGCGGGCTAAATGGATGAGTGGCAGGTCGATCATTTTAAGAAATGATCACTTCCCTTTGCTATGGTGTTACATTCTCCATCTGCCAGCCCAAGCAGTCTTAGTTTTAGCAGTGCTTGATGTGTAAACCTTCAAGAAAACAGTGCGTAGCCACCTGATCTGCTGCAGTGCAAGCTCTGCAGGCTGCTGAGGGGCAAAGCTCTCTGTGTCCAGAAGGTCACAGAATAGTTTAGGGTATCCCTATCAGGGTATATTAGAGTGCAACTTCTGGAACTGCACCAATAAATACAAATACTGTATTTGAGCCGCAATTACTGCACTGTAGCAACACTGCTTAAATGTGTAACAACACATCTATGGGGGGAAGCACAAAATTACACAGTTCATTCACTACACAGGTAGGAAAAATTGCTCTCCTGGTGTGTCTCCTCTATGGCTCAGCTGGGATTTGTTGTCGTAACTAAATAATTTTGTACCAACAAGTAGCCATTTTCTCCCATTGTAACTTTAAATACTGATTTGGAGGTGGAAAGGCAGCCCTGAGATCCCTGTGGCTGTTTCTTGCCTGTGTTTCTTTCCAGCTCAGCAGGCAGATTCCCCGGTGTAGTCTGGAATTCTGTGTCCCCTCTGCTCCCAGGAGCAGCCCAGGGGATGGTGGCAGCCTCCATGGCTACTCTCCAAGACCTGCCCACCAGCAGACAGTTAGAAACCACTACTTTTCCCTGGGGTGGAAGTTTTGTCTCCCACTGTCCCCATTTTCTTCATTTTTCCTTCCGCAATAGTAGATGTCCTTAGTGGAAACACATCTGTGAGGTATTGGAGGCAGCCTTCTTGGCACAAGGAACGTGTTGGGACTGAATGGAGATGTAGCTGGTGCTGGCAGGAGCTGGGCTTTGTCCTTGGGCTACCAACAGGGACTTGCGAGTGCCTTTATAGGCTGTAAAGAGAAGGCTTGGGCTAGTCTTTGGGCTGGGACTTGGGCTCCACTGTTCAGTTTTGGTGCTGTTTCACAGCTTTCAAGAGCAACAGCCCATCTTTGGTCAGCAAAAACCTTCTTGAAGCCAAGTATTGGCATTTCTCAGTCTCCTTTCCCTATCTGCAAAGCAGGATAAATGTCCTTCTATCTTCACCCTCACTCCTGCTGTGTCTGTCTGGTTGAGGAGATTGCTAGTCGGACAGTGTCCTGGTTTGAGGTAAAACAGAACCAATTTTCTGTTCAGCAATTTTCCTTTTTTAGCTGGGCCTCTAACTCACTAAACTCTGGAATGAACAGCAGATTGGTCAGAAACTGCTCCCTATCAGAGGAATCAGAGCTGATCACACCCAGGGATGGTGCAGAGAGGCCCTGGCTTATCCTTATTGCTGGAACAACCAAGGGCAGGGAATGGCGTTATTTGCCCTGTAGGAGGGTGGGAAGTGGAAAAGTCTCGAGGGGTCACCCATGTGGGGAGGAGGGGACAAGACAGGGGACCCCAAACTGACCACCTGGGGTATTCCATCCCATCCACATCATGCCCAGTGTAAAAGCTGAGGGATCAAAGGGTCAACTCTCTTCCTTTAATGGTTGATATCTGAGGAGGACCCTGTCTGTTCATCTGCCTCTGATCCCGATCCGTGTGTTTCCAACTCCAGAGCTGGAATCCAGCTCCTGTTGGTCACCAAGTCCAGTCTGGTACTTTTCCTGATGCCTGCTGGTGATGTGATCGTCGTCCTGGGAGCTTGATATGGTTTTGTATATATTGTATCTATTTCATTATTTTCTTCCTTTCTTTTTAATTTTTTAAAAAATTTAATTTTAATACTTCATTAAAGTAGTTTAGTTCATTCTAAGCTTGTAAATGTCCTTATCTTCTTCCTCTCCTTTCTTTCTGTGGGGAGGAAGGGCCACTTGTCAATCTGGCTTTGGTGAATTTGGCTGAAACCATGACAAACAGTCAATAGCTTTGTAGAGAGGACATGTGGGATGCATCCCCGATGTTGTCCTTCTCCAGCGCAGCTTTAGGACATCACCAGCGAGCCAAGAACGCAGCTGACTTCAGGATGGGGTTCTCGCAGTGCTGCTGTTGTCGCCTGGTTGGTTAGATTTGTTTGTGTGTTTTCCCCTTCCTTCTAATTATGCTGATATTTACTACTCAACAGCTGTAGTCTGGGAAGGAGAGTGGCTCTGCAGCTGACAACCGCCTTGTGCCTTGGCTGCTTGACAGCAAAGGGCTGCTGCTGGCTGGGGTAGAGCTGTGCAGCCCCTGCTTTCAGTTGACCCGAAGGTTGTTTGGAGTTACCCAATAGGTATCTCCCCTAAAAGTATATATGTGTGTATAAAAAAAATAAAGTTTTTTTTCCTGGTTTCTATGGCAGGAACTGCCTGGCAGATCGCTGAGAATTTGTAAGAAGGACTTATCCGAGGAATGAATGGGATCTGCTGTAGTGCAAAGCTCCTCCAAAATGATCCCTTGGGCAGGTTTTGGGGTAGATGATGCTGTCCTGACTCCTCCTCTGGGATCACCTCTTGTCTGTCAGTCTGTTTCGTTGTTTTTACACAACTGTTTCTGAGGGTTCTGGATGTGCTGGTCTCGCAGCACCCTTCCTGCTGCGTGCCCAGTCTGGGGGAGCATCAGAAAATGCTCCTGGAAACATTCATTTTCTGGAGTCCTTCATCCTCCATTGCCTGAAGCCCAGCTCCAGTGTGATACTGGTACTGAAAGGGGCCTGGGCTGAGCGATGAAATAGTCTTTTTGGCCTTAAACTGTAAGTTTCAGAGTTCAGTTAATGATTTGCTGCTCTTCTGATTCTGCAATAAAACTTGTTTTATCTTTTATAGCAGATCCACGCTCTCCTGACTCTGTTTTTAAGGGTCACTGTCCTAATTCAGGAGCTCTTAAGTGTGCCTGATAGCTGCTTCCAATTTCCATTTCCAGCAGTGCGGAGGGATGTCAGGAGCATTGCGCTCCCAACGGAGCGGATATGTGAGTGAAGGGATGGGATGTCTGAGCTGAGCGCAGACCTGGCATCTAGATTAACGTTAAACTTGCCTTTGGAAGTTGGTTTTATCCCTGCTACTGTGTGTGAAGATGAAAGTGATGAAGTTAATGACAATTTACACCTGTTTGCTTCAGGGAGATGTGAAGATCTATTTGTAAAAATACATTTGCAGACGATGCATGTCCTGAATTGCTAAGTATTGGGCAGAGATGTGACACAGGCTGTTGAAAAACCCGGTGAGTGATGCTGGATGCTGCATTGTTCCCCTGTGGGTGTTTGAGGTGTCAGCCTTCAGAGCCCTAATTTTCCTCTGGCAGTGTTAGACACAAATTATCCCCTGCTCTGGTGATTTCAGGCTATTTGCCAGCATTGAGCTTTGTACCGAAATCTTTGGGCCGGCATACAGTAATTGGTTGTTTTTTAATTTCTTTTTCTTTAAACAGGACTTCAAATGCTACAGCTTTGCCACAGGGGTATAATTACATAAGCCATAGAAATGTGCTTCAGTGACCAGTCAAATGACTTTGTTTTTGCCAGTAGTTTAAGCTTGCCATTTATTAAGCTGTTGAAGGAATATAATTGAAATTCATTGGGGAGTTTAATTTTATCAAGCCTTCTATAACTGCATGCTTTTGCTGTGTGTCTCTGTGCATTTGGGTTGCCTATAAATGGCTTGTTTGCTTTCATAAAGGAATTAGCACAAAAGCGCAGCTGTGTGAGGAACCAACCCCTGATCTCTGCCCCACGCTGCTCGGGGAGCAAAAGTGTTGACTTAAACACATGCAGAAGCAGCCTCATCAGTAGAAAAGTTATACATTTTTGGTTAATTCTGCTGCAGTCCTTTGCTTATTTTTTTTCTTCCTGGTTTTGAGCACAGAAGGATGCTGGAGGCCTAACGTAGTCAAGGTTTTAATGGCTGCTCTGGGGATGCTCCTGTGGCCCTGGCTGTTGGGCGGTGTTTGTTGCCCTGCAGCGCTGTGCTACAGCCCTGTTGGGCTTGATGGTCAGCAAGAAAATATCTCGCTTTGGCTCCCTTTAGGGGTTTTCAGCTCTCTCTTGCACAGTTCCCAAACGGGGAGCTTTACCTACAAGCCATGCAGGTGTCAGCTTCCCCTGGGGGCTGCCCCCAGTTTGGTGCAGTGGGACTCAGTAAAAAATCAGTGCTTGGTCCCCTGCTGTATCCTCTTTTCCTGCACCATCCCGTGTGTAGCTGTGCGTCCCCCCAGCCCCCGCGTTTTGCCTGTTCTTCCCACATGTAAGTGGTGAGGTTGGGTGCTGCTTTCTGGCACTCCAAAATTGGGAGGGAGGAGTCGTGGGACTTGCGCCTATTCAGATGTGGCAGGCCTCCTCTGCTGGGATTTCTATAACAAGCAAATCCGGGGAGGAGTTAAAGCATCACTTGTCTCATCTCAAGACATGAAATAGCAGGAACCTCCTCCACCAGCTCTGCGGAAAATACTGCCGCAACATTAAAGCCTGAATGGAAATCTGCCGTCTGTCATTTTGTGGCTGTCCCGGCTTTTAGGTGTTGTGGCTGTTCTGCTGTCCAGGAAATTGGTGTGCTGATCATGCATGCTGCTTATCTGACTGCTGCTAAATACGTAATCACCGCTATCCCCATGGAAACGCATGAACTCTTCTTTTCTTCTTTTTTTTTTTTTTTTTTTTTCTTCCGTGCATGATAGTGCTTAGTCTGGATTTCGATGCTTTTGGCACTGTTCTTCCTTAAGGCAGTGACTTTAGCTGTGAAAGGTGAGCATGTGGGCAAGTGCCTGGTTATGCAGATGTGGGCAGCAGCTCTTGCTTTGGATTCCTTTGCTAATGGGGTGCAGGTATTCAGTTTTCATCCCGTTCCCTTGCAAGTGGAGAAGGGCGGAAGGATGAGCACTGTGGATAGGTTCAGTTCTGCTCCGCACTCGGAGTCGCAAGCTGGGAGGAGGGTTGCTGTGTTACCATGCTAGGTTTTTTGCTTAAGTTGGACTTTTGAGCAATTATAAAGATATTTTTTTTTTTTTTTTCCTCTCTGGTCTGACTGAATTGGTTCTTGCTGCTCTCCTTGTTTGTCTGACGTGCCTCCAATTCTTCGCTTGGAAAAACCAGGCTGATAAAGGACTGTTAACATGGGCTGAGCCCAGCAGTACATATGTGCTTTTATGTAGCAGGGTCTCCCTGTCCTTGCTTTTAATCAAACTTCAGTGTCTTCTAATTGCTTTCTAGTGATTGTGCTCCGCTCTGACTCCATCCTTGAAAGGGCTCAGCCTGCTCAGTTTGCACCAGAGCTTCTGGGCTTTTTGGCCAAGTGTTGTAATGCCAGCCTTTCTCAAACTTTTATTCCGAGGTAGATGTGAAAGGGAGCTCACAGAGCACAGAGACTGGCCTAAGGTCACGTAAGAAACCTAGAATGGTAGTGCAGGCAGTGTTGAATGCTCCAATTTGATTTATAAAACACAAGAGAGGGAAATTCCTGTACTTCAGTTTTGTAAGGGTTAGGGCGTCAAGAAGATTCCAGGGAAAAAAAAAAAAAGATACATGGGTTGTGATGACTGTATAAATACACTGTATTTCAGGCCTGGTGTTGCTGCTGTGATGGAAACAGACTCCCCGGATCCTTGTCACCTCAAAACACACAAAAGTTGTGTGTCGACTGTAACTGCAGTTACAGAGAGTAAGGCTGGCTTTTAGCAATGCCTTTTGTTTGAGAATAGTGCTGAGTCTGTGCAGAGCAGAGAGGAAATTTGGGGGTAGAGGGGGAGGGGGGGGTATGCCATACCTTAAAAGCTTTCTGCTTACTTAGTAACTGTAGTTTGATTTCCACATCTGAGGTGTTGAAAACACTGAGTGAAATATTTGGATGTCATTGGGGGTGAAGGGGAGGGCTTGTTAAGCAGCCTTTTTCTCTGTAAAGCAAGAGCATGGATTATAGGGGGATCTATTGCATTGTTTAGAGCAGCGCTACCACCAAGTCATGCTTATAAAGAAGTTTTGGAAGGCCAGGAGTGTGAACACAGTTAGTGAAATTGTTAATCTCTTCCATGTACAAGGTTATTTGGGAATATTGATAACCAAGGGGATCCCTGGCCACCCATGGCTGGCTTTGCAATGGCTGTGTGCTCTTTCACCTTTACGTACTCGAATGTTTAAAGTCTGGAACAAAATTTTCCCATAGGAGTGTACAAATCTGCACTTGAAACACTGAGAAGGTTGTTCCCTACAGCGGTGCGGAGCCACTGCAGCTCCAGCTGATGGCAACAGGCTTTACCAGTAGCTGAGCACTTCGGGAGCTGTTGAAGGACTCGCAGGCAGATGTAGGTGCCTGCCTCTAGGCAGTGAAGTTGAAAATGCTTGCCTGAGTTCCTGTGGCAGAGGGACATGAATCAAGCAAGGAATCAAACAGGGCAGAGTGGGAGAAGTTCCTGATAAATGTAAATTTTATGGGAAATTAACGCTGTTGCCATAGCTGTTCTTAGGGCAGCAAGTCACAGATGTGAACTCCTGTGGCATTAAATCAGTCGTGGTGATTTGATGCTCAGGAGTTAAGAGTGTGGCTGGCTCGTAGCTGAGGATTGCATTGATCTTATTTGATAGGCTTGTTCCAGCCCAGTGAATCACAAGCTTTTGCTTCTCATTTCTCCCCACCTCTACAATGGCCTAATCCTCCTCTCATTTAAGTTGGTGACAAGACCCTTGCTTTCCGTGTGCACAGTAGTATTACTGGAGGGCGTACCCTTTCCTACCATCATGTTATCCTGCCAGAACTGTTCTGATTGAGTTCGCAATAGGGAACAGGGTCCCTGTTGAATCACCAGCAACTCAAATCCACAGAAAAACTGTTGTTAATCAGGAATGAAACACTTACGGTCCCCCAGGAGAGTGAACCTTTCTCACTGTTTCATCCAAATGTGTGCCTAAAAAGGAGCAAAGCCCCTTGGCACTGAGACTGCCGTGATGCTGCCTTGCTGGGACTGGCATGTGTGCCAGCACGGTGACAGATACTGGTGAGTTGGGGGTACCCATCTGGAGTTGTAGAGAGCTCCGCCTGCACCTGCAAGTCTGTCTTATCCGATAGCAGGAGAGACCTCTGAGAGAGAAAGTGTATGGCTGAGCACTTGATAATGTAATAGGCTTTGTGAAACAGCAGGATCCTCGGACATGCCCTGGTATACGCCTTTATTAGTTTCTCCTCCTTTGCAAACTAAGAGTCGAACAGTTGGACGCACTGGGAGCGCAAGATGTTGATGTTTAGCATGAAGGCTAAGTCTGGCACCACACTGTAGTACAATACGGCATTATTTCTGTGCAAAAATATGCAGTGATTAAATTTTAAAGCCATAACTGAATGTACTTGCAAATCCTTATTCCATCTATTGCTTCTTCTTCCTTTCCCCATCTTGTTTATTTTTTGCCAGTTGCTCTCTTATGCTTAAATTCTCTCTGCAGGCTTCTTTTCAGCACATGTCTGTCTTGACATCAAACTTCTCTTGCTTAAGGAAATACTTTGGCTCATGAAAATCTGTTGCTCCCATCAATATAGTCTTCCTCTTCAAAGATCTTCAGATCATTTCAAAGGAAGAGGTATCTTCAAGCGCTTTTCCAAATCTCCGCCGTTAATTGAATACTCGCTCAAGGAATTACTCGGTAAATGCAAAAAGCAGTGCAATGGGCACAGCACTGTTCACGGGTGGCTGGGCACAGGGAATGGGTTAGCTGTTCTGTGGGGACACGGTAGTGTTTGCTCTCTCCCCTCCTTGCTCTTTGGTGTGAGATGAGAACTAAGGCTGTTCAGCTATAGACTTGATTTGTGCTGAGTATGAGCAAGAAACAGTTACTGATGGAAGATAAGTATTTCAGAGATACCAGTGATATTGTTCCTCTGTAGCTGACCTTTAACTCCATTAGTAGTTTTAGATATTCCCTAAACATCGGTCCAGTTATATGCCCTTTTAAAAAAATAAAATAAATAGGGTTGGTGTTTTGGGGTTTTTTTTGGTGGCTGATTCCCCAATATCTACGTGGAAATCTGTGAATTTATGTTAATGGCAACCTGCAGCATTGGAGCTGCATCAAATCTCCACATATGCACGTCATTTGGCATCCTGTTTTTGAGCTGTGGGTTAATGCTTCAGGAAATGGGCACAAACTTGAACATAAGAAGTTCCATCTCAACATGAGGGGGAACTTCTTCACTTTGAGGGTGGCAGAGGCTGCCCAGAGAGGTGGTGGAGTCTCTGTCTCTGGAGACATTGAAACCCCACGTGGACATGGTCCTGTGGGACCTGCACTGGATGGACTTGCTTTGGCAGGAGGTTGGACTTAGTTGATCTTCAGAGGTCCCTTCCAAGCCCGTAGCATTCTGGGATTCTCTCTACACCTGTGAAGTCTAGCCTAGCTGCTTCATTTTAAAGGGACTTTTTTTTTTCTTTAAATGGCATGTGATTACATGAAAATTTCATCTGTTTCTAGATACATCGGCAACAAAGCACTCGTAAGATTCTGATAATCAAAAAATCGTGCAAGTTTGATAGCATGGTGCAATAACAAATTCCTGCAGTTTGGTGAAAATGTTGTGGGGAGCATTGCTTTCTCTGATTTTCTCCCCTGCTTTTATGCTGGGGTGTCAGCAATTTCTGAATTGCTGGTTCTGAGACTGTCTGGACACGCAGGGACAATAAGGGACCAGCAGGCTCTGTGATTAACTGGATTTCTTTGTCCTTGGTTCTCATTTAGTAATACACTAAGGCTTTGCTTTTCTTGCCTCCATGCTTATTGAAATTGTCTGATGCCTAAAATGTGACCCTTTCTGTGTCATCTTGCCTTTGGTTTTGTAACAAAAGGAGTTAACTTGGTGACTTGGTCCAAACTGCAGACTCCTGACCTATGTCTCACCTTTTATTTCTTTTTTTCTAGCAGCAAAGGCAGCTGATATTATTTAAGTTGGTAATAATATCTGAAGCATGCCTGGAAATATCTGATAAGTTGCTTCATTCTTTTGATAAGGGAGCAAGGCAGAGAAAAACACGGCTTAGTGTAAAGTTTATTAAATGGCAGAGCACGTTTAATCTTCCCACCCCACACATTCAAGCCAGAATTCAGCGTTTGTCATCAACAGTGTCCCCGCAGCATTTCTAAAAACCGATTTGTCTTCACCACAGCAGGTTGTTTTTTTTTTTCCTCAGATGGACACAATGGGTTGTTTGTTCTCTCTCCCTGGGCAGCTGAATAATATGTGCACAAACCTACCTACCTCTGTGCTTCAAAATCAGGAAAATCAGCAAGTTGCACAGCTCCCCATTTTGACAGTACAGTAGCATGCTGTCAGCACTAATATCCATTAATATGCATCAGCAACTGCCTGTGTTTTGAAATGAAGTATTCTACAATTCCCAATCAAATGACAGATGTACATAAAGAAGTTGCCTCATGAGGGACAGGTATACCAACACTTCCAGCATGTACATAAGCTCTTCTATGCCCACTGTCGAACACTTCTCTCCTTAGCTCTTCCCTGTGCCTTAGCACTTCAGTGCACTTCATTTAAATGAATTTTAAGGATGATTTCAAACCTCATGAGAGCTGAATTAAAGTCTCGAATAGATCGCTTGTCATAAACCCCTACCCAAGTTGTAGTAGTAGTAGAAGCTATAATGTGTAACCCCCAACTGTATACATTTAATGTTTTCTGGCTTTTCTCCATGATTTTAGTGTTTTACCACATCTACTGAACAGTCTTGTGAAAAGTAAAATAAATTGGCTCCTTTACTGATGATGAGTGAAAGACTTGCCTATGAAATGCAGTGCTTCACCACAGCTGGTAAGGGCAGAAGAGACCTGAGAGGATGATGTGATTTTTATTATTTTTTTTATTATTTTTCTTCTTACTCTGGTTTTCATGGGGGAAAAATACATGGAGGAGGATTTTTCAGCAGCCAGCCCAAAATACTGCAGTGTTGAAGCCATGAGCTACACCTGAGAGCCCGGTGCTGCCACTTCTACTAGATTTCTTCCCTGATCCTTGCAGGTAAAGATCCAGGCTCATCCTGGCAGTTGGAACAACCATGTACACTCACATACACATTTCTACTCCTGTGGCTGTTTCGATTTTTGCTCCTGCTTTCTCAAACATGTGCTTTTTATCTAGGCAGAAATTGAAAGCGGTAATTTGCCTGCTCCTGTGCTTGAGAGAAAAAAGCCTTTTCAGTCATAGACATAAAGCCAGGGAGGAATGCAGGAGTGAGTGCTGCATTCTTATTTTGCAGGGACATTTTCTTAGGGTAGAGGAGCTGGCCTTTTCCCAAGGGAACAAGGCTGCCCTTCGTATTTGCCCCTTGAGAACAAGAGCTCTCACACACACCAAAGCATCTTACAATGGAAAAATATCTTTTTTGGCTTTCTTTTCTTTATGAAAACCACAGGACTTTGTTCCAGAGTTCAGCACCTGTACGTGCAGTTTTTTCCCACACTTGAGGTTCTACTTTATATGCAAGTTTTGGACTTGATGTCAAAATGTGTGGCGTGTGCTGGGACAAAGATTCGTCAGGACAATGGCTCCTTTTGGCCCTCAAAACCCATCTTCGGAGGGCTGGCGTTTGTGAAACTCTGTTATGAGGCTGGTTTTGTCTTTGAGGGTATGTAGCTTGAAAGGTAAAGCCACTCTAAGTTGAAACCCAGAATAAATCTGCTTCGTTGCATCAGGTACCAGAAGCAGATTATTCTTGTAGCGCCTGCGTGATCCATGGGGTGAAGCATGTCCCACGCTGGGTGAAAACACCTTTCTGTTGTTCCTCTGGGTTTTCTCGTCTCGGGTGAGCACTCCTTTTATTGTGGTGATTTTCTGTAGAAGGCATCTTTGTATGCCATAAGTGGCGTAAGTTCTCTCTTCCCCAAATCCAGCGCAATAACAAGGTAAGTGAGCAAGGCTGGTTTGGCTGATTCCTCCCCATCAATCGCACAAGTAATTCTGTAGGCTCCAGTTTGCACTACTGCCTGTGAGTGGGTGTGAGGAGGGCGAGAGGAGGGTTTTACTAAAGGGCTGGTTAGATCCACACATTGTTAGACTAGTAAAAACAGAGAAAAGGAAAATTATAAATTGTTACTATATTAATTAGTATGACTGCTATATTTGTGTGTAGTGATGCAGACGTGAATTCATATAGGAAGGTGTAAATTGTATGCGAAGTAGAAGTAACTTCTTATGAAGATGAGTGAAATTCCCCTTACCTCTCATACCTGCTGTTGGAGGGGAATTTCTTATGACAAACACGAGTGCCGAGAGAAAACTAGATTCAGTCATGTCTTCTATTTAAAGACAAAAATAAAGCTGTCAGTCAGCTCCACAGCTTATATTTAGCGTGTCCATTTAAAGATCTGCAGCTTGATTATATCTGAAACCGATGCAGAGGAATGAATAAGAAACCGTAGCACAAATCAGTGCAGGATGACATTCTGTTCCATGTGTAGCATGAAAGCGTTTGGCACCACGGGCTCATTTTGATCTCGCTTGTTGTGTCTTCTGCCTCCTACCAGCCTGTGAGAGAGCTGGAGCTGTGCCGTAGCCAGATCAACTCAACATGAATGATCTCTGGTTTGCTGGGAGTTTATCTAACTTATTTAACTTCTCTGACAGCGAGGATTGCTTAGATGGGGTTTCCTCCAGCCTGCTGTCAGTGCTCAGTGATTCACTCAGTCTAGAAATGATCACAGCTCCCGGTGAAGTCACTTCTCATCTTACTGGGAAGGAGATCCTACGGGTAGAGCAGCACCTTGGGTGGGAAGCAGAGGTTCCCCACACTTACAAGGTGAGACTCAGTACGGCATCTGGAGAGGGATTTTATGTTGAGATGTGGTTACTCATACAGGTTTTCAGAGGTACTGAAGTGACTGACTCCTTTTCCATGTCTCCTGAAGGGGCGGATGCTTTGGAAACCTGTTAGCAACCCTGCCTACCTTTGAAAGCCTGGCTGCTGGGTGTTAGTTTGGCAGTTGGCCGGCTGGCAAGTAACTGTGGAAAACTGCTACTGTCAGTGAGGCAGAAGCAGCTCAAGGTTGATTTTCCCCTTGTATCAATGACTAAACCATACTTTCTCCCAGTGTAATTTCTGGGAGGTTCTTCTCGAGCCTTGTTTGCTCGGTGGCTTATAGCTAATATGCAACACTGAAACCTGAAATCAACTCAACCGTGTCAGGGCAAACAGATGGCCGTTTCCAAGGAGAAGATACTAAGCACTCTGCACACGTTTTGCAGCGTGTTCAAAATCCAGGTAACGGAAACAGCCAAAAGCAAAGGCTGAATTATATTGGATTCTTGAGTCATCAGGTATTGATGCAGAAGATCCTGCTACCTACGCTTTTGTGGTGATGCCGTTAAGTAGCATTTCCAGCCCTCTGGGCAATGACATCAAAGGATAGTGGAGATAAAAACAGACCACTGTTGACTTTGAGAGAAATGTTATATTTATACAGGCAGATGTTGAGGTAACTGAAAACTTTAAGACTGCTTTAATGAAAGTTTGCCAGTCCTCAACCTTCAAAAACTCATACTCAGTCTTGCCTTTTCTCCTCCAAAATCACAGAGGTGGCTTTGGGTGCCTCTGCTTCTTGGCAGAGGAGAGCTTCTTCCAAACTGGATAAGGTGCTCCAGGAGGGAAGCAAGGCCTGCTGTGACCTAGCAGGGCAGGAGGCTTGGCCAAGCCCTGTCCTTTGCCAGAGGTGCCCCTCAGTCATGACAACCTCCCCAGAGCAAGCACAGAGATAGACCCCGTTTCTTACATGAATAACCAGGTGCCTGTGTATAGGCTGTTGGGTTGGGGTTAGGTCTGGTGCCCACCTGGGGTGATAGTGGTGGCAATGACTGGTGTGTTTGTGTCCCTAGCTCAGGCACTGCAACAGCTCTCTCCCACCAGTGCAGCAGTCTGTGTGCTCTTCCTTCAGCTCGAGATACCACTGGGTTTTCCAGGCCCTTCAGGCACTTGGTGTAAAGAAACACCACAGCTTTATGTGGGATTTCTAAAACAATTAGGACTCTGCCTTGCAAAGCATGCCCGGGCTGCACATCCCTGATGAAAATGAGCAACCAAACTAGCAAAGCTGGTTTCCTCTTGCTTTCTCTTGCAGTGAGACTTGCCAGAGTCTAGCATGGAGTGAGCTCTGAGGTTTCCTGTGCTTGGGACATGCCCCTTGTGCATTCTTTGCTGTCTAATAAAGTTTGCACTTGCATTACGGCTTTCCCTTCGGCGCTGCTGCAGACAGGCTTTCCTCCTCTATCTCGCACCCTTTTTAATGAACCTTATATCCATTTAGGACCTTTGAAATCTCCAACTCTGACATTTAACAGAAATTAGCATATAGGTCAAAAACTTATATGGAGGGGACAGGCATCATAGTGTTTGAATTAAAACTGCCTTTCTCTTCAAAACTAAGCCCAAAGTAGGGGATCTATCAGTGCTTCTTTCCCAAATCTTCCCTGCCCTGTTGTTGGGAAGAGAGTGATCACTCTTTCCATGCTCCAGTAGTTGCTGAGCAATTGAACAGCAAGGGGAAAAAAGTAGAACTTCTCATCTTATAAGCTTGTCCCTGTCTACCTGCAGGGCAGCTCCCTGATTTGGGGCCAGGTCACTGCTCTCGGGGGCTGCCACGGAACTGGGGGAACGTGGAGGTGTGTGACCCTGGATTGGGTCTGTCAGAGTGCGTGAATGGTTTCTCCAAACGCCTCCTGGGCATCTCAGCCCTCCATTGAGGTTAAACAGTGAAATGTAGGGAAGACTGCAATTAAAAATTCACATTCCCAAAACACTCACGTTGCTGTGCCAGATCTGCAGGAGATGGCAGTGCATAGATGTTCCTGCCAGCCTTCTAACAGTTCTATCATAGTCCAGACTCTTGATCCCACACTAGCAGGGAATAGCACCTAAAGCCATGGGTGACATTGGTGTTTATGGTGCGAAATGCTCGTAGGACTTCTTGATGTGATAGGAATTGACCACTTTGTATGTCAGAGGGTCAGTCTGCTATTCATGGAAGTACTCATTTTAGCGGAGGAGCAAAAAGCAAAATGGCAAAGAACTTGCTGGCAAATAAATGAATGGTAACTTCCCCCTGTTGGATTTATTCAGCTCTTTGAGGTATAAATGTTTTCTTGATAGCCAGAGAAATCGGTCACTCTGCATTAGGAAGGTTGATTGATGCCTTCAGCAGGCCTTTATGAAGGGCTGTGTAAGTGGATCTGAAATAACCTACAAGGAAAAATACGATGTGGTCTGGTTCATTTAATACACAAGTACTCAATTACAGTTTTGTTAGTTTTGCTTTTGTTGCTACTTAAGGAAATTTGAATTGTTCAGAGATATGAAAATAAGTCACTTCATCCCTCCAAAACATCCCTTGTGTGACATTTACCACCCCCCCTCCAAACTACTGTGACTTGCACCACATCTGAATTTTAATCATTGTATTGTTATGTTTCAAGCTGATATCTCTCTTACTGTGACAAGATCAGATGTGTTTAATTATGGAATGGGATCCTGCTGAGGTTTAGAGATAGCGCTTGCCCCAAGGACAAGTTGCATCTGAAGTGCTTGGCTGCTGATCATCCCTAGCAGCCTCTGTACTCTGTACAATTTCTCGTCCTCGTGGTGAAGGTGGTAGGGAAGGAAAGGCTGCTCAGGGCTTAAGCAGGGGGAGAAGGTACACCAGGATGGGTCAGAATAGACCAGAATTGTGTATTGAGATATTCTGGATCAAGAATAATAGTAAATGCTCTAGGTTTGGACTAAGATGGAAATAGTGAAGTCTGAGGTCTTATCTATGGTAATGGCGGTACGTTAACAGTGTCTTGAACTGGAATAACAAAGAAGACTCTCCGCTTGGCAACTGGGCATGCTGTCATAGCCATGGAGGAGGCTGTTTTGTTCCTAACCTTCCAGTGGGATTTGAATCTTGGCACTGAGTGAAGAAAAGCTTGTGCAATAACCAGTGGGTTTCCTAGCACCTTCTCTGTTGCTCCCCCTCTTGATTTATAACAGCCTCTGAGATCAGAGGTTCATTTATGATTGTTTTCTGTTCTTTGAGCAGCTTCCACCCCCTCACTCTTTGTCTGATCAAAAACCCCATGTTGTTTACTTACTGACATGGGTCAACGACAGCAGGGGAAAAATGGTGACTAAGCCAATTAATTGCTGCCAGAACAAAGCCGGCAGAGACTGTATCTCAAAGCATGAGCTTGACAGAAAGCCTTGGGCTCAGCAAAACAGACGTTGTCCATATTGAAAGAGAGATCTGCCCTTCCCAGAGTGTCCCACACCTGCTCTTCCCCCCACCAGGGAAGTCCTGGTTCAAGAGACTTTTCTTATACAGGAGCACAGGCAGCCTGTGTTTGCAGAAACCTCCTGAAACTGCTGCTGGAGGCATTTGGTTACTGGAGGCCAGATCTTGCTGGAGACCTGTACACCATGTCAGAGCAAGACAAGTGTAGATCCCTAGCTGTGCTCAAAAAAAATCTTACTCATATTCATCCTCTGCACAGGATTGAATTTTATTTTTTGGGTCGTTACTTCCATTTGCAGGTTTTATGCCATTGCTGGGATTGATCTTGGGGTGAGGAAGTCTGGGTGCTGGTGGTTTGGTCAGGTCCTGCTGTCCTGAGGGGATCAGGCTGTTTTCTCGTCTCCTCACTGCTGTCTCGCTGTGTGGAGTGTGCAGGCAGCGATACTTGGTGTCTTTTATCCTGGTTCTTTCTGCTGTGAAAAAAAGCAAAGTCTTGGCTTGAAAGCAAAGTCTTGTAAATTGCCAAAGGCTGAGCTCCCTTTATCCTCAGCACAGGTTAAAAACGTTCTTTAAGCATTATGAGCTGTTTACTCTTCTAGAGTAACTTGCTGAAAGAACACTGAATGTTCAGACCTGTCTGGGCTATGGGAGGCCAGAGAGAATCAGTACTTTTGTGCTTTGTCCTGTAAAGCTGAGATGCAATAAAACCTGATATTGATACTGGCTTTCTCTAGGAAGTGCTTTGAGATCTACTTGTGAAGAGCAGTGAGAAGGAGCCAGGTGGAATTGTGCCTTCCTAAGAGTCTTTTATTCTTTTGTTTCCAGACAACAGTAATTTAGTGGGTCCCTATCAGGTCTACTCACAGCCTAGCAATAACTTGTGTTCTCTAGTTCTTATTCCCCCTGTGATTGTCTTAGATCAACATTGTACTTAGTTCTGTATCTTCTTTGAGGATATTCAAGTGTTTTCTGTGACCTGAATTTATTTTTGAGAGGGGCCTTTCTGACGGTGCTAATCGTAGGCGTTCGCTGGCTCTGGAGAAGGGAGAATTGTATTAGGTGAGTCAGGCTGTAAGCTTTCTTCAATGTCTTTGTATCTTGCATTATACTGCCTGAAGTCCAGGACTGCATCTCACCTGAATTTTTTGTCATGAATCCTGATTTTCGTTCTGCAGTAGGACAAAATTTTCATCAAACTCTTGAAGAAACATTAAGCAAAATTTAGCTTACTCACCCAGATGATTCAAAAGTCTTATCATCATACTTGGAAGTGTTTTGAAATACTACTGGCAGAAAGTCCTCATGCTGGTGATGAATGAGAAGCCTTATCTGTATCTGGAGAGTGTGTTTTAAATCCCAGTTTTAGTGTAAACGGATTGTTAACAAATCTCAAGCATATCCCTCAGTTCACAGGGCTGGGCTTTCCCTTAGATCTATAGATACTTCTGTACAGATCTGCTATCCTGGAATTTTTTATCACTGAAGTACTCGAGTTAAAGAGTAAGTACAGAACTGAGGTGGCAGAAGAGCCTTTTACATTGAAGGCATGACTTATGTAGATTTTGACTGGTTTCCTTTCCGAGTTGGACACTGTTGGTGTTGCAGACTTGAGCTCTTGGGCACCTGAGCTGGTTGTGTTTTTCCACAGCAGAGGAACTTTCACAGAATCATGGAATTGTCAGAGTTGGCAGGGACCTCTGGAGCTCACCTAGTCCAACTCCCCTGCTAAAGCAGGGTTGCCCAGAGCACATCCCTCAGGGCTGCATCCAGGAGGGGCTTGAAGGTCTCCAGAGAAGGGGACTCCACACCCTGCCTGGGCACCCTCTGCCAGGGCTCTGACACCCTCACCCAAAAGAAGCTCCCCTTTGAAGTTTTTCAGCCCAGCCAGTGTGGTATGAGCACATGCTTGAGGTCACCTGTGACCTCTCTGTAGGGGTCTCATCTTCCCCTTTTGAATCACCTGATTTTTTAAATTTCTTTATTGACGAAAAGGAAGAGCAACATCCAACAGTGTCTTTTCTGTTGTGTCCACTACAGTGCTTACTGCTTGGAAGGAAGGATGAAGTCCAGAGCATTCCCAGGCAGCTGGGAGGATGGAGGGCATGTTGATGTTGCCCGGTCTTATCCTTGTTCGGTTTTGGTGGGTTTCAGCACAGCCACACACAGGGGAAGATCCAAGACTATTACTCATTAAGTTCTCATACTTTGGAGGTATCTTTAGATGATGCAGCCTTGTATTGTTCTAAGAGTATGTATTCTTTCTCAAACCCTTACAAGAGGAAGACTGTGTGGTTTTGTTATGGGTGTTTGTTGTTTTTGTTTTTGTGTTTTGTTTTTTTTTTTTTTTAATTCTTTTTAGTGATTTCACAATTTTCATTTTCTGTAAATCTTTGACAGCTGTTACTTTGTTGCCTTAATTTTTTCAATCTATTTTAATACTTATCCTGCACAGCACTTGGTGAGGACAGGATGCAAATAGATGGTTACAGCCTGTTGGGTCTTCATAAGGCCTGGCCATTTTGCAATCTTTGGCTGCTTCCAGAGAACATGTTTATGGATGCTCTCGGTTACTGAAACATCTCCTCTTCTCTTTTCTCCTCCTCTTCTTCTCTGTGGGGAAGCAGGGAGTGAACAATGCAGTAAAATGTAAACTGAAATGGTGATTAGAATTTCATATGAAGTGGTATTTAAAATGGTTCTGCACTTGATTCATCTACATTCTAAAGCAAAGAGGGTAGGGCAGGGGAAAATCTGTTAGTTAAAGTATTAAAACCTGCCAGGGGCACAGCATTTCCCTTCACTTCCAAAATGCCTATCCAGTCCGAGACAACTGGAAATGGAAAGATGTTGTCTGTGCCCTTGGGCTCTCACTTAGAACTACCTTAACTCCTTGTTACTTGCTTCTGCTTGTGGAAAGGTTTTCCCAGCATGTTAAATGCATCATATTTGTTCCCATAGACTTTAAATGCCTCTTTAAAACATAGACAGACCACTGCCATTTAGGTGCTTTTTAATTTGACTAAGATGACAGCTAACAGTGATCTCTGGTACTTCAAACCTCTAAACCATTACTAAAATGCTGACATTTTTCCTAATACGGTTCTGTCCTATCCCCCTTTCCCAGCACGGTTCATCTTGTCTAAAAAAAACTTTGCAAGTGTAGTAACTGTGATTGCTGTGCCAGGAGAGGGTATATCTCTATAACAGGCTTTACCTGGCTTTTGGCTCACATGTCCCTTTTCCCCATCCTGATGTATGGGCTCGGAAGGATGAATTTGAGAATCAGGATTCAAAAGGTGGATTTGTCTGTGACTGTATCTGTGGCAGTGGGCTCTGATTTACTTTCACCAGCTCAGTTTACTGCTGGGAATTCTTTCTTTCCCTTTCCCAGGGGAAAGAGCTGACAAAACTCTCCCAAGGTGGCAACTTGGCATGAAGAGTCCCCCTGGGATACATGGCTAAAAGGTCCAGAGAGGGCTGTGTTGGGGGGTGTTTGAACATCAGGCCAGTCACCACAAGGGTGGTGGGTGGTCAGAGTTTGCTAGAATTCCACAAGTACTTCCTAAGGAAGGGGTGAGGAGGGGCAGATTGAGACCTGCACGGATTTATTTCATGTTGTATCTTCCTGTCTTACCCTTGCTTTGAGCTGTGCTATCCTTTGGACTACAAGGCCGGTCAAAGCAAGGAGCCATCTCACCCGGCACTGTGTCTCCCATAGCACTATTGTGCTCCCCAGGGAAGTGAAATGGGGCTTTTGTACATATCCTGCAGCATCCACCCATGGCCAGAAGTTTGTTCACCAGTGAACTCTTCTTCCTTTAACCCATCTCTTTCCTGTGTGTGTTGGCTTTGGTGTTACTATCTCGCCACCTCTCTCTCCTATATGTACATGATCAGGCAGGTTTTTAAACTTTATGCTATCAAATCAGTTCATTATGTGCCCCACTTCCACACATTGTGAGATGGTGAATTATTCTTCTTTAATCACCTTGTATAATAACTTATCGCATAATCCCACACCAAGCCATCACTTCCTGCAGTTGAACGGTCTTCATCTGTTCAGTTTTCCACACCTTGGATCATCCTTGGTCGCTTCTCTGTGTTTCTTCCAACTGAATTCCAACCCATTTGGTGGCCCTGGGATGGTTTGCTCATGGAGTACTTGGCAGCTGGGTTTGTGCTGGATTTGTGCTTTGGAGTAATGAGCTGTTCTTGCCTCTTTGCCCTGTTACTCCTGTTCTCTCGGCTTCTTTGAAAGCCTTCACCCTTTCGGAGAACAGCCCATGGTGACTCCAAAAATCTCTTTCCAGAGTGGTAATAGCTCATTTACAGCCTGTCATTCTTCATTCAGAATTTAAATTATTTTCCCCCAGTATGCATTAATTTCCATGTATTGACTTTGTATTTCACCTGCTATCTTACTACTCGGTCACCAGGCATTATATGATGTTTAGTTGGAAATGGAGTTTACGAATCCTTGGCTCTAAGCAGCTGTTTTCTCATCACCCAGCAAACTCAGCAGCTTTACAAAACAGTGTTCCTAACACGCTTTTGTGCCACACACTTTCTAGAAATGTCTGAGCCTCATTGTGCTAGATGCTGTATAGACAGCAATGAGAGCTCGCGCTGAAACTTTGAAAGGATCGAAATCCAAGTATGATGGCACTTGCAGGTACAACACATATCCAAAGCTCCAGAACAGGGCAAAGGAATTAGTAACTCCGTTAATTTCTGGAGACTTCTGGAGCATTGATTTGAGGCCCTGATTTGAGCTGCTTTTGAGCTTGTTTGACACGTCTCACACTAGTGGCCCTATGCAGAGTGACCAAGTGACAAGAAATGTCCATGGGATTCTGGAAGACTGGCCCTCACCCTGGCTTTGACCCTCTCTGCATTATCAGTACCTTGGCTTCTCCAGGAGCTCTGGCTTTTGTTTTGGATGTTGATCTGGCAGCTGAATTTCAGGGACAATTTTCAGAAACTGGAGGATTCAATCTGAGCCCTGTAATGCTCATGTGCTAAATAATTTCACATGGTTTTCTTTGGTCTGGTGGGCCTGGGAAGAAGTCTGATGCTTCTACCTTTATTGTGGCCTCTTTCCTTTCAGCCTAAAGAGACCAGTTTTGGAAGAGCATTGTTAAAAATAATACTGGCTGGCATTTTCGAGGCTGAAACTTTGTGGGTTATCAGTATTGACTTACTTTAAAAAAAACTCTTGAAATGCATTTTCCCTTTTGATTATGTGTAAAGGGAACTTTATGCAAAAAACCAAGAGAATTGGCACAAGAACCACTTCCTTTTGCTTCATTAGTGAAGGAAGCAAATGAAGCTTCCTTTCAGTCCCTCTGAGGGTGGTAGATTTGGTACAACTTGTTGGAAATTTGGCTATGGGTACATCTACAGTGCTATTTTGCTCATAATTTCAGTTAGAATATGCAGAAACATTGCTTTTCTTGCCTGTGACTGAGGTAGGTGATAGTCATGTTGGGTAGAACCCAAAAGCAAGCCGTGGGAGAATGAGAGGAGTCAAAGGTAGCTTTTCCTGTAAATGTATCCTTAATTCATACAAGAAACTAAACCCGTTCTCTGTGCTTTAGAGAAAGTTGATGAAAGGGGTTTTGTTTGTTTGTTTTTATTTTTTATTTTATTCAGGCTCAACGATGGCTCATAAACTGTTAGTGTGCATTAAATTTGGGGTTGACGTGCAGACTCACAGGCGGCGTTCCCCCTCGGATGGAGTTACAACACAGGGTTTTGGACCCGCTCGCAACTGGAAGGTCTTTGAAAATGCTGAGGGCTGAACTGTGTTTCTCCTGCTGCTGTGTTTCGATGGAGTACGGCTCCGCTCTCCTCCTCCCCCTCAATCCCCCTGCCACACATGTTCTCAATTACTGCCTGCATTGAAGCTGCAAACATTTCTTGTGCATCTAGTTTTCTATATTGAGCACTGGAAATACATTTTAGTAATTTGTGGGAGAACTATTATGTCCCATGCTGGGAAAATTGTGTTTATGGTTCCTGCAGGGAAACAAGTTCATCAATTCTAGTCCACAACGGTTTTGCCGTTTCTTCCTTCCTTCCTTTGTATCTTGGAGCAATATTGTAAGAACCTCTTGCCCCCGTTGGGTTGAGCCTGGGTTTCTCCCGACTTGGAAATAAAAAGCATATGCTCTGCAGGCTGTGTTTTTCAGCATTGTCCACAAAATAATCATTGGGTTTTGGCTGAACACAGTAATGGCTACTATGAACCCCAGATATTTGGGGTTGGATGTGCAGGAGCGCTGCACTTAGGAAAACTCGATTGTATTTGATTGCTGGTAGGATTTCACAGTCAATATTCTGCAGCAGAGGGCATTAAAAGAGCGATATAAGAGAGAATCCAACTTGCCAGTACTGATGGTATAGGGCTTGATTTGGAAGGGGAGAGGAAAGAGGGCTTGCTCTTTTTCTCAGCATTTGCATTGTCTTTGTAGGATAATCCATCTGGATCCAGTTGGTGAAATGCACTCACAAGCCTTTGTTGTACATTAAATCATGCTTTGTTTTCAACTGTAAACCTTAGGTCCCACACCCACATCTGTAACGTGTTTCTCAGTTCAGTTTCTGATTTGTAGAAGATAATTGTGTGGTTAAGGAAAATTCTGTGTTGTGCTCCACCTCTCTCTCTTGTGCTGAAAGTAAGTTCAGTTCTGACAGTGATCAGGGGATACTGTTACTGCTCTAAAGAAAACTTTTTTAAAGCACGGTTGCATTCTGCTTAAATAAATGATGGGCTATTTCAAATGAAAAGAATTGCTTTTGCATCTCTTGTGTGGATAAGTTGGCTCACGATAGATGGGCTTTTAAAGAGTGCTGGCAGGCTGGGATGGCAAAGAGAGAGGGGAAAAAGGTGTGTCTGGATCAATTAGTTAACTGTTAGATAATAAATGAATCCTTTTCCAATGCACACAAACTAAGCTTCCTTTTCATTTACTGCTCCAACTTCCCCTCCAGAGATTTGATTACAGCATTGTCTCCCAAAGCAAAGAGCTCTTGCCATGTGGATGTAAACATTCATTGACCCTCTATGGAGATTTGAAAAATTACTTTCCTGTCATTAACAATGATAAAACTGTAAGCAATACTGTTAATGATTGGCGGGGGTGGGGGGGGGTGAGAGCATCAAACCTCAACGAACAAGCTGAAGGACTTGAATAAGAAGTGAGGTGCGTCCTTGGAGAAGAAAAATACTACAGCACTGTGCTATGCAACAGCTAGTAGTTTCATCTTTGCAAATAGTGCTATGATTTTTGCAAGTTTGGGGATTCAGATGTTTTTGCTGTTGCTCTAATGCTTTGCTTCTGATATGTTGGTTAAAAAATAAAATAGCTGGAGGAAGAACAGCAATAAAACATGAGGAAAGTGATGCCTGAGATGTTCATTTAGTTCCCATTAGCACAATAAATGAGAAAATGATGAGGTGAGGTTTGGTTTTATATCCTCGTACCTCTCAACAGGGATGGTTTCAGACCTGTATCACAAATGGAAGCTGAGTCATAAGCTGGCCCATAGGACCAGTATGGAGCAAGGTGGTAGATTAGCGTCTCTGGAGCTCGTAACATAACTCTGGCAGTTTCGGTGTGGGTTGGTTTTTGTTGCTTTATTGGTTTTGTTAAAGGGGATAAGAATCTTGTGTCGTTTTCCTGCTTGTAAATCTAAAGGCATCGCGATCTAAATGGGTGAAGTGAAAACAATTCCTGATGTAATTTATGGGTTTGTCTAATGGTGAGAGATCTTTTCTTGCTGCTGTGAAGATGTGGGTCGATGGCAATGGCCACAGCCTCCCCTGCTCACCTCCTGGCACATGGAAACACACCAGTGGCCTTTGGGGCTGGATGCTGTGACCCAGGAGTTGTGTTACTGCCCTTGCCCTGGGCAAGAGCTGGAAGTATGACCAGCCTTGGGGTGCTTTCACTTCTAAAACAGGATCTGGCTTAGCCATTACAATCTGTTTTGTGACTGTCCTCACTTTGTTGGCTGTAATGACTGAAGGAACGTGTTATCTAAGGCTCCTTTATCTACTGAATATTTCTATTATCACTGCTCTCACGTCTCCAGGGTTTGAGGGCTGTGACACCATTCACGCTGTCAGGGTCTTAGCCTCTTCTCGCAGTTGTTCCTAACAAAGTATTTTGGGAGGGACAGAAGGGGGAAAAATCTGTTTAAATACAGGTTTTAGGTTAACATAGGAGAATGTGCACAGAGGCCCTGCGGGCAGTTTTGAATTCTCCCTAAAATGCTCTGGGCTGACAGCAGGCATTCTTGCTCTCCCTGCATGTTAATGGTTATTATGGTTCCTGCTAATGATGATCATAGGTCAGTATAGCATAGTAGCATAGACAGCACCTCAAGAGTGCTTAGTGTGGCCGTGGCCAGTCCATATTTAAGGCTCTTGATATCACTAGTGCTGGTGGTGCCAACCTGCTTTGGCTCCTGGAGAGACCTGCTTCCTCCCATGGGCAAAGATGTGGGTCTGGTGTTTTCACCAGTGCTGTGGCTCACCTTCTGCTTAGCATGACTTTCATTTGTTCTATCTAGTGCCAGGCCTCCAAGTATTTCCCTCTGATATAGAGTGGCCAGTAATTTTTTTTTTTTTTAACCAGTCTCCCGGCTCCGTGGGACTGCCCAACAGCCTGGTAGTCCTGCAGCTCTGCACCCCCCAGCTACGGGAACGTGCCCAAAACCCACAGGGAAAAGCTGAATACAGACAGAGAGACACAATGCAAACTGGAGTCTTGTGTGATACGGAGACACGCTGCTGCTGGTCTTTCAGATAATAGTGTCACCGGCAGATTATTCTATAAAGAAAAGCACCCTCTGCTTTGCCCTTTCCCTGTTTTGCATTCATAGAATCATTCAGGTTGGAAAAGAGCCTTGGGATCATCGAGTCCAGCCATCAGCCCCGCTCTACAAAGTTCTCCCCTACACCAGATCCCCCAACACCACATCTCAACCACTCTGAAACACATCCAGGGATGGGAACTCAACCCCCTCCCTGGGCAGCCTGTTCCAGGGTCTGACCACTTGATCTGGGAAAAATTCTTTCCTAATGTTCAGCCTAAACCTACCCTGTTGCAGATTGAAGCCATTCCTTCTCGTTCTATTGCTAATTCCCTGTGAGAAGAGACTAGCACCAACCTCTCTCCAATGCCCTTTCAAGCAGTTGTAGAGAGCGATGAGGTCTCCCCTTGGTCTCCTCTTCCTCCAACTAAACAGTCCCAGCTCCTTCAATGACTCTCCATATGATTTATTCTCCAGGCCTTCCCCAGCTCCGTTGCCCTCCTCTGCCCTCGCTCCACCCCTCGAGATCTCTCTTGTGTTGAGGTGCCCAGAACTGGACACGATACTCAAGCTGTGGCCTCACCAGTGCTGAGCACAGGGGGAAAATCACCTCCCTACTTCTGCTGGTCACACTATTTTTTTATACAAGCCAGGATGCCATTGGCTTTCTTGTCCACCTGGGCACACTGCTGGCTCATGTTCAGCCGCTTGTCAATTAGAACCCCCCAGGTCCTTTTCTGCCAGGCAGCTCCAGCCACACTTCCCCGGCCTTTAGCAATGCGTGGGGTTGGTGTGGCCCAAATGCAGGACCTGGCACTTGGCCTTGTTGAAGCTCATCCCGTTAACATTGGCCCATCCATCCAATCTATCCAAGTCCCTCTGTAGAGCTTCCCTGCCCTCCTGCAGATCAACACTTCCACCTAGCATACAGTCATCTGCAAACTTACTGATGGTACACTCTATATCCTTGTTGAGATCATCAATAAAGATATTAAACAGAAATGGTCCTTGTACCGAGCCCTGAGGAACATTGAGTGTGAGCTAGTGATGGGTTTGAGGAAAGTTGGAAGAGTTGGGCAGAGACTTAGTGCAAACCACTAACTGGGTTATGTTCAGTGAATTGCATGGATAGAAAACATGTCTATGACTTATTTTTAATCCAGAAAACCACAGTAATAAACCCTGGGCTCTTTTTGGTTGTATTTTTTTAACATTACAAGTTTTTCCTCCCTATTCATATTTGCATTAGATAGCTTTCCCAGAAAGTTCACTTTTTGAAGTTGAGTTTCTGTAACATGATAGAGGTCAATCAACAGCAATAGCTGGAGAAAAATTTACTCATCCACATTTTCAGTGGTCAGAACAAAAATCTGCTTTCTTTGTGCACTTTGCTTTTTGGGGATTGTAGAGTTTGTGACCCAAAATCAACTCTATGCAAGACCCATTCCTGCAATTGTGTTTAACCGATATATCCCAATAACCAGGAAGACATGGACCCATGAAGACAGCAATCAGTAAACTTCTTGGCTTAAATTCACTTTATTTCATCTCATATTGTAAGTAGAATTCCTGAAGTTACAGGCAGGGCTGTAGTCCAGCTGACAGAGGCTCCTTCTAGTGAAAGCTCAACATTAGCCTTGACTTGTGTTAGCAATTGAGAGGGGAAAAAGCAAATCCTGGAGGTGCTTGTGACCTGGCGGGGAGGTCTGTTGGATCAGGGGTAGCACTGATGCGTTGCACCAGCCTTTGTTGGCAAACGTGCCTTAGTGCTTCTCCTGCAAAGTAAAGAGATTGTCACCCCATCGGGGTTTACTCAGAGCTATGTAAGACTATCAAAACAAGTTGAAATTATGCAGCATTTAGTAAAAAGGGGCAGCACGGGATGAATGCTGATGTGGGAAGGGGTTCAGTATCTGAGCTGGTCTCATACCCTGTGACTCAAGCAGTGAGTGCCTGGTGTGCAGGGCATTGCTCCACAGCTGGTCCGTGCCATGAGGCTCCTCGGCCAGGGATGCTCTCTGTCTGCATCGGCTGTTTCTTAAATCCTCCTCGGAGGCTTGATAGTAAGTCTTTTAAAGCTGGTTTTAGTGTGAAGAAGCGGAGTTGTGCTCAGTTTGCCTTGAGCTCCGTAGAACTAGAGCTGCAAAAGGATTTTTGCCATAATAACCTCTGCTGCCCCCCAGTAGGTGCCCAGTGCTCACCACCCAGATGCCAAACATCTCCCAGTGCACACCAGTATGTTCCTGGAGTGAAAAGCAGGTGTCCCACCAAAGACCATGCAAAGGGGTTGGAGCTCAATGATCTTTAAGGTCCCTTCCAACTCTAACCACTCTATGATTCTAAGTTCCTGCCTGTAGCTGTGACAGGAACCCAGTTGCCACCATCTTATACCATGCACCAAAAAATCACAAGGTGTGAGAGAAGCTGTGGCTTTAACTTTACCTAATCAGAGCAGCCTACTGGGTTTGACTTCCAGACGGGTAGGCAAAACCAGCCAAAAGTTGCTCTTCTCGCAGAACCTGAAGTTGCCAAATTTATGTATGAAGAAACTAGGGAATCCTTTCGAGTGAGAAGGAGCATGCCTTATTGACTTTGCAGCTGTGCTTCCCTACAAGCAACTGTGCTGATGTTTTCCATACAGTTAAGGGCCTGTAGGATATATAGTTTGCTCCGCGTTCACTCACATGCTGATGAATTTAGGCTCGGAATTACTGTGTGATGACAGGAAAGAAAGCCGGTACCTCGCAGGCAGTATTATGTTTTCTGTCTCTGGTGGTTAGAGAATGGAGAGATATCTGCTCTCAAGCAGAAAAGCAGCCAGTTCCATCAGCAGTCTGACACCTGAATGTTTTGCCCATAACAATCCTAGAAATTTTAAACAGTATTTGGGAAAGTTAAACCTAATGGAATGCAATTCTTACCTCTTGTTTCTCCTCTCCTCCCCAAAACCTGATGAGCACCAGTATCCGGTAGTGCTAAATATCCAGTTAGAACACTAAACCTGAAGAATGATGCCCCATGCTTGAGTGAAGGGAGGTGCAGCCCGGGTACAGACCTGCTGCTGGCTCCTGGCCTTGTGCTTTGCACCCTGGAGCACCCTTCCCGTGAGGATGCACCCATGGAGTCCCAAAGGGTGAGTGAGTCATTTGGAGGTAACTGGGTGACTCTTCCCAGCGGGTAGAAGGACTCCTGCCAAGCACCTGGTGCTCACATCATCTGGGCACCAGCCAGAGCAGTAAAGTTCAGATCCAGGTTTTTGATTCAGCCCCATTCACTAATATAGGTGGTGAGTAGTGTCGTTCCAAGTTAAAATTGCACAGCAGAACTCCCTTGAAATAATTTATGACCCCGGAAGAAAAATCTGTGCTAAGAATAACTTTTAATTACATCAGGTCAGTAAATTATTCTACAGATTCATGCCCAGGACAGGTCTTGGGTATAGAAGATATATTAAGTTCAGTATGTCTGCACCTGAAGTCATTGGTTTCTGCATTGTTCTCTTTGAAAACACACACACACACACACACACACACACAAAAATCTCTGCATTTAGCTGATTCATTGGGCAAATAACAGATAAGCACAGTAACACTTGAGTAGTCTTAAACTGCATTTATATTCTCTGCAGTATGTCTCTGCTAAGCACCACAGACTCTCCCTGCTGGCAGTTGTGCTGGGGTGGGACCCCAGCGCCAGTCACATTCATCAGCTGGAGTGGCCTTAATGAGGGACCTGCATTTGGGTGGATCGGACCTTTTCATCTCTTACCTAGTTTCCTCCAGTAAGCTGAGCTTTCCTCTCCCCTCCTGCACATAACATTCCTTTGTTTCTTCACGTGGTGTATTTTCTTACTACCACTTCAGTGTAGTTTTGGCTTCTCTATTCATATTTGGCAAGAAGTTATTTCTACACAGAAGTCGAGATAAAACAGATTTTCTTAGGGAATCTTCCTAAATGCTTTGGTGGAAGCCTGCTGAAGGGGGAAAAATAAACCAGCCAAGTTGCATGTTGCTTTCAAATTGATTTTTTCTGGAGGTATTAAAAAATGCTATCATGACAAATGAAGGAGAGATGTTTTAGTATCCCAAGTGACAGAATGCAGGACTGCAAGTGTTCTGCTTTGACTAGTGAAAGCATCTTGACTTGGACCTTGCTAGTCATAAAAAATAAACTCCAAACCTATTTATAAAACAACAAAAAATATCTCCTGTGGTTATGTTGCAGGATAAATCTTGAATATTGTAGCTTTGCTTAATCTGTAGTTCGGGAAGTCAGGACCGACCAAGTCTGACTCCAGAAAAATAGAAATCGTATCAGAATTACTAGTTGGTGTTGTTTCAAGGTACTGCTAATATTTCCTTTGCAGCAGTAATTTGATTTGTGTGGGCTCTTTTACCACATGGAACTGTTCTGATGAAGACTTTGACCCCAGTTTGATAGTGGTTTAATGAAAGCAAATACAGTAGACACCCAGCTGAAATTTTTTGGAATAATCCTTGTTTATTCTTTTGTCCTGTGTCCCGGCTTTATCAATAAGCTGTACTTAAGATGAGTATCTTCTTCAATGCACCCACATCTATTTTATTTTTATTTATTTATTTTATTTTCTGTATTGCAGGTTGTCCTTTTTGTGTTTTGTCTCAATTTCTGTTCCTTGAGGGTGCTGGTTGCCCCTGCTCCCTGTTGTCTCAAAGTCCAAATAAAGGCTTAGATAACTTCCCCAGCTACATACAAGCGGTGAGGAGAGGGCTTGACTGGGTTAACTCTACACAATGTAATCTGTAATTTAAACTGTAGTATTATTATTATGGATTAGAAAAGGACATCATGGTTATCGTGTTGGAAGTTTTGGCATAGCCCAGGCTGTAGGACGTCCCTGAATTTATGTCTGTTCGTGAATACTTGCTTTCCTTGGCCACAGCTCTATTAGTTTTGTTCTGTGTTGTTTTTGAAAATGATTAACTTTCTGTAATGAACCAAACTCTGCTGTCACAGTGACTCTTTAGGCGGTCCTTGATCGTATTTGCTAATGTCTCCATCCCAGGTCTGAGCACAACTAATGACTGGAAGGAATGTTACTGCTGTCCTTTGATGCTTCTAACAGCGCTTTGACATCTTCTCAGTGGTTCCCAGTGACAGGACGAGGGTCAATGGGCACAAGCCGGAACAGGGGAAGTTCCATTGGAATATGAGGAGAAAGTTGTTTGGGGTGAGGGTGTCAGAGGGTGCCCAGGGAGGGTGTGGAGTCCCCTTCTCTGGAGACCTTCAAACCCCTCCTGGATGCAGCCCTGAGTGATATGCTCTGGGCAACCCTGCTTTAGCAGGGAAGTTGGACTGGGTGAGCTCTAGAGGTCCCTTCCAACTCTGAAATTCCGTGACCTTTAGCATTTCCCTTGGTAAGGACAGTGGTGCAGGGTTTGTCTCAACATGTAGCGCTCAGCGCCCAGCTCTTAGCAGGGCAGCAGCCTTCTAAGACCAGGCTGCAGAATTAAGTTACTGTAAGAAGGGTGACCCCAACACTTTCTGCTCTGAGCATTGAGTGGAAAGTCAACTGCACCTATTGCAAGGGGCTTGGTTTTGTCTTTGGAGTTCAGCTAAGCTGTGTTTTTTCAGTCTCACGACAAAGATAGCAAAGTGTTTTGGCTAACAAACAAATATGCTGTTTAGAAAACACCAGCCATTTCACTGTTTGCAATTTTCAGTGCCATTTGACTGTATAGTCTTGTAATTAGAGGGTGTAAAGTACTTAACATGTTACACAAATATGTCAAAACACATTAACAGCACAAGTGTTCTTTACTGCTTTCCTAAATGCATTTCACAATATGTCGTACTAGAATCCACCTCTTGTCATTATTTCTAAAACTGCAAAGAAGTTAAGATCACCAAGAGTTAGATGATTAGCATTGAGACTCTCTTTCTGTCCTAAGAATATCTATTGTCATGATAACGTACAGAGTGAAGCACACAAATCCCTTCTCATCTGAAATGAGGAGACAGCCTAGAATAAAACCCAACAAATGATGTTTTTCATATTCACTCAGATCAACTTTCCGCTGCTTCTGCCTAATTCACATTCAGTTCAACTGCTTCTTTGCAAACTTTTGGGTTACCTCCAGACTTTGCATCTGAGTGGGCGTTTTAGGTGTTATTTCGCTTTTAAATGGCATTTGTCTGTGGTTTCTGAGGTGTGGGCATTCCAGCTGCCCACCTGCTCTGGGAAGGATCTTTTCCATAGAACAAACAGCTCTGCAACCCTTTACCCTGCCTTGGCAACAGTTAACAAAATAGTTTCCTTATAAGTGAGAAGATAGGACTTTTGGCTTCCTTAAAGACCATGGTCTGAACTGAACTTTCAGATGACCCATGTGCACAAAAATGTGCTGTGTGTGTGACCCAGAGCCAATGGAAGTCACATCCATTCCGCTATTATCACCCTTGTCATCCAGGCAGCTCTGGGGACTAAATGTCTTGAGGAGACACTTCTGGTGTGGACCTCCCAGGGAGGCCAACCCGTCCGCTTCCCTGCCTGCTGCTTCCCCTGGGGAGACTGGAGTGCTGTTTGCAAACTGAAGTGATGCTGTTGTTGCATCCTACGCATGCTTTCCGGCTCTCTGCAAGCCTGGGTGTTACTTCTATCCACAGCGTAAGCTTTGCAGTTTCAAAGATCTAATCTAATAATAGATTGGTCTACATTTGCTGCGTTGCCAGAAAGAGACATATGTTGTCAGGCAGTCGAAGTCAGCAACAGTGCTGAAGTTGAAATGTGCTGAAACACGAAGAAGGCAGAAATCCAGAAGAATCTATCCGAGGCTTGGCGATGAGAAAGCTAAAAATATTGTCTCCTTACAGACATGCTTTCCGCACGGACTTAGAGAAATACTGTTTGTATTAAGGATTAAAAGGCATTTTTTTTCCTTTCTTGGCTTTGGTGTGATAATAGAAGCATACCTGTGCTGTTGGTGTCCAGCTTATTGAGAACTGGTGTAAGAAGAAGAGAGATGATGGGAATAACTTGAATGGAAGAGGCACGTGTAGGATAGTGCAGGAAAGAAATGTGACGTTGAGTTTCTCCTGTCATTGATGATTCTAGACACAGATTTTGAGCTGCACTCACGGTGGAACAACCGATGCTGAGGCACAGGTTTTAGGGTGAGGACTTGAGTTTTGGCAGCATGTGATGGTAAGAAAATTTTCCATGCCGTGTTTTATCACACCATGTTTGCAATTCCAAGTGTTAATTTTTAGATTTTCCCTGGGAAAAAGAGCTCATCTTTGACTTGAACAAAGTGAAGGCGGTACCACAAGAACCATTGGGCTTCTCTGTGCTGGTGAAAAGACTTTGCTTTTAAATTCAGATGGCTTTATGCTGCTGAGCTTTTACAGGATTGCAGTGAGGTGAGGATTGAACTTTGAGCTGGTGTATGTAGGCATGAGGTTTTGACACGTGTTCTGAGCCAGCAATTATGGGATTTTATGATATCATGTGTAAATATCCCTTAAATTTCATAACTTTCAGATGACAACTGCCACCATCATAGTTTTTCTGCTGGGTTCGTTGTCTGCACACAGATGTGTATGACTGTTCTGGAACAAAATTTCATGATAAATTCCATCACAGATCAGGAAAGGTTTCTTTTATTTATTTTTTAATATTAATATTTCCTCCTTCAAGACCACTAGCTTCTCCCTGCGCGTGCCTCAGGGAGGTATAAGTAGCAAAGAATTTTATTTCGGTGACTTCTCCAGGGAATTCATCGACTAACTAATAAATACCTGTGTCTCTCAGGAGCCACCTGGAGCAGCATCCCAGAAGTCCTTTTTAGATAGCTTGGGTCACCCCCACACACAGGTAGCATCCTTGTGCAGTGAAGAAGTGAGACTAAAAAATTTGGGCTGCTACTGTTTTCTGCTTCTCTTGGCATTGATCCTGGAGAGAGTTGAGTTGGTAAGTGTGGCTGTCACAGTAGCTATTACCAATGACACAAAATAATGAAGTTGTAGTTTCTCTTGTGGTGGGGCCACTTCTGTATTTCATGGTGATACATCTGTGGTGGGAGAGAGAGTGTCACACTTGATTGTCGTGACAGACACTTCCAGGAAAACAGGACGAGTCTCTAAAGGCAGGCTGTCTAATACTTTCCATTATCATGAAATCCTATTGGTTACATGGCAGATTTCTAATAGAGCTGCACGTTGTTTCTTCTCATTTTTTCAGATGGGGTGTGGGTCGGGGGGGGGCAGCAGCCATCTCATTTTTCTAAACTCTGTTGTTTTTGGAGGGGTTAGCTGCAATCTTTGTCCTTTTCAGCCAGTCAAAAGAATGCTAAAGCTAGTTTTTAGTCTAATTCTCTAATCAAGTGAATGCTTCCATTTTAATTTTTTTTGTGCCCTAAGCCACCAGTGTGGAGTTCTTGGCTTTCAGAAGTTCTCAAGACTTTGGGGCACAGATGCTCAGCAGTGCTAAGAAGCCCTGGTAGTCCCTGGTTTGTGAGTGCTGCTGGACTATGCTCCATGCAGGAATTATACTGTGAATACACTGGGAAATTTGAGGGCCTTAAGAACATTTTTTTCTTTTTCTGTAGGTTGCCTGAGTTAACTCTGATAGTATTACAGAGTGCCTGCAAATCCTGCTCTGTGGTCCTTACAGACACAGGCTCTCTTCCTCTTGCGCCCAGTTTTATCCTCCTAGAGGGAAAGATATTTCCCGTGGCTTGGGCAGCAACCACAGTCTGTGTGCTCTAGCCTGCTCCTGGAGGGGCCAGAAGCCCTTTGTGGGTCAGGGGGGCTGGCCGGCTCTTGACAAGAGCATGCTCTGCTGAGCTTGCCAAATATTGTACAAACCTTCCTTCTGTTGCTGGGGACCAACTGGATAGAAACTGGAGAAAGGTTTTTTGGGTTTTGGTTTGTTTTAGTAGATGTTGCTGTGCATATGTTGGTGTGTCAGAGAAAAAAACCAACCAAACAGCACAACTTTTCAACTATATGTGGTGCTAAACCTTAAGGCTGAGGCTTTTTTGTTTGTGTGTCTACAGCGGAAGAATCCGATGTCACATTTGTTTTGTATCTCATGTCAGAGGTGACATGGTGCTCGGTGCTGAATGAGATGGAGAGGCTGCACTGCTCATGGCCTGCGGTGTCAAAAGATGAGCACAGAGCAGAACAGCGGCAACAGGAGATTGAGAGGGGGGAGCTCAACCTTGTGTTCATGTGCTTGATGGCTGCTACCTCTCGTCTCTTCACCTGGAGCTCCCCAGGGAAGGGAGGCATTTACTGAGGGAAGGGGCAAGGGCCAGCAGAGGGGACTGGGGTACTGTCTGCTGCTGGGAAAAGCCTCTGAAGCAGCAAAAAGAGACACTGGGGCTTGGTTGAGAGTTGAAATGTCAAACCTTGACAAGGCAAGAAACTTGAGTAGGCAAATAGGGGAGAACGTGTGAACCATGGGAAGGCTTTTGGAGGCTGTTGGAGTGATAAGTCGGTGAGCAATGCTTTGTGCACTGTGTCAGTGCAATACAGCAGGTCCTGGGCTGTCACGGGAAGCCTTAAAGGATGTGGTAATTAAGAAAATTAAGTAAGAACTAAGTCATAAAAATAATAAGTGTTTTACCAGCTCCGTTGTGCATAGGCAAGCAGCAGGGAATGTGGGTCGCACAGTGTGAGTGGCTGAGCCATGAATAAAATCCAGGTCTGTTAATGCCTCATGCCTGTCCATAAACACCAGCCTGTGACTCTTTCCTCCAACACAGCTTGGCTGGCCAAGGACCTCTGCTTTAGGTGCAAGGCTGTCCTCAGTCCAGTGGCTGACCATGTTCTCCTCCTGTTTGCCTTTGCCAGGTGCAAGTTCTTCAGCCTCACGGAAACCCCAGAGGACTACACCATCATTGTGGATGAAGAGGGCTTCCTAGGTAAGTGTTGGTGTGTGCCACTTCAGTATCCAGCCTGGAGGTGGAGGAGGAAAACGTGTCATTGCTCACTGAGGTTAGAAGCAAAGTGTTTGTAAAACAGGTCTGTTTGTCAGCATTAGTAGTACTGCTATGAAAGGTACTTTGATCACTTAAGCACACTGTCTCTGTTGCTCTGCTGTACAAGGCATTTCACACATGGAATATGAATATATTTTAATGCTGGGAGAAGAGCACACACAAGTCTTAAAGAGCAGCTTAAGCGTATTTGGAAAAGCAAAACCATCTGCATATTATTGTATTAAAATGAGCTGGGCTTTGTCCCCAGACCGCCACAAGCACATCACACCTTGCATCCCCAGCTCGTTCATCCAACCTCTCTCTTTAAAAGGAGCCCTTGGAGATGAGTAGTTCATATCATCCCCACAAGCCTCGCGATGCTGTGGAGCTGCCAAGCAGCTCCTTTGGCTCATGACTGAAAGCTGTGATTTATCCCCCTTTCTTACACCTCACCCTCTCCCTAATAAATGTGCCGTCTTAGCCTGTGGTGGCTGAAGGTCTCTCTCTGCCCCTGTCAAAGGTGGAGCTGGCTGTGTGTCAGAGAAGGTGGCTGGCATGGGCTTGGGGCTGCAGATGCTTGGTGTGGGGCGAGTGCTGATGGAAAGAACGGTTTTGGCTTTGTGCATGGAAATAGTTTGTAATAACATTCATCATGTGGGGAGGTTTTGTTTGTAGCCATGTCATTGAGGTGATGGAATGAGGAAGTGTTGTGCAGCCATTACTATTTTTCTCCAATCCCTGCTTTCTGTGGTTGGAATTAATAGTCTACACATTTTACCAGTTTGGAGAAAATTCATTAAAACATGAAAGAAGAGGATTTCATTCCTGAATAGTAATTAACTGTCGGGTAGCTACTTATGAGACTGTAATATTCAATAGTTTTGTAATATCCAAACCCTGAGGAGAAAATTAGAAACTATATCGTCTTTATTTCGTACAGAGTTAAAGTTTTACAATCAGCAGCATTGCTGAATTATTCCCCTTTCAGTTTCAGAAGTACTCATAAACATATAATAGAATAAATTATTACATTTTAGAACCCTACAATGGTGGCTAAACATTTTCATAAAATAATCACTAGGTTGAGAAGAGGTGAGTGGATCTTTACAGCTATTACTGTTTGTAATTTGGGAGTGATGGGTTTGACTGAAAGTGTATGTCACGTGTTCTGGTTTTGCTCCCAAAAGAACAGGTGACATACAGTTCTGCTGCCAAAATGTCCGTTCTTGCATTTTTTTTTTTCAAGGAATATATGTACAAACATTTTCTTACTACTGTTGGTAGTATCAGCTTTTTTATTACTCGTGGTAGCTGGGGGAAATCGCTTCAAATTTGGTTTCACCATAGTAGAAGCATGCAAAGCCTCCCTCTAAGAGTTTTGTTTTAAGACAAAAGTCACCAAAAGAGGAGAAAAGGTTTTATACCAAGGGACACTGCACATGGCTGAGCGATCAACCCGGAGATTCCTGTTCTGAAGAGGGAGTCTGCGTCACTGAGCTGTGCTGTCACTGCAGATGTGCCATGTGAGGGCCATGCTCATCTCCAGCATCACATCTGTGCCTGCGATACCCGCGGCCCAGTTGGCACAAGGCAGATTCCTCACTGGCGGCAAGTCTGGGTTGCAACCACCCCCCGTAGAGCCTCTAGCAGCCGTGCTACTGTTTATCTCCCTGAAAGTTATACCAGCTTGAAGCAAAGGTAAGCTCAAGCGGTGGTTTTGCTCATCGCAGAGGGAGGTTGTGCTGCACTGTGTGTGCCACTTCTTGTACTTGGAGCAAATCCCAGCTCTGGCCAGAGCAGTGTCCTCGAGGAGCTGTGCATCCCCCTGGTGTCCCAGGTTATCTCTGTGAACCAGACAGTGCAGCTGCACTTCAAAGCATCAGTCCTCTCTCCTTGGACCCTTTTGACTTTGTTACCTTGGCTCACATACACACATGAATTTACTGCTGATAGTTACAGTACCCATGTAGCTTCCGCTGGGCGATGGTTTTGGCAACGTATAACATCCCTTTTCTTCAAATACACCAGGGTGTTAAAGCAGAGCTTTGCAGGAGAAAAGATCACCTTACAGGCAATACAGAGGAAGGAAGGAGGACACTAAGGCCATCCTCTACTATGGCCAGGTGCAAAACCCAGCATGGGTAGTAGTGTCACAGAGCTGGCAGCTCCATTAGCTTTTCTCTGCTCTTTGGTAGCAAGCAATAATCTGCCGACAAGACTTCTGTGTCCTGCTCTCTCTCCTAACCATGTCCTCTGGGGGTTTGTCCAGCCCATGCTCTTCTTACTGAATTGCCACCACCTCGTCCAAAGCTTCCTCTCAGGCTTAGCCTTGAGCACAGTCTCCAATGTTGCTCTCTCCCTCTTCCTCATTTCCATATGCCATAAGTTTTTCACAGTCTGGAGGAACTCAGGGTCTATCATCTAGGATGCCTTGTAACAGTGAAAGGGCCTTGCTTCACTCACTGCTTCCCCTTACGGGCTGGATATAAGTGTTTTGGGAGGAGGAATCTCATTTGGCATTTGTATAGCTTGTAATCAGCCCATGTACTGCAACAAGATCAACATCTGTGGCATCCCACCTTCTTGCAAAACATCACCAGTCATGTCTGCCTCAAGTAGATCAGCTGCTTCTTGACCTGAGTAGTCCAGTGCCAGGTTCAGCTCAAAGATTTCTACCTTGGGTGAGCAGTTCAGGTAGCAAGTCCAGCAGCCAGAACTGACCTTTTTTTCCTCTCCAGGTAACTTTTCTTCTTTCAGTGCTTAACAAGCTAGATGTAAGTCTCTACAGGGCAGGTTTTTCTCTGTGGAAAATTAGGGCCTTTCATTCTCAGGCACCTATATGAATTTTTGCTGCAGCAGCAGTGAGAAGGTTGTCTTGTTAGCTGGCATCTCAAGTTAGACAGACCCTTTCCCCTGTGTATCACAAACAGCACCGAGGGGAAAAAACTAAGCTGGAGGAATGCTGGCACTTCCAGCAATCCTTGAGGTTAACACTTCAAACACACTGACATGCAGTAATCATTCTTAACTGTTTTGTCAAAAAATAATCCTCAGGCTCGTTTCCCTGAGAGCAGTGAGTGAGTCGGGCTGGTAAAGAAGTCATTATTCCTTCTCCCCAGCAAACCTCTGCAGTGCAAAGCCATAACCTGCTTAAGCATTCAGCCTGCTGGAAGGGAACGGCTACAGCCTAATTCTTTGCTTTAATTCCCCGGTGGTGAGGTGGGGATTATAGCTGCACAGAACCTTGTTTGTTCCAGTGGCTGTTTCTTGGGCTTTGGCCTGTTAATGAGGAAGAATTTTATTCAGCAAATAACACAGGGGGACAGTGCACAGAAAAGCTCTTTTCCTGGCTGATACTGAGATGAATTAGCAGAAGAAGCTTGGCCATAGGCCCTCCTGCGTGAAGACAAGTGTCTCAGCTACTGGGGTGCTTGGACAGCCATGTAAACTTCTTATATTTATCACCTGCTGGTCAGCCAGCATGTGGCAGAAAAGTCGAGTGGCTGCTGCTCCCTGAAATACAGGAATATTTGTTTGAGTTCCCATTGGGGTTTTTTCCCCCAAGGTCTGGCTGAAAGCAGGATCTGCCTGTCTGCGATGAACATACATCATAGCCCCCGTGCTCTCTGCATAGCCTGTCCCTTTTTCGAAGGGTGGCAAGGACAGAGTCCCTCCGTCCCAAGGCAGTGGCACCAGCGTGTGGTCTCACTGGTCCCAGTAGTCTCCATTCATCAGAGGTTTTACCTTTCACAGACTGAAAGGAAAGCACATGCCAGCACAGCTGGAGACAGCCATGCTCCATGGAACCCTTCCCAAAATCACCACTGCTGGGACCTGGCGCTGTGCTATGGGAAAAGGAGCTCCTCTGTACTGTCATTCTTGTCGTAGGGTAGTCTCTTTACACCTTGGAGGCAACATGTTCAGCTTTTTGAGTTCCTGCTCTATTTATAATGGAAAGAGGAGTGTGCCTTTTTAGAGACCTTTTACAGGGGTAGTGAGTGGAGTTGGAGGGCTGCTTCTTCTCTTGGGAGAACAACCCCATGCCTCCTGCTGCCCTGACCTAGTCTCCTCTATGACCTTGGCAGCTGTTGAGTAGCTCCATGAACATCTGCATAAATGGGGTCTGTGACAGTCTGTCACCCAGGCGAAGCTGTCTGGAAGATGGAAAATTGTAAAGCAACAGGTTGGTGGTATTTTTGAGGTGGTATTTGAGGCCTTCCCAGCCTTGGCACGTGGTTGGTGGCATTGCAGCCTTTCTCTGTAGTCAGTGAACTTAAAAGGTGTCAGAGAAGGGGAAAAGGAATCAAATGCTGGAGTCAAGGGAGCAGCGAATCCTTGGGATTTCCAAGTCGGTAAATATGCATATTCCGGTTCCAGGGGAATTGGGGGTGAGTAAGGAGAACACACACACCTTTATGTAGTCTGGTCTTCTTTCTTCTAGACCTGGCAAACCCTTTTCATGTAGGTCAGTGCAGTCAGCAGACCCTAGGTCCTGACTGATTTCTTCTGGGTTTGAACCAGAGGGGAAAAGCAATTTGATTTCAGTACTGAAGCAGCGGTGGGAAACATCTCTTCCTTTGGTGCAGATGCCCTGTGTGAACGTAGGGCAAGACTCTTAGTCTCCCCACGCTGAGGTTCAGCTACAAGACAGAGGTGACAGTCCTTCCTTTAACCTTCTTTGTCTACCTGATACGGCCAGTGTCTTCTCTAAGGCCAGAAATCCACGTGTTTACAGAGTTTCCAGAAAGAGGAGGCTCCTAATCTCAGTTCATATCTCCCAATAAATTGCCCAGTACATTAAGAATAATGGAACTATTTGAAAAATCTCAACTAGTTAGGGGGGCAGACAGATTTTGTCAGAATTCGTAAAATGTTGACCTCATTCTAATAAAAAGAAAGGATAAAAAGAAAAAAAGCCCTCCTGCTGGCAGTGCTTTTTTTGATAACCATCATCCTCAGACAACCTGTTCCCTATCTGACCTTGGATTCAGGACCATCATCTGCTTTAGTACCACATTGAGTCCCTTTTACAGTAACATCAAAATGGTAAATTGCTTTCAGTGTCCTCTCTCTCATCCTGTATATAAAATGGGCAAGAAATCAGCTTATAAATAAGTGCGAGCACAGAACCCGTCTAGCTGGGAGCAATCTGTAACTTTATTTAAAGATACAGAGGGCAACAAGCTAAGAGATGCATCTAGAGGTTCTTCTGAATATTTTTTCTTTAACGATTTCTCCTTTAATTTTTTTTATTGCCCGGTGACTAGGCCTTTGTATCTCAGGCACAGTGGCTTCATTTTCTTGCTGACATTTATAGCACTGAATTCCTTCCCCTGGCCCGCCAGGAGAGCCTGCTGGTTGCTAGGCAGAAGATGTTTTTCTCTATTAAACACGTGCACAGTCGCTCTCTTTTGGATCTCTGTATTGGGCAGGCTACACTGGGTCTGTGGTTTTCAGGGTTTTTAAGTAATGTGGTATTAATGGCCTAAATTCAAATTAAAAACATGGGGATTTGACTAGTGGATAATTAGAAATACGTGCTTGGTTGGGAAGGCTTTTCCTGTGATGTACAAATACTGATATAGATCAATAGTTGTGTTAGGGGGCTGTGATTACATGGGATTTCTGCCCTCTCCCGAGAGGCAGTAGGGTTCGGTAGTTAAAGCTTTTGAGGGAATGGGAGGAAGAATGAGAAATGTGTAATATTGCAAGGTCTGGTTTGCGTCACCTGGGGAAAAGAGCATTTTAGCTTCTCCTTGGAATTCATGTGTGAGTGGGTTTGCAAATCTTGATAGCACACATTATTTCTTGTGTTTGGAACCTGCCACGTAAAGTCTTCTGGTCCAGTTTCTCCGCTTGCTCCTATTTAAAGAAATACTGCATAAATAATACATATTTTTCACTGTTTCCTCCAGCAGATGGGTGTGTATCGATATCTATTTTTGTTTTGTAGCCTGTGGTGAGAAAGCCCAGGCATCTCTTCCTGAACCACTTGACTGGCCATGATTTCCTTCTTTAAATTTATTACGTCTTGGCTGCTTCCTAGCACTTTCCACAGTCTGAGATAGATGAGCAGATAGATATCATGGCTCACTCTCATCAACCTGCTTTCATAAATGCAGGACCTAAAAAAGCTTTTCTGGCTGAAATGATGGAATGATTCACTTGAAATTTTCGGTTGGTCTCTAAAAGCAAGATGCAGCTCAATAGAGATGGAGCAGCAGCCCTGCTAATTTATTTCACAAGCAGCATCTGACCCTCTGCCTGCTGTTCCACTGGTGGGTTTGGGTTTGTTTGGGGTTTTTTTTAGGCAGGATTTAGGGGGATTTGGTGGCTTTCATTGTTTGCCTGTGGCTGGAGATACCTAGTCTGCCAGGGTGGCAAACGGTGCGCTCCATGGTGAGGAAGGAACAAGGCTGAATATACTCTGTAAGATGTTTTGAAGCATTTGTATATTGTAAGTGCTGGTAGCACTGTAATTTGTGATCTTTCCCTGCTTTTTAAGTGATTTTTTTTTTTATGGAGCACCCTGTGAGAGATGAGGAAGTGCTGTTACCCCTGTCAAAGGTCAAGGACTGAAGCCTGGGGGAGATGAGGGATCGGTGACGCAGCAGAGAAATTAACCCCTTTTCCCAAGGCTGAAAGCATTCAGCCCTCACTTCCCAAACTTTGCTAGCTGTGAACCTGATTTTCAGTTTCGAGCCATGTTTTTCTCAAGTTTGTGACCTGACGAGGATGTGGATTTTCCTCCACTTGGGCATCTTATAAATGCTGGGACCTCGGTCTACAAATGATGAGACTACAGTAACTTTCCAAAAAGCCAGTCTGTCATCACCTGCAAACAGAGAAAACATTTCATTTTATGGTAATCCCTTGCAAAACGCCAGCACGCAGCACTCCCTAGGGTTGGTCTCTGAGCAGATGTGCCATATTTTCTCTTTGGTGCAGGAGATGGAGGCCCTCCATGCCTCAGCTGTCCTGAGAATCAGCAGTTATTCGTCAAGGTAAGGAAATCCCTGTCCCTGGCAGGCTCAGAGGATCCTCCTGGTCAAGTGAGGAGGGAAAGCCAAACTTAAAGTCCTGCTGTACCTAGACGGAAGCTCTTGGACAGAGATGGGGAGCCTTTCTGCCCTAAAACTTCACCAACTTTATTTTCTGCTGGTGCAGTGATCAGCTCTTGCCAGCTTTCTGCCAGCCTTGGTAAGGAGTCTCCAGAGCTAAAGATGGATCAAGGGTAGCTCTTACCATCCCAGTGCAATGGGTCTAGTAGTTTGGGGTTTACCAGAATCAGTTTAATTCCTTGTGTCTAAATCTGGAAATGCAGAATGATGCCTAAAATTCTCTTCTGAGGGGAGTGAAGGGAGGCTTGAGGCTTTGAGCTAATTGTTGTGCAATTAAAACAACGAGGGGATGTTCTTTCCTTTGTGTGCAGTATGAAGCTGATGGTGACAGACCGGCCAACCGGCATCTTATGACTTTTGGCCTGAAAGTCGGAGAAGGTCTCTCTGGGGTTTGTGGCAGGGCTGCTGTTGGGCAAATGAGCCTTTCTGGAGTGAGCGGGGTGAAGGGACAGGGAGTCAGAGCAGCGGGATGCAGTTCCCGGGTCTGCTGCAGGCTTTTCTGTTTGCCCTTGGACATATCTCTCATTGTGTCTCAGTTTCCTCATCTGAAAAATAGGGATAATCCTATTAAATCACCTCATAACAGGCCTTATGAAGATTAATTAGTAAACGTGTGTAAACGTTTTGATAATGTTAACAGGCAAGGGCCATGATAAATAATAATTGAGGTAGCTTCTGTCCCATGGGATTCACTGTTACGATGGGTACACTTGCAGACCCACTGAATAAATCAGCTTCACAGCAGAACAAATCAGAGATTATGGTGGGGAAAAAAAATTTACCCTTTTATGAAAAAAGTTGCATAATCTTTTTAAAATCTCGTATCTTAGTATTTAATCTTGCACAGGATTAAGTCTCACAACCTCAAGGTTACAGTCATACAAACAACGGTTGGGAATTTAGTGGCTCCATCTTCAAGTCTTGTTTGAAATGCAATTCCAGTGAAATGCTGGCTGAAATACAATTTAAAAAAAAAAAAAAAGAAGAAAAAATATTTCCTATTTTCTTTTATTTGAAAATACAGAAGGAATTGGAAATGTGAGTCCAACTGCATTGGTTTCTTTTTTGATCTTCTTTTATTTTTGAGGTTTTTTCATTATTCAGTGAAACACACAGTCTGCATCCCCTCGCCGGCAGTAACCGGAGCCGTCGGCGTTGCCTTCAACTGCCTGGGCTGGGTCCTTCCACCCCCCCGGCTTGCAGACTCTATGAGCAAAGCCTTTGCCAAGAGTTTTTTGAAACACGGGGAAAGTTTTTGTCAGGAAGTAGGAAATGTGCTGATTTCTGCAGTTCCTGTCCCCTGATTACCAGAGACAAAACCCTCAGTTCTTTAGGACTGCGGGGCCCGTTCGCCCGTGGATGAGGAAAGGCTTCCCCTGGACGATGCTTCCCTGTCTGGGAGCAAAAAGCCGTGGTCGAGAGATTGGGAAGGACCCAGCTCTTGATCATGCCACAGTGTTCAGAAGGACAGATACACTCGTATCCATGCTCTGAACACATCTGGAGCCAAACTTTTAATCTCCGTGGCTTATCACTCAAAACAAAACAAGGCCAATTTCTGCTCCCTCCTTCCTCCTCATGAGCAAACACCAGCTTTTGGAGCTTGGATCTGGTTTTGATTTTTCCAGGTTTGCTCATTATTAGTGGCGTGTTATGCCGTGAAAAGGAAGGAAGAGAGCAGCCTGATTTCCTGCGAGCAGACTGGAGCCTAACCTGGATTTTGTCTTCTTAACCCCCTTCTCCAGCGAGAGTGGACATCATGATTATTTTTGGAATCTACCTTAACGTGGTCCACATTTTTAGCCAAACATAACGAGGCTTTGTTTTTGGAGTGTATTCATACTTCCTGTCTTACGATACCCCTGTGAGGTAAGAATTAATTTTTTTCTCCCACATATGAGGAAACCGATAAAAAGGGGAGCGAATGACTTGTCTCAAGTCACATAGGCACTCTGTGGGACGGATCAGGTTTTGCTTTAACTAGAAGCCCAAATTGCCATCTGCTTCAAAACCGGGCTTTATTTAGCACTGTGTTTCAAGGACTTGAGTAGCTGTTCTAAGACACTGTTGTAAAACCAGAGTTTTTTACTGATCCTCCCGATAGTCTGTAGTGAGTCACTTCTCCCCCTGCGCTCACAGCCAGGTGGGAAGTGTGCTAGCGCATTTTAACAACTACATTATGACCTGACTTTCTTGTGCAATGCTATTTATTGCTAAATCAGTGTCTGGCCTGGCAAGAACTTGCTTCCTTGTTCTTAGACTCAGACTACTGCTATTATTCTGAGGTGTGTTTTTTTGTTTCTCACAGCAGAACTCACACGTAGTAAGCTAAGAAAGGAGGCCACCATAAACATACTTTCTAAACGCATATTTTTGTGTGTTTCACATGACTGCACTGATCTCACTGGAAATGCATTCCTCCTTTTTGTTTAATTTTTTAAAAGTCACGGTAAAAATGTGTCCAGCTTAGTTTTTACATTGCTGTCAAAGTTTAAACTTACAAGGATTGCAAGAGGAGAAGTGATTGATTGAAAATGAGACAGAAGCAGGGATTTCCGTATAAGCATTTCCTTTTATCAGTCCTTGATTGCTCTCTTAGTGGACACTTGTACTGAAGGTCTTTCCTCAGGAGGTGCTGATTATTTAAGTGGAGAGAAGGCAGCGCCTGTGCATACATATGGGTTTGCAAGTTCCCAGTCTCTAAAGAGCTCCCACATCAGCCGCTTGAGAAGTACCGGTATCGTCTTATCCTATGGCTTGATGGAAAAGGATAGTCGCATGCCCTGGTTAGATGTTTAGTCCCTTGGAAAGCAGAGGAGCTACTTGTCAGAGTCAGGATTTCAGAGCTGGGCTATGTGTTTGTACAGCTTCATTTAATTCCAAGTTACCCTTGGGTTATTTAATTTCCTGACAGCTGCAAAAACAGTGTTCTCAGATAACAATGGCTTCTAATTAGGCAACGTGCCTAAAATGGTAGAATGTTTTATTTGACCATGGCACTAATATTTTGCATGCAGCTTACAGATGAGAAAGTCGAGCGAGTTGCATTTCCAGCTTCCCTTGGCAGAACTGTGTCTATCTTGTGATCCTCAGTGCATAATGCTAAAGGCATGCCCGCTCTCCTGCCCCTGTGGTTAAAACGCTTCTCATCTCTTTGGACTGTGTCATCAGTAAATCTGTCTTTCAGCTGTAACCACCTCCCAGAAATATGTTTTATCAGCACAGCAAGAATAACAGGACTTGCACAGCTGAGGCTCTGCGTTTTAGAGACTTAGAGGCATCGAGAAAGCATATGAGACTTACCTGTAGTTGAGGGTTGTACCTTCTTGGGGGTTCTGTTACAGAGCGGAGCTGCCCATATGTTGCTTTTATGGCTCATGCACTTAGTACACAATCAGGCAGTGATAGAAATAAACGTACAAGTCAACTATTCTTCCAAATCATTTATTCAATTTGGCAAGGGTGTTAGCGTCAGGTTATGTTAATTAGATCCCGGCTCATGATTTGTGCTTATGGAAGCTGTATGCATTGGGCTGTACAAATTGATGATTTCTGAATTCCCTCCTGTGACAGCAGAGAGAGGTTGTTCACAATTCCTTCCTCTCTTTTAATCCTTAGACTTCCCTTGAAGACTTGAATCTAAAAGAAAAGAGATAATTTTTTTCTTTTTCACTGTTTTACACCCTATTTTAATTCCTTTCCATACCTCACGATTCTGACATTTCCCAGCCCAAGTCCTCATCATTGCAGAGCTTTAGGCTCTTTCTTTAAGGTCCTGTTTATGTAACCGTGGAAAATTGCAGTTCTGATGTATCAGGTGCTTACTTGGAAGTCTTGCAACCTTAATTGGGTGTTTGCTAATCTGCAGCCAGTATTTACCACTGGCTTTCGATTGAGCAGTGTCCTGTACCACTGACCAGAGGGGTCTTTGGAAGGTTTCTGGCATGGATTCTCTATACCCATTCGCTTTTAGGTGACTGATGTCCTGCTCAGACAGGGTAATAAGATGAAAGAGAGATTACTGCATCAACTTCAGTGTATAATAACAGTGAAAACATATTGTCTGCATTAATCTGGATTTATCCAGTTCTGTTGAGATGCTGATCTGTTTGGAAAAAAATGGGTCTGTCAGCTCAGATTGGCTTGTGGCTACATGAGCAATACCCCTGGGTTGCCCTCTGTGTAGTATCTGCAAGGATAGGAGATGAGCAAGAAAGTTTGTATTCTTCCTTCCCTGCTGCAGTTCCCCAGCAGCCAACAACCGAGGGATTCTGAAATTAGAGGTTGTTGAATCCACATTACCGTATTTCATGCTATCAATATAGCAATACACCACAAAGTTGTCTAAACCACTTTTGAAGCCTCGTCATTCTTTCAGTCTCCGTGACACCCCGTGTCAGCACGTACAGCAGTGGGTGCTCTCTGTGAATTTGTACTTCATGTCTCCTAAACCTGTTCTTGGATAATTCCATGGGGTTTCAGGTCTCGCTTGCTTGTACTGTAGGGTACTGATGCCTACTGGCTTAGCTACAGTTCTCCTCCCAGCAGTTCCTAAAGATCTTTGAGCACTGACTTGATGTTTCTCGAAGAACTACCCACAGTTTCTCCAAGGCTCTTAGGACAGGGGATGAACAGAGCCTTAATAATAATGTAAAATGCCAGGGGCCCCTGTTGGTTTGTCCTTTGAGAACTGACTGTTTATTGCTAATTTGTTTAACGGTCCCTCAGAGGAGCTTTGCTTTCATTCCATTCTACTAGGGAAGTAGTGAGAAAGTTTGTAAGACAAATTCTACCTTTTGATAAGCAGTTTCACAATACATCTTCCCTTAAAATCCCATCTCTGAGAACTATGTTCTAGCTATAGTACTTTGTGGTTTTTTAAGCAGAAAACAATCAGTTGACTTTCTTATGATAGAGAGGAATAAAATTCTAAACTACAAGCACTTCATCCCCAGAAGACAAAAGGCAAAATCACAATATATTTGGGTTCATATCTCCCTTTCTCTTTCTGTCCTCCCCCTCCCTCTCTGATACACATATCAATGTGAATCACATAATTTTTAAACCCTAAATCCTGACTCTAGGAACCTGCTTTAGGTATAAAATGCAGTTTCCACTGGTTAGCTACCTTCAGAGTAGCATAAAAACTCGAGCTTATTTTCTTCCATAATCCTTCTCCAAGCTTTCTGCTCCATCTAGGCACGAAGTGGTAAAAATGTCCCCAGCTTTGCTTTGCATGAGTTTGGTCCATTTTCTTTTGGGTTTGGCCTGTTCTACCGAAACATTCCCATGTTTATTTAACAAGTCTTCCCCATCTCTCTTTGGTTCCAACTTCCCTACTTCCACATTTAGTCAATTTTTGAAGTTGCAGCGAACCATATCTCTGCAGTCAGAGTCTGCATTTATTGTTTAAGTTCGTTTTGGTGGAGTACGTGAAATTGAAGAGTTTCCTAAGATGTGAGAGGCGAGTTGTCCGGTGCCAGAGGTGTCCCCAGCGCTGGACTTGTGGCCGGGGTGCCCTTGGAGGGTCCCCAAAGCCCTGATTTCTCTATCGTTGTGTCTTGCACATTGCTGAGCAGATTGTAAGGGCTAAATAAACGGTAATCTCTGGAGTCCTGCTGAAGTAACTGTGGCTGCGAGGTATTTATTTCACAGTTGTTTTTCTGCTTCCCTGGGCTTGGATAAGATGTTTATTTACTGAAACACTTTGGGCTGAACTTGTGTAATTAAGAGTTGCCAATTTATATATGTACGTATAATGCCTGTGTGTGTATATATGTGTATATATCTATATTTGTATATGTATATATATATTCTGGGATGTAGAAGGGGATTAAGTGAAAGCATTTTTAGCTGTTCTTTTTCAGAAGCTTGTCCTTCAGCTTTAGTTTTAAACTGAAAAGTATATAGGATTTTCAAGCTTTACTATATCTAGTGAGAGCATCTGCCAGGACTCAGTGGTCCAGGACCAAACCAAGGTTTTCTTTAGTTGGTGAATTAAATAGGCAGCTCCCACACAGACACGAACATCCATAACTGAGGGCAGTCCAACAGAGGAGGGTTTCCTTGGGAGCTAGATGGTAGGTTGTGTCCTGATCTCTTGAGTGCTGCTGAAATCCTCAGTGACACCAGGTTATATAGGTTTGGTGAATCAAGTTGGGATTTTTTTGAGGGAAAAAAAAAATAGTTAGAGCCTTTGGAGATGTGGGATGAGGATTTATGTGGGTCATCGTGTGGATGAATGTCTGGATGGCTGTTTTGGCATTTCAACCAGGGAACAAAAAATAAACCAGCCTCTTGAACAAGCTCTCTGCTGTTTGCAGCAGACAGGAGTGCCTGCTCTGATGGATGTTTACAACGTCTCTTCATGCTCTAAACAGAAAAGAGATCATTTTCCCCCCAGACAAATTCATTTTTAGAATTTGTATAAACAAATTCTTGACCTAGATGAATACTCCAACATGCCACAATGTGCCTGGTTTTAGTGGCTTGCATGTACCTTTAGAAGGAAATGTATTTATGTGTCTAGGAATCAAAGACAATCCATGCCAGCTTCTCAGATTGCCTCCCAGTTGGATGAAAAGAAACCACAAACTGAAAGCAGTTTGCTTCCAAAAGTACAACCTGTGTCTCATAACGTGAAGTTCAAAGGAACTGCAGACTACACTTCACCAGCCCCAAAGAAAAGCACTCTAAAGAACAGGAGGTTTAATAGCAACACTCTTTGTGGAGCAATGGCTGCACCTCTAATTCAGATTCACCTGCTTAATTTTAAGGATATTAAGGCAGGGCTTAAAGATCCACTCGTGTGCCAAACACAGCTTAAATATCCAAAAGATCAGGACTCCTTTATGTACCATCCCACAGCAGAAGTGAGGGTAGGCAAGGAGAGCCTGGCTTTTCACAGTGGGAAGGAGGAAACCATCAGCAGAGGTTTTACTCGCATAAAACCCTCGTTATTTGGATGTATCTGATTTGGGTTATGTGACATGGGGAGTTGATGGTCTGTTGGCAATGCAAAACACTGGGATTTGAGCAGGGATCCTAAGTGCAGCAGACAAGGCACGTGCTGGAGTGCTTGCTGCAGGGCACCGCAGTATTTCAGATTGTCACTGGTTCTCAGTCCTTCCCCAGCTGCTTTTAAAAATCGCTCCAGTTGAAAAATTTCTGGAGGGAAGTTTAGTATGGAGAAAAAAAAAAACAAACCAAAACCCAACCTATTCTATAAAGGTTCCTGTGCTTGAGTTTGGTATGGTTTTTGATGGGTTCTAGGTGGGGACACTTTTGTTGTTGGTTTTGATTAGTTGGGCTACTGACATAGGGTAGTAGGGTACAGCCTGCTTCCCTGTTGGAAAAGGGAGAGATGATGCTTAAAAAGCACTCGGTGGAAAACTGGGAAAAGGAAAAGAATTAGGTACTGCTTTTCATCTGAAGCTTTTCATGCTTTTGAATTTTTCTGATTTTTTAATGTTTTTTTCCCCTCTAGTAAGCTGGAGGCAGCTGGGCTCTGGTCCATGACCAGGTCTCCTAGTCTCTGCTGTGACATAAATAATAATAGTAATGTGGTCCAGGTAGCAAAAAAACTGAAGGACTCGTGTGTGTTTGGCTAGTACTTTTTTCCAAGCAGCCACTGCAGCTAGAAGGTTCAAGGTGGCAAGAAAGGTTTTAAATAAAGCACAGAAGATACTTATTTCCTAGGTGAGAAGGCGGCAAAGAGGCTTAATGTGAACAATTTCCCACGTAGAAAAGAACTGTCTTAATGAACTCTGTGTTCGTGGACATAGTCTCTGTTGTCAGGCAGTGACAATATATAATTTCTACCCTGCATAGATGTGCAATAATCTATTGTTTTTCTCCCAGCTTCTTTCTTCAATTCTTGAACAACTTGGCTACCACGAAGGGCTCGTGGAGTAGAGAGTAAGATTGATTTGGCCTTTTTCCATTGAGGCAAGTGAAACAAGGCAGCTCCTTGTCGATATAAGTCTAATTTGACCTGATCTTTTCTGGTTTGGTGAAGTAGTGGAATAAGAGCTGGAGCTGCTGATGCACGGTGGGTGGGTGACTGGCATGACTACCGAAAACGCGTGGTGCTTAGCAGGGTGGGGAGCACTTGATAAAGAGAAGGCACTTGTACTCAGAAATGCCAAAGAGAAATTGTGTGGAAAATTCTTTCAACTAATGGTCTGAAAAATATTCTGCAAAGGCTATTTTCTACCCTTACTTCTAATTACATCTTAAACATTAATAGCCTGAGCAACTGGAGAATCACACACACTAATGTCACAGTTCACTTGGAGCGATTTGTTTTGTAAGATAATGAACTGTGTCAGCAAAAGTTAAAAACTTGTTATAGCTGGGGCTGATAGTAGAGCCTTTTGTTAACTTTGCCCGGTGTTTCCCGTTAAAGTGCCCTGGGCCGTTGCCTCATTCTCTGCTAGATTTCATAACCTGGGGTAAGAGTATCTATGCCAGGGGATCCGGCTTTTCAAATTTTTTTATTTAAGCCATTCTCAGGACCAGCTAAGAAGGAAATGCTGTAAAACAATGACAACTTTTTCTTTGAAGAGCTCTAGTCCTCCTGTGCCTTGGCAGGAGAGGTGTCAGCAGGAGAAGGTACCTTTGCCTTCTTAAAACCATTCAGCCCAGGTGTAGGTTCGTTGCACCCTGGAGATTTTCAGCCAAAGTGTCAGAAGTGACATTGAGTCCATTGTGGTTTTTCACAGTCCGTAGCACAGCTCCTGCTGGCAGAGTGTGCTGGGTCATGGGTAAGGCATGAGAAAAACCAGCTTTGGAACAACAGCCTCGGTGCTGCCGTGGGGAGCAGGGACCCTTGGGAGTCTGCTGGAGCAAGGGAGGTTTCTGGTCCAGCTCTTACCAACATAATGCAGAAGAAGAAACAGAATAAAGGTATGGATACTAAGTCTGAGATGGGAGAGGAGAAGTCTGAGAGCAACAGTGATGGAGACGAGGACAGGCTCGTGGGGTTGGGGGGATGGATGTAGTGTCAGGGAGAAAGAAGACAGGACACAGGACCAGTGGGGACAACAAGAGGAGACAAAAAAAAGTAAACTGGATGTATGAACGAGGAGAATGGAAGGGGGTGCTGTTGGTGAGGATGACCAGGGTGGGAGGAGGGAAGAGAAAGAGGCTGGTGAGTGTTGGGTTCGTGGATCTGAACAGAAATGTGCCACCCAGAGCACTCTGTCCTCCCGTTGCCCAGGAGGACACTCATGGCAGCAGGTACCTGTCCCACTCTCCAGCAAGGGGTGGTGTTCATTCCAGACCAGCCCTGGGCAGTGGAGAAGGCCAACCCCAATTGCAGTGCGTACAGCAGCAGGTCTGTAATGGGCTGGCTCTAAAGCAGGAACATGTGCAGGACACGATGCAGCTCCGGTGCGGTTGCCGTTTTTCAGCAGTTCTCAGTGCCCAAGCTGGTAGCTGCACTGGGATTTTTTTTTTTTCTGAGCATTTTAACTATTACTGAAAGTGCCTGGGGTTATTACAAAGGCTGATGCCAAAGCTTAGTTTGCCTGTGATAATTTACTTCCTCCTGTGTCTGCTTCATGACGCAGATGTTCAGTTGCATCATTGCAGGCTACTGCTTTGAGACCCATCACCTGAGCGCCCACAGCTCCCGCATTGGGGTGGCATCTGGCTGGGGCGGTAAATGCTCCTGGTGGCTGCAGGCAGCGTCATCCTTCGCGCTGCTGGAAGCTGGGGACTGAATAAAGCAAATGGCAGGAAAAGAGAGACTGCTTTCATGGTAAATAGGATTGTGTCTCTGTCTGTGACAACCTCACTTTGGCAGCCTCCTGCCTTCAGAACACTCAATATTGCACCGCTTTAAACAACGTTTTTATGTGTGAGATTAATCCTCAGTAACTGCGCTGGAGTGGTTGGTGTAAAGCAGGCTCCAGGATGATGGTTTGTGAGAAGTTGTTTGCAAGGAGCCAGTTTCCAGCCCCAGGTGCTGAGTGCATGTTTAACCTCCATGGAGATCAGCAGGACCTGGCCACATGTTTTACTTGATGTGTCCCCCCACTGGGGACTGACTGGTGCTGTGGAGCAGGGTCCCTCACCAAAAATGAATGTATTGCTTGCCAGGCGTAGGTACTAGGCCCCATATTCCAGGCCATTGTGGGATCTGGAGTAAATTGTTCCTGTGGAGAAACTCTGCAGATAATGTCCAGCTATATTGAGAAGGAGGAACACCCTTTTCATTAAGGGCAGATGTACAGGGAAGTTATAAAAGGTTAATAAATGATAATTAAATAATTAATCGATGATTAACTCGAGTCCAGCAGGTCAAGGAGATTGCTTTTGCCAGTGTGAAAGGCCATGTCACACGTGGGAGAGAGAATGCTTAGCTTTTTCTGGCTCTCTTTCATCTTCAGGATCTGTTGGGAGTCCTGGGAGTGGGCAGTGATCTCTGACTGTGTCTGGTTCAGAAGAAGACCACGTTTGTTTACCCTAAGGAAGAGGTCATGCACAGACACAACAGCTTTGTTCTGCAGGACACTTCGCTTCTATGCTTTCTTTCATACCATGCTGTCCCATGGCATTCCATAACAACAACAGGGCACAGCAGAGCTGACAAAGTTAGCTGTCCTTTTATTTATGTTTTTCAGACCCAAGATAGGTAGGGCCAATTAGAATTCTTACGAATTGGAGTTTAGCTGGGTCAAGGTAGCACTTTGGAAATAGAGTTGGGGAAGAAGCCTGAAGGCAAGAGTCTAAGCTAAAGAGCATCTGAGCGGTGAGGTGGCTGACAGGGCTGTGTGTCCCACCTCCCCACAGACTGACCAGCTCAGGAGCAGAGGGTAAACCTGTGGAGCAGTGTTTCAATCTGCATCGCTTTGTAACCCTCTTTCTCTCACCCCATCATCGCTCTCAATCAGTTCTTTCAGAACTTGTGTTTATAGGAAAATGCCTGTTTTATTTCTTTGCTCAAGAGCTTGCACTGAGCTTCTGCTAAGCCCTGTCATGGGACTTTCCTTTGCTTTTGACTCCCTGCAATGCACAGAGAAGTTCCACTTCGCACTTCTCGGATTATGTCTGCAGAAATGAATTTAAACTATCCTTGTCTGTACTTACCTTCTTTACTCTCCTAACATTTCTCAAGCTGTGAAAGCAGCCAGAATGCATTTTTGCTTACGTCCATTGTCTCTCTGCATTAGGTTGAAATGTAAACTCATGGGGGCAAGAAACATCTTTTTTAAACAAGTGCAGGGCCCTTCAGAGTACCTCTGTCTCTGCTCGGTTTGTTGCAAGTAAAGTCCTCAGTAAAAACTTGTATTAAAAACTTACATGGTACAAGCATTTAAAACAAAACTGTGTTGAATCAAACAACTCCCAGCTGGTGGGACAGGCTGAAGATGCTGATGGCTGCTTTTCTGCTTGCTCTGTTGTTTTGTTTTTGTTTTTTTTTTTAATTGGCACCTCACCTTCCTACGCAGGGTTTCCTTCTACCGTGTCCCTCGGGTAGAAGCCAAGCCGCAGTGGTGCTGGCTACTGAGGAAACTGCCCCCATAGCCACCTCTGTACCTTAGGTTTGCTTCAGAATCCCCAGAAGCCACAAAAGCGACTGTGAGTTTGAACCCCCACAATCACTTTTAGAGAGGGAAGCGGTGGCTCTGACCAGGACAGAAGAGGGAACGTGCCGATTGCATCCGGCCGAGCAGTGGTCTGCAACTGGATCCAGTCACTCTGGTGGGACTGACTGCGGGCAGCCAGCTCGCCCTGTGCTGACCACCCCTCCGCGGGTCTTTTGCAGCCTTTAAATGGTTATTGCTTTGGCAGAGTTGAGATGAGCGCTGCTTACCTGTTTTCCTCCGTGCAGAGCAATCTGAAAACCTTTTAACCGACATTGTTTTTCAAACTCCCTCTTTTTAAACACACACTTGGCTCTTGATGAGGATTTGCAACATTGCAGATACCTCCTGCTGCATCTCAGGAGAGAGTAAACACTCTGGGGGAAGTTTTTTATAAGTAATCTCCACACACACACACCCCCCACCCCCTCCCACCCCCCCAATTTGAATGGAAAGCAACACTTTACTAATCTTTTAAAGCTGTCAGCTTAATTCTGTGTTTGTGACCAGTGTAACATCTTGTCACTGTCGCATTCTGGGCGCTTTGCAAACTGAGAGAAGTGAATAGGTATTTTGCTGAGCACAAGCCGGCAAGGGCCAACTCACTTGATGAAACGTCAGCTCTCCTGACCCAGCCTCGGGCAGGTTTCGGTGTACCTGGAGGTGCAGGGGATGTTAATGCAGTCTGAGAGATGCTTCTAGTAGTTTGTGTCACGGGCCATGGCGATACATTTAATCAATAGTCTATTAAAGAGGCAGCAGGCTCTCTATCGCTGGGTGGTTTCAAATAATGCATTAAATAGAATTGGGAATGATCTAGGGCTAACCAGCCCTGCCATAGGCTGACTGTGTTATGCCTGAAGAGCTTTCAACCCTGTTTTCTTTTTACTGTCTCTGTGGTGTGTATTACAGGTGTACCCAGCTCTCCTCACCAAACAGGGCCAGAGTTGTATGTCATACTGCAGAAATGTAGGAAGTGGGGGTCTGTGCCCTGCAGGTTTAGTTGTAAAAGCTGGGCAGGAATTAGGAGCAGGGCATATTACCCCAATCTTCGAGATGGAGAACGGAGAAACAGAGAGATACACCCCCCCAAAGCTGGTATTCTGTGCCCCAAACGGCCTCCTCTTTGCTAGAGCTGGTTTAAAAATACATGTCAGTGAAACAAAGCTTGCAGGCCTCTTTGGCTGAGTGCCTGTAGCTAATCACTGGAGATTTCACAGCGGAGTCTTTCAGAGTGTCTGTTTGATTAATGGTTCATATTTTGCAGATCTGAGGCTTTTTATTTTATTCTTAAATTTATTACGTATCACTTGTACGAGTTAAATATGTTTTAATTCCGTGTTAAGTACTGTGGAACAATCCTTACAGCAAAGTTGTTGGCTTTTTTTTTTTTTTAACCCNCTGCTGAGATGTGGAGACCAAGTTGGGGCAAGGGAAAAAGTGAGCTGCTTCCCAGTGTCACCTCCTGGACACCGCTCTGGCAGGGTGCGTGGTTAGGTGCCTATGGAGCCCTGGTTTAGCAGCTCTTCCGCCTCCTTGCCGGCTGGGACTTACGGGGAGCTGGATGAAGGAAGCTCCTGATGGAGAAGGGCTGTGGTCTTCACAGAGTTCAGCTGGTTTTCTTCGGCCAAGTGTTGAGTATGTCAGAGTGAAACCTGATTTTTACAAATTCACACAGTCTGCGCGCTGCTCCCTTCCTTTTAAATTAAACATTCTTTTCTTCCCATCCCCCTCGGCAGGAAGACCCCCTAGGCTCCCTCCCATTGTGGCCAGGGCTTCACGGCTGCAACTCAAACGCAAGCGCTGCCACAGCAACTGCCATCGTCTCTGTGACAAGCACTGCCCCGCTGTATGGTCAGCTGCTGATTCCTGAGGAGGGCTTCCCCCCCCCACCTCCTGCACACACGCATTAACACGCTCACTATATACATTTACAGCCACGTAGAGGGGTTCATTAACAAGGGGGTTCGCAGTTGGGCTGGCGTTTGCCTTCAGAGCATTGATCTTGATGATGGGCACTGGATGGCAGGAACACCACCTCATCCCAACCCGTATCAAGTGCCTTTATCCTGAGCACCTGGGGCTGGAGGCTCAGTGGGGCAGGGGAGCTTTGAAATGGGTTAGGAACATTACTCCTGAGAACCAGGAACATTTGTCTCAGTTAAGCTGGTTTTTGCTGTTTCCCAGTGCTGCTGCTGCTGGGTTATTACAAAATCCCTTAATGGCTTGTATAGAGGAGAAAACCATGACAAATGCAAGTAAACATACTGCTTTTGCTTGTTTTGACACTTATTTCTCTGATACTTTCAGTCCCAAATGACAAATGGCTGTATTCTTTGTGGTTAGTGTGGACCACTCACAGAGCAGGACTCTCGTGCATTGGTATCTTCACAGCTCAAGCAACTTCTCAGCTTTTTCCAGCAAATCACTTGTTTTTTTCTCAACTTAATTATTGGAGGTTGTAATAGCAGGTGTCACAAATCCATAAAACAGAGCAAGGCAGCGTTCCATGTTTTAGTACATTTGAGAAGTTATTGTAAGCTATTCCTTCTCCCCCTGCACTCCTTTAGCCCAAACCCAGCACTGTCTTGCCAGTTAATTAATTTTTATCCCTTCGCTCCCTCTTTGTCCTGTTTTCTTAGGATTTTTTTTTGCTCATGTTCACATGACTGGCCCTGTTGGCCTGCAATCTCTGCTCTCAGGAGTGGGGTCTGCCTTGTGCCGCTGCAGCTTTAAAAGCCAAAAATCCTCTCTCTGAATTGAGTCCGTGCTCTCCAGGCAGCTGCATTTGTCGTTTTTCCTTCTCTGTTCTCTCAGAGTTGTTTTTGTTCCCGTGTGTGACGCCCAGCGATGCGCTCAGCACGGTGCTTTCCCGTGGAGGTAGCTGAGGGTTTGCTTTATTTATAAACCTCGTGCAAATCAGGAGAGCATCGATGGCATTGCCGGGTTTGGGGAGGTGGGAGAGGGCGAAAAGGCAGAAGGGAGCAG
>VXBJ01000683.1:91068-244001 GCA_013400055.1 Nycticryphes semicollaris
GGGGGGGGAATAAGAAAAAAGAAGTGACTATTTGCAGATGATGTCTTTTGCTCTTTCTGGAATCAGCTCATTTGTTTCAAAGGGGAGCAGCCCGGAAAAAGGCGGAATTACCGAGAGCGCTGTGTTTGTTGGAGGGGCTCTGTGCTGGGGTAACAAAAGCAAAGTCAGCCCTTGCCTAGACCCGGAGGGCAGTGCGATGCGGAAGCTCATGGTGTACCACTGAACCAATTTTTGGTTTTGCATTCAGAGGCAGAGCCCCTGCTTAGGCTCTCTTTAGGCTCAGAGGTACAAAATAAAGGAAGGGAAATATTTCTGGCTTTTGGAAACTTTCTGCTTCTTTTTTTTTTTCTTTTTTTTTTTTTTTTTTCCCCTGCAGCACCTAGTTTGGAAGCAGAAGTAGCAGAAGTCTCTCTTGCTCTGCCAGTATGGCTGTTAGGAAGAAAAGATAAAAAATGATCTTTCCAGCAGATAAAGAAAATCTCCTTCAGTTTTTCCTCAGCATCTCTCACATAGTGCTCCTCCCCCTCCCCGCCCCCCCTTATTTTTGTCTTCCAAGCTATCGTCACTGCGAGATAGAAAAAACCCTCCAGTATTGAGAAATGTAGTGTCTGCACAGAATCACAGCCTGTCCCTTTAAACTACAGATAAGCCTTAGTGGAATTTCTATTCTGGGAATAGTTAATTCTGTTTGAGGTTGGGCAAGAGCGAAGCGCTCACAGGCTTAGTAACAATATTTTTACTCCATTTGATTTTTTTTTTTCCGAAGGATTTGCCTCTCTCGTTTGATGGAAAGTGCAATTATTGATCAATCCCCCCCACTAAGGAGATGATTTGGGGAGGAGGGAGGGAGGGATGGAGGGAGGGAAGAAAGGAAAAAACCAGCAAACAAAAAGCCCCAAAGCGGGTGTTTGTGGCCGTTACATAATGGCCGTTATGTAATGCCTGTTGGTGCCAACTAAAAATACACGGGAAGAAAACTTCCAATTCATTGAAGCATTTAACTAGCGTCGGCCCAGGGTTCCTCGCTCCGGATTCAAACCCTCCTGCAGATGTTCAGAAGAGCTTACAAGTCCCCTAGATGCCACAGCGACCTAATTTGGTCTCTTAACCCTCTTTTTCTCTCCACTCTTGGTTGGTTGTTGTTGGGTTTTGATTGTGGGGTTTTTTTTCTCTTCTGCTCAGAGTGTTACAAATGCTAAATGCCTCTTCAGGTCACCTCTTTGCACACCCCACCGTCCCCGCAGCCCCTTTCCTAATGCTTTGTTCAGCTGAGCTTTCGATGTTGGTGGTAGACCCTGGGTTTTCAGGAGGAGGGGAATAGATTCTGTAATTGCTCCTGTAGCAGCCATTGAAAACTCGACAGCTTCATGGGCAGTGTTTTATAGGCAGCTCTTCTCCTGTAGCTGAGCTGCAGCTAAAAGGATGTCGCCTTTTCCATCCTTAAGCCCCCCTTGAACTGCCAACAGGACCTGATGTCCATGCCCAAATGCTCAACCCAGCTGCAATTGCAGAGATGGATTAAACCCCTGAGAGTGCTCTTACCCACCACTGGGGAGGTGCGATATGAACCATGTTTTTGCCCTTATTTTGTGTAGCAAAGCTTTGATCTGGCTGTGCAGGGCCCAGAGCACCGTTCCCAGAGGCACAGCATCAGCTGTGGTCCCCTGGCCAGGGTCAGGGGACAAGGGGATGTGACAGGCAGCTGGAGATGACCCAAGAGGAGCTGCAGGTAGGTGACACAGGCAGCAGCAGTGAGCTGCAACTGCTGATGGGCACCCTGCAAGGTGTGTTGTTTTGACAAGAGAAGATCAAATAGTCCTGGCTGAAAAAGCCATGAGCAAAAGCCCCTTTACATCCCCATATCCAGGATTTCAGTCTGTCTAGAGACTTGTAAATAACACTGTGTATCACAAAATCACAGGACTGCTTTAATTAAATCACTAGTAGCACGGAAGAGGGCAGCTGGACCTCTTATCACCAGTGGTGAAACTGAGCCATGGTTGAAGCAACTTCAGCCGGATCACATATTCACACGTAGGGATTCAGAAAGCAGGGTATGGTCCACCTGTCTTTTGCTGTAGTTGGTGCATGGCATGGCTATTTCTGTCCCTCATCATTGAAAATGGTCATTGTGCTGTTCTGTACCCAGGCACTAAGACCAGAATGTCAGTATCAATGTTTTTTACTCTACTAGATGCATCCAGTTGATGAGCCGTGGCAACTCTGTGGTCAAGGAGACTGAGACTGATGCTTCCATTGCAGGTTTCACAGGTGCTGTCTTCAAGACTTACAGAGCCTTTGTTTTGCATGAAATTACCCAAGAAGCATCTTGATTGCATCAAAACAAGCATCACGTACGTTGCACGCATCGCGTTTTGCTCGCGACTGTGCAGGAGAAGTCATTAGTACCCATAGTAATTATTGTTGTTGCTATTGCTTTATGACAGCAATATAATGAAGTATGAATGCAGATAAGTCCCGGATAAACTCAATTTCCTATGCGGGAACAGAAGCATTGACTAATGAAAGGAACCAAGGGCTCGCACTGCCTCTGTGTCAGCCACCATGGCAAGCCCAGTTACGATGGACCCACTTGGAAGGAGGGAGAAATCCTGCTGAGTAGAACTAGGATTTTACCAAACCAGTATTTTTTTTCTCTCCTTGCTTTTAACTAAAGCTGCCTACGTTCTGCCACATCAATGTGCTTCGTGTCCCAGCTCCTGGTGGGATGAAAGAGGTCTTTCTCCTGGTAGAAGCCTGTGTAGGAAGGGCAGTGGGTTAAGGTAGTGGATGGGAACAGGGAAATCAGATCGGTGTGATCAAACGGCTTAACCTGGTTGTGTGTTGATGCTTGTCTCTGGTAGTTGCTGAGTAGAGTGATGTGAATGCTGACTCAAAACCGCTACAGATTAGGTGAGTGGTAATTGTTTGGCTCTATGGGATAAAGATTTAGGACTCTACAGCCTCAGGCCAGCATGATTTGCTTTCTGTGGGGTAAGATACCGTCTACAGTGCTTAGTGCTTTATTTGTGTAAAGAAGGAGAGAGTGCCTATGCGGAGGGGTTTTTGCTGATATGTGTGTGTCAGCAGAAGCCTCTCTCCATTTCTTTGTGCTTATGTGTGTTAAATGCCAGGTGGCAGAGGGTTGAAGAGGAGAAAAAGTAAAAGCTGTGGAAAAAAAGAGCCAATGACTTGAGCACTGCCTCCTAGTCCAGCCGAGCTCAGTTATAGCAATAGACTGACTTTGGCCCTCTTCCCTCGCAGACGTCATCGGCGTATTAACTGAAGATGTGGCCATGAATTTTTTAGTGCCAGCACGGAGCTGGGCGTCTGAAGCACTGAATAGGTAACAAGAGCCTCTGTCCTGCGCCTGCTCCCCTGCGGGGAGATTAACGGGGGAGAAGGCACCACGGGGCAGACGCTCTGCCCATCGACCATCCCTGGTGAAGCTGGAAAGCCTGGCACTGGCAGGTCCTCAGTCCGCATCCTCTTGTGTGTGCCTTTAATGGGGCCGGTGTGGGGAGAACTGGCTGTGCTGCACCGTGCTTTTTTGCACGCTCGTGGGCAAGATGTGTTGAGGAGAGCACTCGTTGGGTTCTGAATAGGCACAAATAAACCAGGCAATACTGTATCAGCCATATTGTTGCGTGGAATTGTTATTTAAAACAGCGTTTCATCTGGAAAGCTTTGACTGGAAATCAGCTGGGTTTGTTATTGCGCCTATGTTTAAATTGTGCTTTCCTTTTAATCTCTTCAGTCTACGTCTTGCATTAAAAATCCACTTAATTTTATGACCAGAAGATGCCCTGGCTGCTCCTTCTGTAACAACTGCTTCACCACCAGATACGCCATAGCCATTAAATTGACCCCTGTGGTGACCTGCATATCTTTAAGCTTTTAAATGAGTTCTACAAATTAGGCTTTTAGGATTAGTCATCGTAGATTTGCAGCATCATTGGTGTGTTGCCAAGGACCCCAGTTTTGTCACCATGACTACTACCACAGGGTTACTGAGAAACACAAACTGCAGGAAAGTTTATTAAACAGCAAATTCACGTGCCGGAACGTGAGTGGGTGAGCAGTGACGATGCACCCACCGTGGCCAGGGGAGCACCTGGGTGCTGGTGTGCCATGCAGCCTAGAGGTGGGCCTCCAGAGGAGAGAAGGAGCTGTTATCCACCCAGGGAAAATCACCATCGTATGTATTTCTTGTATCGTCACTTCTAGTAGTGTGTTTTGAGAAGGTGGGGAGGCAGTGGGGGTGTGTGCTTAGTCCACGGAACGGTCTAATCCTGTGGGGATTGTTCTTTCCAGGAAAGACTGTCCCCACTGTGGGGCGTGAAGCTGCAGGAGGGATGATCCTATGATGAAGCATTTGTAATGATAAAATCCCTCAATACTGTCTTCTGAGATCAATGGACGTGAACTGTCAAGTTTGGGGGATTTTTATAAACCTGAACACAGAAAAACAGGATGCTGTGGTTTTTCTCCAGCAGGTAACACACAACCCAACTCTCCTCTGCTGTTGCTTCTTTAAATACTTGCCTGCCTTGGGCAAGGGGAAGCTCCTGATTCCTGTATTCACCTTCTTTCCTAGACCTTCTTCAGACGTGTAGGAATTAGGGCTTTAGAAACAGGACTGCTGGAAACTCTTATGGGTCATCTATTCAAGATTTATGCTATTCTATCATTTGAAAACCCAGCCCCATAGTTCTTCCCCCTTCAACCTCAATGTCTTCTCCTAGGACATCCAACGTGTATATGCATGAGTTTGCTTGGGAACTCATGAAGAGAATATGTGTATTTGGTGGGCTCACCCTGGCATTTTATCCCCCTCACTATTGATATTCATAGCTCTTTGTCATGTAGTTGTCTCCTGTTCCTCAGATTCACCTGACAGTTTGATTGAAGCTCAGGACCAAAGTTGTTCTCCTGGCTGAACCTCCTGTTCTCTCTGCCACGTGTCCCGGACTCTCTTATTGAATCCTTCAACAAGACAGTGCCGGAAATCGTTAGAGGATGTTCACTGGCACCTAATGGACGTAGGTTATAAGTTATGAAATGTCTTTTACAGTCTTTGGAGGGAGAAGGAAGTCCAGGGAGTGGTTCTTAGCTCCTGATCAGCTCTGCAGGCTCTTCCTCCTGCCCTGGGCAATGCTGATAAACCAGCTGCCCAATGGCTTGCTTAGTGCTGAGCAGGAGCAGAGCCTGTTCTCAGGGGGTGTTTCTTCTCCTGCATGAATCTGCTTTTTCCATCTTCCACCTTCTTGCCCATGCCTTCCCTCTCCCCAAGATCTTCTCGCAGGTCTCATGACTTGTAGGAGAATGACTCATGTCCCTGTAAGGCTGTCAGCCCTGTCTGAACGTGGGATGCTCCCTGTGGCAGCTCTGGGCTGCCAACTTGCCATCTTGGCGTGGAGGCCTGAGTGGGGCTTTTGTTTTTGAAAGAGATTCTTTGAATTCAAAACACAGCAAATTCCTGATGGAGGCAGCTGACAAATCATGCTCTGCAAGGGCTCCCTGCCTGGGACTTGCTCTTCTGTGGTCCTTCTCTGACCTTCCAGCAACGGTGCCAGAAACCTCTGTCGTGGGTTACAGAGCAAAAATATATAAATAGAATGAACCAACATGCTGGTGTCAAAAAGGGGACAAATGCTCCTGATGCCAGCTCACATGTGTGGCCTGAAGACAAATTGCCTGTCCGACAAGCCTGATACTGAGAACGGGGCTGGTGAGGAGGGGAGAGCGTCACTGTGTGCAGAAGCCGGCATACTTATGCAATATATATTGGAGCATGTATATAGATGCACATAAGCACATTATGTGTTACATGCTCACAGGCCACCTCACCCCAACTGCTTCCTCAGGTTGGAGGTTTCCCACTTAAACCATTCTGGTTGCCCTCATATGTTTTGTTTTTACCTCTAATTTCCCACAAATGAGCGGTCAGGGAGTTCTCCTACAGCTCTCCTACTAAAGGTTTCCTTCCTCTGAACCGAACTGCTTTTGCAGGGGATTTTCACTTACGCAGTAAAGTGCTTGTTAGAGGTCTGTGTGGGTGACCAAATGCTATTTGCTTTCCAGTGTCAGTCCTGTTCCATATTTGTATTTGTCTTGAATGTTCTGGAGAAATAGAGGAAAAAGACGTTTTAGCTTCAGACCTGTCTCAGTGTAAGTGAACATTGTGCCTTTTACTTCCAAGGCCGACTCCATTGATCTCATGGGTAAGGGAGTGGAAATAAAAAAGTAAAATCCTGAGCTATCGTAATCCTGTTTGGGTGAACTGGCTGCTTCCAAAATACATAGCCTGGTGTGGAAAGGATCTCATTTTTAATTACTATCAATGCTGCTGTTTCGGTGGCAGTTAGAGCTGGATTACCTGAAAGCCTGACTGTCTCAGGAACACCAACTTTCTCCGTAAGAAAGTGAGATTTGCACGTATGTGGGGACTGAGTCTCTCTGCTTGGCTGCTTTCAACCACATTTACTGGAGGTGGAGGAAAGGCTCTCAAGGTTCTCAGATTCCTGCAATTATTGTGCAAATGGGTGAGTGGGAAATGGGAGAGGTATTGTGACCCTGCTCACCCTTTCCTGCCCCGGAGAAAGGTCCCATGTTACACAGCAAGGGGTCCAGTCTGCTTCCACTGCATCCTGCTCCAGACAGCAGTTGCCAAGGAAAGCAGAGCCAGTGCTGGAAGAGGGGCTATTCCAGCCTCATCCCATCACTGTGAGCACCCCCTGGAGCCTGTCTTACCCTTCTCCTCAACCCATTAATCTCTTTTTTTATTTCCTTATGCAATTGCCTAGTAATAATAATAGAATCAAATGCTGAAGAAGAGTTGAAAATGCCATAGCATCTCTCACAATATATAGAATCACAGAATGGTTTGGGTTGGAAGGGACCTTAAAGATCATCCAGTTCCAACCCCCTGCCCTGGGCAGGGACATCTCCCACCAGACCAGGTTGCTCCAAGCCCCCTTCAGCCTGGCCTTGAACCCCTCCAGGGATGGGGCAACCACAGCTTCTCTGGGCAACCTGGGCATTGGACCTGGTCCTTTGAGCAGGAATTACTGGGAGATTTTGGGTGCTCACTGTGGCATGATGTTGTAATCTGTCAGTGTGTACTCTTGAACTGTCTTGTTCCTTGTTGCTCAGGGTAATAATTACCCAGACCATTTTACCTTCCAAATGCTTTGCAACTATTAATCACTCACCAGCATTCCTGAAATGACAGGGTTCGTAGCTCCATTATATAAATAAGGAAAGTGAGATGAAGAAAGCAGCAACAAAACTTCACGGGAAGTGTCTGCTGCTCTGGGGTGGGTCTGCTTTGGGGGTTGGATTTGCAGGCTGGTATTTCTGAGGTGCTGAGTCCCAGAGCAGCCCTTGCGCAAAATCAGGCTCTGCATGTCCCGGGGTGGGGAGAGGCTTTTGAAAAATTGCCCCTAAATTAGAAAGTTGATTTAGGAGTTGGGCCTTAGATCAGCTTTCTTCCAACTGCAAGGCTTGTTTTGCTGGAGGACTCTGCGGGGAGATGGGAGGCGAGTTCCCAGCAAAGCCAGCACGGCAGGAGGACGGGCAGCAGTTTGTAGCTTTCCTGCATCGTTTTCACAAAGCATGAAGCTAAAGTGTGACCAGCAACCTGGAATGCAGAGAGGGCTTGGGTTTTGCCAACAAACTGAGCATGTGGAGGCAAAGAAAAAAACCCTGCTGCCTCCTGTTTGCTTTGTTTGTAGATAACCCTTCTATCCCGGGCATTTTTATTCCTGGTTTCTAGCCTGCCCTCCTCCTGCATCTCTCTGTATCCTGACAAAGGAAGTGCTGTGATCAAATGTTAATGCTCAGGAAAATCTAGCTGAGCAGCAGCTCTCGCGTCCTGCCGTTTAATTTTCCTTGTCATGAGCTGCAGCCATGAGTGGTTGGGTCTGACTGTCCTCCCCATGCCAGCTTCTCCTGCACAGGGCTGCAGGGATCCCTACGAGCCACCGCTGCCTCCCTCCCTCCGAGCACTAAATATGTCGTGTGCCCTATCTCTAATATTCCTTATCAGGGCCTGGCTTTGTTTACTTGCATAATTCCCTCAGTGCCTTATCAGATTAGCATGATTTCAAAGTGTTAGAGCATCAGTGCCTGAAAGAGTTTTGCACTCGGCTTGCCTTGGCCTCCCCATGTTCAGATTAGATGCAAACACGTCTGTGATAATAGAAAACTGTTTGGACAGAGGTGGTTTTCTTTTCATCCGAGATTAGCAATGGAAGCGTGGAGACCTGTTAGAAAAGGAACGAGGCTTTCTCATGTAGTTGCTTTAATCCTTGTTATGTCTTTGGTGTCTGGGGTTGTCGTGGGTTGGTATTGAGGTGCAGTGGTGGAGAAAGCCGCCATGTCCCACAGCGAAGGCCACGTGGGCTTCCCTGGGTCACAGGGAGAGGGAATGATTCCCAACAGTTCCAGCAGGTTGGGGTTCGAGGCCTGTCTGAGCAAGCGTCTCATTTCTCCTGGGTGAGTTTGGAGGTTCGATTTGTTTAAAGAAGGGCCTTTAACCTTTAAAGAACTTACGCTGGAGCCAGCCACAGCCGTCACTTCTTTCCACCCTAAAGCATGGTACGTGTATGTGAGCCTTATATCAGCACATTTCCTAACAGCGGCAGGAATAATCGGGGCCAGTCTCCTCATAACATGTGGAACAATGAATGATTCTGGTATGTGTGCGTTGCCGAAGCGGGGTTGGGGAGGGATGCCCAGCCCCTGTGAGGATGCTCGCTCCTCTGAAGGGAACCGGGCAGAGCCCTGTCTGAGCTGATACCCACTGGGAAGTGTTAGCCCTGTGGCCAGTTTGCCCATCCACATCCCTCCCACAGCTCGGATGTGTTTACAGAGTAGTTTTGCTTTGCTTGGAGTGCTGCGTACAGCAGAAAATAGGCTTGTGGTATAACTGGGCAGATATCTTTAGTCCCAGCCAGAATAAATTTGCTCTGCTTTCCCTGTCCATACCATTATACCCATGCGGTGTCACCAGCCCCTCCAGCTCCTTCCTGTCCCCCTTTTGCTGGTTGCAAAAGCATCCACCAGCCACGTTCCAGTTGTAGCTTGGGCTCAGCCTTGGCCAAACCTTGATTTTTGTATCCAGAAAGATCTGTAGTTATCCCTGCTTGCTTTCACCCTCCCCTCACCACCCTCCCCTCAAAATTCCCACCCCTCGGCTTGCTGAATAATTTCAAGGTGCTAATTGCCCCGCTCCGCAGCTGATCCATTGATCTGGAACACAAACAGTCTTGAGGTAATTTTCTGTCTGAGCCAGTCTGGGGCTTACGCAAGTGCTGGTGTTTGTTTCCTTGGGTTTAATTTCCTGCAAAGAAAAGCTTTTGTGTTGCTCTCGACAAGATGCCTGTGCCTGTGTCTTAGTCAGCGGCTGCTCCATCAGGCCACATGGTTCTCAAGGAAAATTGACACTAACAATACCCGTTTCTTGTGTGATCGAAGTCTGTGGGTGGGAATCAAAAGTCCTGCTCAGTCACGACCCTCTATCAAAACTCTTTAAGTCTGTTCTTTGAGGTATCGGGTGGATTCTCTTGCCCATCTTTAGTCCTCCATTCGGGACAGACTGGGAGCAACTCAGACTCTTTGTCCTGTTAGATAAATACTTGTTTTATTTGATTAACACTTGGAGGCTGAGCTTGCTGGGGTTGCTCGTCTCTGAGGATTCAGACATCCCTTTCTGTAACAGCTAGCCACAAAATACCCCAGTGCTGGGCACCTAATAGCCACTGGAGTGCTGCATGCATCCTGCCCAGCAAAGAGTTAATTTTCCCCTGGCTATTGCTTCCAGCAGCAGTCAGCAGAAGCCTTGTGCCTTTGCAGGGCTGATGTGGAGGGGTGGGGGTGTTCAGATGATGTAATGTCAGCAACTCCCTGAGCTGGGCTAGTAGGAGGCTATGCAAAAATAAACTCATCTGCATTCACTTCTCTCCCCAGCCTGTGTGTGCAGGTTTGCTTCACCTGGAGGACTCACTTCATACCTTTTAAACAGGATCAGGTGTTGTTCTGCTAACCAGGACCCGGGGAAAGGCTGGTGGGGCAGCTGCAGGGTGATGTGGGGCTGCACAGGGGGATGCCCCCCTCCAGGATGGCAGCCACGGGGAATAAAGCGCAGAATGAGCTTTGCATCCCATTTCTGGGAGCAGCCCAGTTCCCGGGTGCTGTGAGTGTGTCAGTAGGAACGAGCAGCGGTTGTCTTACCCACCCCACCCTGAATCATAAGCAGATTTTGAAAAGCGAAATATAATCTAACAACCCTCTCCTTCCAGAAAAGTAGCCCCTTCTTTACAGGCTCCGAGATGGTGCCTGTGGTTCAGAGCCTTTCTTATGGAAGGAGTGAAGGCCAGTTCTAAGGCATGCGTGTAAGTAGGTAGGAGAGGGGGAGATGTTTGCACCATTTGCAGTCCCAGACTGGCTGGTAAATCCCATCCCTCTAGCAGATCTGTGGCTGTGGCAGGAGGGGAGGTTTGCTCTCCTCCATACCTCGTATCGTGCCTTTGCAGGGATGCTGCTCAGGCACACTAAGCTGTATCTTTAAGGACTTCATCTATAAAAGGTAACATTTCTTGTGCTGCTGTTTTCAAAGCAGCCCTCACACCTGTGCTCTTGGCTTTCCAGAAATGGTGAAGATTGATGGCACCTCTGGAATAGTTCAGCGCCTCCCAGCCAAGGAAAGGTTTTCCCAGTTCAGTCAAAGTACTGAGATATCCCCTCACTCTATCCACAGGTTCGCAGATAAAGGAGGAAAAGGGAGGTAGAAAGAAAGATTTCACAATTTCCAGAAAGATTTCCTGGAAATGGAACTGCTGCGAATCCTTTTCCCAGCACCATCCTGTGTGACCTTTGTGGCTGGTACTGGCAGCAGATGGGGACAGAGCAGAGCTCAGCTGGTCCATGTGGCTGGCAGCCAGGAAGGGTCTTCAGTTCTTATGATGACAAGTCTGAGATGACAAGTGACAAACAGGTATCACCCTCATGGTGATGGGTTGGGTAGCCAGCACTCCCAGTTTCTCTCTGGTTTGCCTGCACTGCCCTGAAAGTCCCTTTTAAACTGATGTAGTTGTTTGAGTGGTGTTTGGATCCATTCTGTCATCTCAGAGTGAGATGGGAACATCCGAAAAATGGACCTGTGTGATTGTCTGTGATTGGACATTATTGAAACTGCCTCTGGTCTGATTCTTAAGGGTGTATCCAGAACACCTCCAAGAAAGATGTCTTCTCCACATCTTTTAACTGGAACAAGAGGAGGAGGGACATTTAGAAAAACAACTTCATAAGTTGGAGAATTTGACATTTTTATGTAAATGTATCTGCCTTGCAGAGCCCTGCTCTAGCGCTGTACATCAGAGACCCTCTTGAATGTTAAAAATGGCCTTTCTCATTCATTTTGCTGCCTTAGTCATGTCCGTGGCTCTGGAGAGGACCTGGAATGCACACAACACTCTTCACCTTGGCAGAACACAGGACTGCAGCAGCACTTCCAGGAACAGCAATGTGCAGCTTCACCGAGCTTTTCTTCTTGCCACAACCTTCATTTCAGCTGCAGGTGAAGGACCACGGTCAGTCTGGATGCTCCCACGAGGCCAAGGAGAAATGATCATAGCAGCAAAAATCCCTGCAAAGCCAAGTGTGTACACTCAGCAAACAGTAAATACTGACCCAAGTGAGAGGGGTGAGCTCATGTGGGTCTTCAGAGATTTGTGCTGGGTGCCTCTGGTGAAGCAGCAGGTCTGCAGCAGCTCTGGTAGAGGTGCAGCAGAACCTGGCACTGCTTGGCTACGTGGTTAGTGTGGGACAGAGACTTCAGGAAGTGTTTCTGGCCTCTGCCCGCAGTGCCTGGAAGGGCAGCACTCAGTGGTTGTGGAGTTCAGCTCTACGTGGGGTCAACACAGGGATGCTAACCCGTTGCTTGAAGATGGGGACTTGGAGGAGTATTTGCTGATTTTCAAGGAAAATATCTTCACGTGGCTGAAGATCTCTCTCCTGCAAAGGGAACTTGCATTGCAAACACATTCTTTTCCCACTGGGAAATCCCGGTCGTGCATTAATGCAAGGGGATCCAGCTGCTCTCCAGATGCAGACCAAAGGAGTCACTTGTTTGGGCTGTAGGTTGGAGCCTAATGGAGGGAGAAAAAAGCCACTGCTTGGATTTCTGCAGCTGTTGCTGGTTTTCCTACTTCAGAGGGAAAGAGGACGCATGGAGACCCCTCACCTTAGTGGCACAGGCGCTGCTGGAGGTGGCCCCAGGTGCCACGGTGCTTCAGGAAAACAAATGAAGGGGAGCTGCTTCTTTAAGTGCACCGGGAGAGATGACCAAGTCACAACTCCTCAGCTTATTTTTGGTGCTATTACTGTTAACACCCGGGAACCACAATGGTCTGTGCTGCCAATATTTCACATATGTATTGCTAGTGAGAAAGGCTTTAGCAACCACTAGCGTGGAAGGGAGACAGAGGTGAGGGAGAGGAACGTGATGTGCTCAAGGTCACATCACAAGCCAGTGGCAGAGCGAGACAGGTGAGACATGTCTGCTGGGGCTGTGATGGACTCACAGCATCCATCCTCAACGCTACAGCCCTTGCCACTGTCCCAACATTCCTGCACGTGGTCTGTCTGTCTGGCAGGGCTAGGACATCTGTGAAGCAGCTTCCAGCTCTACTTTACCCCTAAGGCAGCAGCCAACTGGGCAAGGAGTATAAAAAGATCTGGAAGAAAGAGAGATGCTGTTGCTACAGCCTGTAGAGAATTCATCCTGAGAATTAGCTGCTCTGTGAAACACCAGTGCTACAAAGCTGGGTGAAATCAGCAAATGTTTTCCACCGTGTAGTTGATATATACTCCAGTGCTCCTGTATTTGAGAAATATGCAGTGGGAATAAGAAGAAACATATTTCATGTCTTTTTCTGAATATTGATGAAAGTTAGCATTATGTAGGCTCCCCAGCACCTCAGCACTATTTTCAATTACAAAAATCTTCCTACCTGCAGCACACTGTATTCGTCTTTTAAATATCATTGCTCCTTTCTTCCATAAAAAGCTTCTGAGAACTTGTGCAAATATTTGCTTGCTGATTTGGATAGTCACCAAATCCAGGAGTGCAGTTCTACAGGCAAGCTGTGTTCTGCTGGAGGACTCCAGCTCCCTCTAGAACTTGGTGCAGACACCTTGTCCACAGGCCCAGGGTGCTGCAGGGAGGAAGGGACCCACATCTCCCATTTGGAAGGGCATCTGTCATCATCTAGGTCATGTAGGTCAAAACTGGCATGGCAGAGCAGAGGGGGAGAACTTTGTCTGCTGTGCTTTCTCTTCACCATCTCAGCGGTCAGCTGCTCTAGAATTCTGGCTCTGCCCTCTAGATCTACGTGCCGAGCACGTGGCAGAAAGGTAACCTGTCCTGACAGAGTCCTGGGGTGTAGAGACACAGCCCCATCCCAGCAAGAAAAGAGCAAAGTGTTAAAAACATTGTGCAGCCGCTGGTGTTACAGTGACCAGGACCAGCTGAGGAACCTGCAGAAGACCCAAGGTGCTGATATCCTTGGCAAAGGCACATCTTCTAGAAGCTTTCTATTCTCTCTCTGCAGTGATTACCTTTGAATTACATCATTTAGAAGCTCTCAGCTATGCCTTCGCTTTTAACGGGTGCAAGTCTGTGCAAATATAATGGTATTTTCATTATGATGGAAGGAAATAAGGGGGAATCTTCAGGAGAGATGGGAAGGGACTCTTGGTCAGGGAGGGGAGCCATAATGCAAGGGGGAACGGTTTTCAACTGAAATAAGGGAGATTGAGCTGAGATCTGGGGAAGAACTTCTTTGCTGTGAGGGTGGTGAGACCCTGACCCAGGTTGTCTGGAGAAGCTGTGGCTGCCCCATCCCTGGAGGGGTTCAAGACCAGGTTGGATGGGGTTTTGAGTAAACTGGTCTGATGGGAGGTGTCCCTGCTCAGGGCAGGGGGGTTGGAATTTTACGATTTTTAAGGTCCCTTTCAATTCTAACCACTCTATGAAATGGGCTTGGGGCTGTCTGGGCCTTTGTGAAGCTGGGAGTGTTCCTGGGCTCTGGAGCACCTGGTTCTGGCCAAACCTGAGTTAAGCAGCAGTGCTGGGTCAGACCTGGTGTGTGCTCAATTCTATGTTGGACGCTGTGGGCTGTCCAACCTGGTGCTTCCAGAAACATGGAATGTGCCTGGGCCAGAGAGCCCCAGACTGCACAGGAACAGGGGCATTGCTGAACGCAGCATGCTTCTTGGTTCTTAAAGTCAGAAAAAGCAGCAGACATTCTAACCTAGCTTTTGTGGGCTTTTTGCATTCACAACAGGCTCCAGCAACAACATTCACTTTATTTTTGCTCCTCCATGGGAATGGGCTTTCAGGTTGCTCTGCTTGTTTTCAGGCAGTAGAGAAATGCTGAACAGCTTCTGTTGGGTAAAAGTCACTGGTTTGTCTCCTCAGTCCCAGTGGTGTGCCAGGCATATTTGATTGCTGGAACTAGCCCAAATTTCTATCTGCACCTTTAATTGGGAAACAGGGATGGGGGATGAGCAAGGGACTCCAGAGGTGTAAATAGATCAGTCAGCCACATGGCGTCATCTCTGCTCTGTACAAATGCAGTTGAGGATGTGCCGAGCAGAGAGAATAATTTTAATTAGCACATCCTCCTTCCCAAGCTCTGGAACTAGTGGAAATACATTGCCACTTCTGCTGCTTTTAACAGACAAAATAGTAAACTTTCCAGGAAGGTGCCACCCCTCAGCATCTGCCTCATTTTGTTCCTCAAAATCTACATCAGCTGTGTCCGTGTCAGCAGAGGAGGGGATCCCTTTGGCATCTCCTGAGAAAGGGACGTACGTTCCTGGGTAGGCAAAGAGATGCAGCAACAAGGTGCCCTCCTCCATCCTCCCGGTGCAGGGACATTGTGCCTGGGATGTGTTTTCTAAATGTAAATGGTAAAAAGCTGCTTAGAAGAAAAGGACCAGGGCATATTAGTGGACAGCTGGCTTAACATGAGCCAGCAGTGTGCCCAGGTGGCCAAGAAGGCCAACAGCATCCTGGCTTGTCTCAGGAACAGCATGGCCAGCAGGAGTCAGGAACTGATGGTGCCTCTGTTCTGGGCACTGGTGAGGCCTCACCTCGAGTGCTGTGTTCAGTTCTGGGCCCCTGACTACAAGGACACTGAGGTGCTGGAGAGTATCCAGAGGAGAGCCACCAAGCTGGTGAGGGGTCTGGACAACAAGTCCTGTGAGGAGAGGCTGAGGGAACTGGGCATGTTCAGTTTGGAGAAGAGGAGGCTGAGGGGAGACCTCCTTGCCCTCTACAACTCCCTGAAAGGAGGGTGTAGAGAGGTGGGTGTTGGCCTCTTCTCCCAAGGGAATAATGACAGGACCAGAGGAAATGGTCTGAAGTTGTGGCAGGGAAGGTTTAGACTGGATATTAGGAAGAATTATTTTACTGCAAGAGTGGTCAGGCACTGGCGCAGCCTGGCAAGGGCGGGGGCGGGTACCTCGAGGTATTTAAGAAATGTGTAGATGTGGCACTTCAGGGCATGCTCTAGTGGCCGAGATTGTTGGGTTGGGTGATGTATTTTGTGAGGTTTGTTTGTTTGTTTTTGTGGGGGTTTTTGTGTGTGTGTATGGTTGGACTCGATGGTGTCAGAGGTCCCTTCTAACCATGAAGATCCTGTAATTCTGTAAAAAGCGCACTGACTTCTCCATCTCTGAGCGTGACATGTCCAGTGCCGTCAAAAAGACTTTCTGACTTTGTGCAGGTTCATGGGCAGATGTATAACAGTGGAGAAGGTGCACAGCACCGTACCCTCCGTTCCCTAAAACCTTTATCATAATGTAGTGGATCTGGCTGAGCTGACACAGTCTGTCTCCGGTAGCTCCTCAGATGGCTGGAAATACTTGATGTCTCTGCTTAGGAGCTATTTCTTGCTCTTCGATCTGAAGAAAAGCCCCAGGTGACCTCAGTGCTCTTGGGAGCAGGTTTTAGAGCCTCCCAAATTTTATAAAAGGTGGGATGAACATATTTATAATTTCTTTTCAGTAAAGAGCTTGGAGAACTCCCTTGCTTGCGAGTAGTAACAGTAGTTTCCGTCAGATGGACATGGGACCCGGGGTCACTGTGTGTGATTCCCTGTGTGTGCAATTTGTCCTGTTCACATGAATAATTTCAAATTCAAACTGATCATTACGCTGGACAGAATTTGAATTGAATTGTCAGGAGAACATGAGAAAATTACACTGGGTATGTTCACCCATTCTAATGTAAACCCATAAATTGCTTTTAGATTTAGTTAATCTGTAACTGAAAGAAAATCTGTAACAGCAGACAAGGACCAGTGTAAGATAAATTTGATGTGAGGAATGAGGGAAGATGGCTGCATGGCTTTGGGAGCACTCCTAGGAGGTATGGATTTGGGAAGAGTTGGTCCATCCTGGTGCTGCTCAGAGCTCAGGGAGAGACCTCAGCAGGCTCTGCGTGCTTGTTTTTCCTTAGGGTGCTTGTTTGCTTCCTTCTTTTCTTTTTCTTTTCATCTGTCTACCTGTTTTTCTTCTATGGTCTTCACAGTGGAAAGGGAGAGACCTTTGCCTTTCAAACCTACCTTAATGTCCTTACAGTAGCTCTAGCACCAACAGCCTCCTCCCTCAGTGGGGAAGGAAAGATGCTCAAAGAGGATAGAGCAAAAGTTTCCCAGTTCTTTCCATTCTCACTCTGTTTTCAGACACTTAAGTCTTTGCCACAGTCCCTGTTTGGGCAGAAATTTTCCATGCTACTTGGCTGCCTAGTGCTGATTTTTGCATTAACTGAAATGCTTCGGTTGTGAGATGTATCTAAACCTCAGCTAAACAGGTCAGCTGTTTTTTGAGAGCAAGGTTTAGAAGAAATAGGGGTTTTTGTATCCACTTTATAGGTAGGAAACTGAGGCACAGAAACATTGAGGTTAAATATATAAAATGTCAAGCTGTCATTTCCTCACTGCAGAGTGTTTGAGTTTATGATCCTAACAATGTTCTTTTGACAGTTTTGTGAGTGGGATAATACCTAAATAGGAAAATGAGATGACAGGTTTCACAGCTTCTCTGTTGAGGGAGTTTGGAATAAAAACCTCAGTTTTGCATGCTCTGTTAGGAGAAAATGTCAAAAACACAGAAGCAGGCAGTTAGAGATGGTGAGGCTCCCTGGCTGCAGATCCAGCCCTAGAAAGGTACCTGGGCATCCTGTCAGGAGCAAGTTAGGGATGCACAAAGAAGAGCAATAAAAGAAACAAGAATTGAAGTTTTATGGTCCACTGTGATCCTGGAGACACCTGCCATCCCATTTGCTGGTAGTGCTTGGTATCCAGTGAACGTTTGGAGGTAGCAGCACTTTAAAAATCCCTGATGTCCCACTGGGGTGAGATGTCTCACTGCTGGCTCGTGCCTCTGAGACTGAGCCAGATCGCAGAAGTGTGATGCTGGAGGGAGACATTGTGTTCCTCGTGTCACAGCTCATGCTCACAGGGCTGTCTTCTGTGCCCACCTCTGGCACAGGTTGCCCTTAGATGTGGCGGACGCCCCGTCCCTGGAAACATGCAGTCAGACTGGATGGGGCTCTGAGCAACCAGGTGTAGTTGAAGATGCTCATTGCAGGGAGGGTGGACTAAAGGGCCTTTAAAGGTCTGTTCCAACCCAAACTCTTATAGAATCATAGAATGGTTAGAATTGGAAGGGACCTTGAAGATCATTCAGTTCCAACCCCCTGCCCTGGGCAGGGACACCTCCCACCAGACCAGGTTGTTCCAAGCAAGGGTCTCACCACCCTCACATCAAAGAATTTCTTCCTAAGATCTAAATCTCCCCTCTTACAGTTTAATACCATTACCCCTTGTCTTACCACTCCCTCATAAAGAGTCCCTCCTCATTTCTCTTGTAGGCCCCCTTCAGATACTGGAGGGGGCTTTAAGGTCTCCCCAGAGCCTTCTTTTCTCCAGGTTTAACCCCCAACTCTCCCAGCCTGTCCTCACAGCAGAGGGGCTCCAGCCCTCATAACATCTCCATGGCCTCCTCTGGCCTCTCTCCAACAGGTCCGTGTCCTAATCTGTGATCACCTCTGGTATCACCCTCTGGAGAGGATGGCAACTGACCAAACTGTTAGCATAAATGGAAAAAATTGCAAAAGCTGCTTGGTTATGAGTACGTCGAGCTAGAGATCGTTGGCATGTGAGACGATTTCAGCTGAATCAGACCTGTGGGATTTTCTTCCTTCGCTTGTGCACAAAAGCATTAACTCTTTTGGACCTGATCATCATGTTTCCCAACAGGAAGCCAAGCGGTGTGCTTTCATCTCGCCCGGCAATTGAGCTCAGATACGTCCCTGGGTATGGGAGTGCTCTGTGTAGGGCTCTCGAATCAAACCAGCACCTAGGGCTTTTTGCCTGGCAGCCACGCTGCAAACTGTCTGCGGGGCTCGGCTAGAAGTTGTGTGGCAACAAAAGTGTTTGCTCCCACTTATTAACTGTGAATCTGGCAGCATGTTTTGAAGCAAAAAGAAAGGGCATTTGCATCCTCCGAAAAGTTATGATTTGCATTCTAATATCCACAAGGTGTTTTTGCTGCCCTGGTGGGCTCCCCGTGGGAGAAGCACGGTGGTGGATTGCTTTGGTGTGTCCTGGCAGCTGAGCAAAGAGAGGAATGGGGGCATCCCGCAGGAGTGACTCTCGTTCTTCAGAGTAGTGGGGACTGGGGAGCACAAATCTGGGTGTTGGACCAGCTTCAGATCTCCTTCTGGATTTTAGCACACTAGAGGAACTGATAAATGACATCTTTACCCTGCTTTATCCCCATTCACACGGCTTCCTGACAGTGAGAGAAACACAGTGCTCCATTTCCTAACACTAAAGGAATGTTTACTTGGCATAATTTTGCAAAAGAGATGAGGCTCAGGTGGTTATCCTCCTCCCACTCTCCTTCCCCCAGGATTTTGATGTGGCCAGTTTCCATGGTGCCCTCAAGGATAAAAAAAAATCCTAAAAAGTTTGCTGAGCAGAGACATCCAGTTCAAACGCAGGCACTTCATTAGATGTTGGGGAAACCACACCAGTGGGTACTACCTTGGACATCCCAGCTCCCCTTGGGCCCATTGATGCCCTTTGGCCGTCGCACGCTTTTCTTGGCATCACCCATCTGCAGCCTCTCCATCCCCTCCCCAGTGGCTGCATGATAAAGAGAGGAGTCAGAAAGATGCTCGGGCTTTGGATCAGGCTTTACAACCTGAGATAATCCCTCACTTCATTATAAAATGGGATTTTAAAACTGCAGAGCAATGAAAAGCTTCCACTGGGCAGTGGGAAGAGAACCCTTTAATAAACATAAAAATCCTATTAAAAATATATGTACATAAGCTGTGCTGCCACGTAGAGGCATTGGCGACAGCTCTCCCAATTTATCATAGATTTTGCAGTTGGCAGCACTTTTATTTTTAATGCCTGGCCATTGGAGTCCTGCTATCACAGGAGCCTTTTCCTCTATTTTTTAATTCAAGCAAGAGTCTAGCTGTCATTTTTGCAGAGGGAGGCTATAAAAGGCGAGCCAAGTACAGTGCAAGGGATCTAAAGCCAGAAGGCTGGTCAAAAATCTACACTATTTTAAAATATCATTTTAACATTTGGAGTTAGCCATGGCTGCAAGCATAGTCCTGTACTGATGAGTTAAAGTTCTATAATGAGCCATTGGTTCATTCAGAGAAGCAGAACAAATCAAGGAGTAGCTATCACCCAGAGTACTCTCCTATAATGCAAAAATTTGTGTACTGAGTGAAGATAAGCACTTAGGAGGTGATGCGACATAGCACAGCAGAGAAACAAACCAGCTGAGCACCTTTGTTTCTCTCCAAACACTGCAATAAATCCATTGCATATCTGCAGTTTCACTTGAATTCACCGTATTAGCTTGAAAGCTGAGAGGTGTCCCCAAGTGGGTATCTGATTGCCGTTAAGTTTGAGCGAGGGCCACAGAAAACACCTCAGGGGGTATCCTTGTGGAGGATCTGATCCAGGTACCAGTGCAGGCAGGTGAGGTGCATTTCTGCTGTGGAACTGTGGACTTTCTAGTTATCCCCCCTTTAACTGTAACCACTTAGGAGAAATTAGAGCCTGTTTAAATTAGGTACAGAAGGGGGGATAAAAGCTGTGGTGGTCTTGCACTCCCTCAGAGCATCTTGCATGGTTTCTAGTGCTCCTCCAGAATAGAAGGACTCTCCCAGTGCTTTTCCTCCAGCCATACAGGGTGCATGAGGCTGAGGGGTCTCCAGGGTGGCAAACAGAGGCAGAAGAATCTTTCTGTTTTTCCCACCATTACACAGACCCACATGGTCCATCTGACTCTTTGGTCAAGACTGTAAACCGGGAGATTATCCTTCCCTGCTTGCTGTGACCACCTTGGCTGCTTGCAAAGACCCATCATCTAGCTGGCATCCTCCTGAAGGTATTTTTAGAGTGTGGCGTGGAGCACCAGCTCGCAGTGCTCACAGCATTTTGTAGCACTCCAGCAGCAGCAATTCAATCCCTCTTTGGGTTTCAGCCAACGTTTGTTGTCCTCACTGGAAATGGTATTGATTACTTGAACTCAGGAGCCAATTATGGCCAATATGATACTCACCACCTCGCATCCCAGAATGACATGTGCCACAGAGGCTGCTTTGCTTCAACTGTACCTACCAGATGGGCCAAGTGAAGCTCCAGACAGACCTCTGGCCTTTTAAATCTCCCACGGTGTGAATAAACCATTTAATCCATGCCCTAAAACTTAATTGACACGTGTTTGTTGGGGTTTGGTTTGAGCAGGGGTTGGCATTTATTTAGTGTCTGCCTTGGAGAAGCCCAGCGTGTATCTGCTTGGTGGCACTACAGATTCCCTGCAATGAGGAGAGTTTCGGATGAGAGAAGCTGCTGTGTCCACGGAGAGCAATACCATGGGCTGTTGGAGTCCACCAGCCATTGGTACCTAGCACTGCACTGCCAGGAAACATCAGATGTGAGATGAGGGCTGTGCTTGGGATGTCAGGATGATCATATCTTGTTGGTGGGGTTCCATGCCAGCTTGGGAGTCTGTGACCTTACTCTTCTTCTCAGTGATGGTTATGGTGATGGCTACAGAGCCTGCAAGAAGCTGAACCACTCCTGGTTGCCTGCTCCTGGCATCAGATCTGCAAATGTTACACAGCAAACCCACAAAATTTGGGGCTTCACCCCAGTGCAAACTCAAAACAAAGACCCTGATTCTAATAAGGAAAGCTCAAGTCTCTGTCTTCTTAGAGGTCCTTCTCAGCCGGAGATGAGGTGTCCACTGTGATCAGAAGAGGGAGTGACCCGCACACTGATAAACCACTTGCAAGAGGATGTTGAGAGCCCAACAGAGAGATTTCTGCACTGATCTGGCCGTGCAAGGGTGGGGGATGCCATGGTGGTGAAGCTGCAAGGTGTCAGGAGCTCTGCTCTTCTAGGGGGCAAGTGGTGGAGATGGTGGGTTTGCTGAAACACGGGCGATTCCTCATTTTGCTCTTTACTTTTTACCTTATTCTGCCTCACTGGGTCTGCGTTAATGTCTGGTGTTTTCAGCTCTCCTTGGGTTTCCTGCATTTAACAGTTTCCTGGGCAAAGCACCTTCCCACATGACTTGCTTGGTGCTCTTTAGCTGCATTTGTTGAGCCTCTAGCCTGGGTTTGTTTCATTAAAATTTTGAGCTGTACTTTTCCACCTGGCTGCCTGGTGGAAACGGCATCCAAAATCTGTATTTCAGTCGCTTTCTATATATTTTTTGCAAAGTTAAGAGAGGCAGGTTACTTAAGCAAGTGCAATGGCCCCTGTGACACTTCATAGGGCCTGTTAAACACATGAAACCAAACGTGATCCACACTTTGCAGTAATTACAAATGCAACGAGCAAACTGGCCTTCCTGCCCCTTGAGGAAGAAGTTGATGAGGTCTTCTTGGGGCAGCTCCTTCAGCACCACTGCTGCCAGCGTGAAAGGTGATAATGCCTCTGTCCACCATGAAATACGGCAACTTCTATCACATCCCTGACCCAAAATAGGATTTAAACCAGTATTTAATGAACTGCAGCCAGACCCACGTCGCCCGTACAGAGCAGGTATGTCATCTGCTCTGTTTATGGAGAGGGAAATGAGTTGTGATCACTTCTTGCTGCTGGTAACAAGTCGTTAGCGGACTCGGGCATGTGCGGGGCTGCGGGTGGGATTCATCGGTGAACACAGGACCCTGGAGCTGCTTGTCCATCGTTACCAGGACAGCCAGGGTGCTGGAGGCTCTGGGGGATGAGTTTGCAGAGAAGAAAGGTGTCAGTTGACCTTTCTGTGATTTAGTTGCCTGGCTGCTTTAATGGCTTCGGGATGTGGGAGATGGAAGTGTAAACACCGATGACGTGCAGGTGGCCTCGCTTGCCCGCTCCGTGCTGCCAGGGAGCAAATGCATGTCCAAACAAGGAACACATCTTTTTCTTTTTTTTTTATTTTTTTTTCCTTCTTCTTCTTATTTATTTCGCAGGCAAGGAGCAGGGGTGGGAATAAAGGAAAAAAAGGCGTCAGCTGCTTCTTAGATCAGCAGCAGTTGTTTTGAGCCCTGGCTTCTCATGCCAGTTGACGGAGTAACCTTTGTTTTGGAGGTGCTTTTCTGATGATGCAAAGGGCCACCTGATTAGAAAATGGTATTTTGCTGCAATAATTTTCTGCAAGCAACTTGCACTGGTCTCTCTGAGGTAACATGCTGTTGATTAATGCACAAACTTAGCCGCTCTCCCTGGTGCCTAGTTTTCATTCCATGTAAGCTCTGATTATTCACTAAAAAAGAAACATTGGCCTATGAAGCTAAACATCAAAATGCATCAGCAGAACTCTCAGTTTCCCCACTGTTTGCAGTGTGTTTGCTGAGGGTTATTTTCATGCCACACACAATTGAGGTTATTGAGGAGAGCAAAATGAACAGTATTTGTTATTCAGTTCATTTTGGGTTTCCAGCGCTTCCGTTGTCTCGCAGCAGCGGTGCCCAGGGAGCCAGGGGGTGTGAGGTTACAGATTTATTACCTGGTGTCTGGAGCTGCACAGATACAGCTCCCAAAGGTCTCGCTGATGGAGGAGGAAAGGATGCTGTATGGAGGAGCCAATAGTGGCTGGACAGAGTAGGAAACGTGGGTATGGAGACACAAAGTGTGTTGTCTACAGTGCCAGGGCTGACTGCTAGAGCAGCAGTACTGGGATTTACATTTTCAGATTGCTGGGCTTCCTCTAACCTCTATGCAAAGTGTGTAGGTCTCCGCTGGGACCCCCGCTGTGTCTTTGCTGCCTGGATCTGCATCTGAGGTCAGCTTCCTTATGCCAAGTAAATTTAACTGGGATTATGTATCTGTAAGTCTGGATCTGGATCTGAACTCTTTCTTTCTATGATTTGCCAAGACAAAATCCAAAGTCCAGAGAGTCTTGGAGAAGTTTTTGCCTTCGTTCCAGAGTCGTGTCTGGTTTTACGGGCAGTTAAATACATTAAGGTTTCTTTAAAACAGTTAATAATTTGTATTAAATGGTTTGCTGCAGATTTTTAACTACTTAATGACAATAGACTAGAAGCAAACAGAATGGAACTGGGGTTATTCTTAAAAAGATTTCCATTATATTAATATGTGACCAGCTTGTAATCTCTAGTGTATAGCTTACACCATCCATCCCTTACAGAGCTGTATGTCTCTTGTCTTCTGCTTTAGAATTGGAGGCAGGAGCCCACAGATCCATAGGCTCTGCACCGTCCAAGTCTTGGGCTAGTGCCCAGGTTGCTCTGTCAAACTGTCTCAAGTCCAGGAGAACAAAATTTGGGTTTAGGGTAGGAAAAAGGAAACAAAAGAGAACAGAAAAGCTCAAGTCTTTAGGGACGTTGTGTGATAGGGGAGATTCAAGTTAAATCAAAGACTTCAGACTGTTTCCACGTGGGGAAGTCAGGGGTAGTCACCAGCATCCCAGCAAATGGCTGAGGCTCGTGTAATTCCCTGTGTTGCCCTTGAATACCTGTATGAGTCCTGCAGTAGAAGTTGATGCAGTCAATATGTCTAAAAAGCAGCCTAGCACCAACCTGTGAATCAGCGTGGGGGGCCCAGGAGATTGGCTGGATAAGTGGGCTCACCTCATTCCTTGCATTGAGATCTGTGCTAACCACACAGGGACCAGATGGTGGACCTGGTTTCCTCTGCCTCTAAAACAAACCTCTGTACCCCCCCTCTGTCTCTCTGCAGAGCTCCCTTCCTCGGAACACTTGAGTGTGGCCGATGCGACATGGCTTGCCCTCAACGTGGTGTCTGGTGGAGGTGGCTTCTCCGGCTCCCAGCCCATCGGAGTGACCAAAATTGCCAAGTCAGTAATAGCACCCCTAGCTGACCAAAACATCTCAGTGTTCATGCTCTCCACCTATCAGACGGACTTCATCCTGGTAAGAGGACACAAGAGGACCAGGCAGATGAACACTCAATTGGGCAGTTTTAATGATATTTCTGGGAACAATTTGTTTGAGGAGCAGCAGAAATATCAAAGCCTGCATTCCCTGGAGCTCTGTGCCTTGTAGTTGGGCTCTCTGACATCTCAGGAGCTTTTCCCGTGGGATGAGGCTTTTGTTGGTAGGGGTTATCTGGTGTCTAACGAGAATGCTGAGCCCACACTGCAGTCTCTCCCTTAATGGAGGCACTGGCAGCATTTCTCACTGTTACTCAGACATTAGTTTTCTGAGAGTTAGAGGAAAATAGTGTCTGCTGTCATGTTGGCTGATGGTGGCCAAGAGGCTCCAAAGTTGTTTTGGGGATAGACACACAGACTTCCTTTCTGTCTCAAACACACGTGTGTGCACTCATACAGGGCACGACCACAAAAGCTTTATTTCCTTAGGAAACAAGGCTGAAGGAGTGATGAGTTCTTGAAAGGATGCTGGAAAAGAGGTGAAACATCTCCCTCTTAGAAGTCTCCACATTCTTAAAAGTACTGTGATGCTTAATCCTACTGATGTTTGCAGTGGTATCACCAAATGTGCTTCTCCAGACACACATCCAGATGAGAATTATCCTTATGCACCTGCTGGCTCCAGCAGGGTTGATGTGTGTGCTTTTCTGTACCCTGGGAGTACCTGACCTCCACTGTCGTGTATTCTCACTCCCCGTGTATACCACATCTTGTCAACCTCAGGTGCGTGAGCGAGACCTGCCCTTCGTGATGCACACGCTGGCTGCTGAGTTCACCATCCTCCGAGTAGTGAACGGGGAGACGGTGGCTGCCGATGACCTTGGGATAACAAACGGATTTGTCAAACCAAAACTGGGTAAGGACCAGCATGGGCTCAGCTTGCCAGGGAGTCAGTCTCCATGACACTTGGGGGTGGAAGTCTGCCTCCTGCCTTCCTTCAACATTTTGGTGAAGGTTTGTCCTGTTGGAAGGTGAAGAAATCTCTTGACATGTGCCTGAGTCTATCCCAGTTCAGCCAAGGGTTTGAGTCGGTGCTCAACACTTAAATTCCCAAGCAATGCTGATGAGCTTTGCTGGATTTGAGCCTTTTAATGCTAGTTTCACATCTACAGGGAAAACATGCCTTTTGTAGGACAGAACGTCCTACAACAACTCATTTCAGTTGTGAACAACATTATCCGTAGCCCATACTTCCAGGTTTCAACTTTTCAAAGGAAAACTCCATGTATAAAAACTTAAGTATTTCAATGATTGATGCACAGAGAATATTGCTCAACTTTCACACTTCAGTACCAGTCAGGACCAAGGCCGCTGTCAGCCCAGGGCTGTGCAGAACCCCAGGATGTTTCCAGTCTAGAGGACCTGGCATCAAGTAAAGGGCACAACTGGGAAAAGGAACTACTTAAATACATATGTTTACCCACACACCTGTGTGTAATTTTGTGCCCATAACCAAACAAAGCAGAGATCAGTTATTATGAAGTGCCACTCAGCCTCGTCACTCGATAGCTAGAAATCATCTTGTTTAGGAAAATGAGCCTTATACAAAAAGCATGAAGGAAGGGCACAATGAAAAGCATGTTGCTTATGCACAGGGACACAATTTGCTGTGTTGTGTGCACGCCTAAATACCGGCTGTTTATCAGCTACTGGCTGCAAACGTGTTTGGCGAGCTGCTGCATGTCACCTGGTTTTTAATTTTTGTAGATATTATGGCGAAATAGACCCCCAGAAGGGAGGGAAAAGAGGGTGCACTGCCAGCAACCACAGCTGAAGTGCCTTCCAGAGCCATGCCCTTTAAATGGTGGGAGCCTGAATTTATTTCTACTGCTCAGTTTGTGTTGCCACCTCCTTTTAGCTTGCCCCTTGTCTCACGTGGATGCACCTGAAAATGTCCTGAAACCCCCTACGAGCAGAGAGGTGACCGGTCCCCCAGGGTACTGGGGATGATCTCACCCTCTACTGCAGAGAGGACATCACAAGAGCAGGTTGTGCCCAGGCTCCTTGTCCTTGTCTGGGAACAAGCCAGGCTTCAGGAATGAAGAACTTTCTTACAAACACTGTCATTTTTCTCTGTGGCTGCTGCTGGTGTGTGGATAACACATCTGGTGGGACGTGAACCTGCTGCAGAGGTATCTTCATCGTTGTGTGTGTCTGTGTGTGTCTCTTTCAGTTCAGAGGCCTGTCATTCATCCCCTTTCCAGTCCAAGTAATATGTTCTGCGTCACCAGCCTGGATCCAGATACCCTTCCCACTGTTGCTACACTCCTAATGGATGTCATGTTTTACTCCAATGGGTAGGTCCCGGAGGGGAGATGGGCTCCCAGGGGAGGTGTGGCCGGTGTCTGGAGGCACAAATTCACATTGCTTCTCCAGGACATCCAGGGTTCTGCTGTGGCCTTATGCTGCTGCAGCGCTCTGTGCTTGGGGAGGGAGATTTCACTGGCACAAGAAGCTTGTCCTGGCAGGTGGAAGCCAAGTAGGAGATGGAGGGTGCCCAAAGACATCAACTGGCTTTGGAAAGCTGAGCCTTTTCTGATTTGAGCTAAGAGGAGCGATGTGATCAATGTGCTGCCTATCCACATATGACCGGAGGATGTGCTGCTGCTCATTGGTGCCTGCAGCTCCTGACCCACAGCCTCATGAAAGAAGACCTCGGGGGCAGGGATGGGAGAGTTTTGCCCATTGTGGGGACTGGCATTTTTTGCCCCTGCAAAATCAAAAAAATGAAAAGCAGTATAATGTGACAGAATTCAGTGTTACTTCCCTAAGTCAATGTATGATTATATCTCATTTCACTGACTATATCTGATTTAAAAGTCTTCCGTTGTTTTTCTGACCACAGTTAATGCTGTTCTCTTCTGTTTCTTCAGAGTAAAAGACTCAGTGGTAGGCAACGAAGACTCGGGGCATATTCGCTTTTTCTCCTTTTCTCTCATTGAGGGTTACATCTCCTTGGTCATGGATGTCCAGACACAGCAGAGGTGAGCTTTGGTCTTAGGGTCTCTTGAATCCCAAAAAAGCACGTGGGATGTTCCCAAAGGAGCAGGGAGCAGCCTTATCACCTCCGTGTTAATTCTTGTTTGCCTCATTGTAGGGGTAGGGTATCGTGTGCCTGTACACTCTGTCACTTTTCTGAGTGAACTCCTAGCATGAAAGTTCCAGGTCCTGAATTTTGGGCTTGTCTCTCCAAGCCCTCAGTGAAATCACAAGCCAACATAGGGTTATCTTCCTTTTGAGAGACATTGGATCAAAGTGATTCTGACGTTTTTACTTCACTGTTCATTAGTTGTGTTTTTAAGAGCAAAGCCCCAAAAAAATCTGGTGTGTGAGGTTGAAGTTTTACTGCTAAAGGCCAAAAGTAGGGTGAGGATGTCAGTGATGCTGGCCTCCCACTTTGCTCTTACACATGGCTGGGCCTGGTGTGGAGTCTCATTGTGATGATAATGCACTGAGTCATCCCTGTGCAGCGGGAGACCATGACTCGTTTGTTCTGGCAAGGAGAAAGTCAGCCAGGGAGCAAATCTCAGCCTGTTTGTATGTGTGTACTTCCGCAGCCTCACATCGCAGAAGTCTCTGAGATCTGGAGGCTACAGAGGATGCTGAGCTGAGATATAACACGTAGATTTGCTTTTGACACACAGTGCAGTGTTTGATTTTGATTCTTGTCTGCCCCAGGGACTTGTTTTGCAAACTATTAATTGCCCTCTTGAAAGTTTCTTCGACCTTAATTGGGGTAAACCTGTCTGCCTTCAAGAGAGGCTGATGGGCTGGAGCAGCAGCCTGGTGCTTGGGGAACCCAGGCGCCCATTTCCATCTGTCATGGACTGCCTGTGCCACCCTGGGCAAGTGTCTTACCCACTGATTTTCTTCCCCTGCTAAGAAATGGGGATCTCTGCAGGCATCCCAGGGTCCTGGTGTGGAAAAAAGCACTGATGATGCTCAGACACAAAACTGGTGGTTCACACACCTAAGAGAGTAGGTGTGGAACGTACTCTGTGCCTCAGTGTTTCTAAATGCAGCTCAAATCAAGCCGGTCTCGATGGTTGTAAAGCTGGGGCATAGTCAGTTCCTTAAGAATCTTTTTCTATGCCTCCCTGAGTGCCTGTGCAGACTTCCCACATCAGACACCAATTTTTTATGGACATCTGGAGGGACAGGCAGGTCCATCCATCCTCCTGCCTGGAGTTTTCTCAGCTTCACCGAGCTGCTGCCACAGAAACTATTGCCGACTTCAAGCAGCGCAGGGACGCGGGAGCAGCAGCATCCCTGCAGGCAGAATCTGACATGCTGCTGTGTTTTAATTGCCACGTTTGGTGTTCTTTTTCTTTTCCAGATTTCCTAATAATTTGTTGTTTACAAGTGCATCTGGCGAACTCTGGAAGATGGTGAGGATTGGTGGGCAGCCTCTTGGCTTTGGTAGGTAAACATTTGGGGGATCAGTTGGTGAGCAGGTAGTTACTTGCCTCAGGGCCTTCAAGCGTGATGGAAAAATCCATCTGAGTCTTTTTAAGAGCCAGCGGCAGCATAACATGACTTTGCAAGCTGAGATTTTCCAACAGGAGGAGTCTGACTCCTGCCTAATAAGTCAGACTTCTAAATATACTTTTAAAAGTGCTGCGTGCTTGACAGCTCCATCTAAATTGCATTCGTCTGCTGGACTTTGGAGGCAGCTACAGCTTGGTCTCTGTTTAAAAAGCGGTCAAGGAGATGGCATGGGAAGGCATTGTAGATCACTGAACTCAGTGGCTGGAAAATGCTGTCATACTCCAGCGTGGTCCTTGGGCAGCTCTTTGGCTTCAGTAGATGTAATACAGATTTATAGCAGTACAAGTGGGAGACCTGTTTCACATCCAGTACTGCAAATATTTTCTCTACTCAAAAGAATATTGGACCTAAGTAGCCCAGAGTAAACGCTTCACATCTGCAGAAGTGCTCTTGTTATTTTTATATCCCCTCTTACTTTTGGGAGTCCGATCTGAATACTCCAACAAAGGCCTGATTTTCATAAAACACTGGGGCTCCTTCCCATGGTCTCTGAAACAGTTATAAAATACAGGCTTCAAGAATATTTCTGAAAAATGTTTGGCCATTTTTTTTTTGCATGTCACTGCAACTTCTATGCCAGACAAACAAAAGTAACACGAGGGAGATTTTCAAGCACCTTCTCTTTATGCATTTTAGAGGTAAAGTATGTAGATTTGGACATCAGGACACCTGCCAGTCCCCTAAATATGCACTGTTTAAATATGTTAGCTTAGAATCAAGTTGAAAAGTTTGGTTTGGATCAGGGAAACTCAGATTTTGTCTGGAAACAAAGTACAGTTGATCTGCAATGAACGGGACGGGTGAACCTTTTAAAGTGGTGTAAAGTCCTGTCTCATGGGCTGTGGTCTGGGAACCGACTGTGTGGCCAACCAGCAGGTCAGAATCTCCTCTCTCAGAGATGCAGGGTAAAGTGTTTAATAGCAACAATGAAAGAGAAACATAGAGGTTAAGGGTATACCTGACTATTCTTGGTGCTTCCTTTCTGAACGTCATTAATTGTGTTTCTTTGGACCTCTGAAAATCATTGCAGTTCTAGTGTTTTGTGCCTTTGGGGGGGTTTACATTTCTCTGTAATGAAAAGAAGGCAATAAAATCAAATGTGCAGTGTAACGCTGTGGCCCGAAGAGCCTGATTCTGTGTGAGAGAACACATTTTACCACAGAGGTTCTTTCTGATTGGAGTTTGTGAAGACAAATTCCTTTCTGTACATGCATGGAACTGGCGAGACACAGGGGTTCTGCAAGACTGAGAGGTGCTGGTCAGACAGTGACTGAGTTTTTCTCTCCCCCACAGATGAATGTGGAATTGTCGCTCAGATTTCTGAGCCTTTGGCCGCAGCCGACATCCCAGCCTACTACATCAGTACTTTTAAGTTTGATCACGCGTTGGTGAGTATCAAGACAGCTTCTTTGAAATAGGGGAGAACTTTTTCTTGGGAGAAAACTCATGGTGAGAATAATTGGAGAGCTAGTTGGGGTGCCTTGGCTCTGACGTATCCTAGCAGATACCTCTCTCCAGCCTCTTGGCTGTCCCTGCCCAGGGTCAGAGGCTCCTGAACCAAGCCCAGCCCTGCCCCAAGGCAAAACCGCATTAGGGAGTGTCATTCTTATAGAGGGCTCGTCTCAGTCCTTAAACACCTGTGGCAATAGAGACTTCATACCTCCCCTAGTAGTCCTTTCCACCGCATCACTGTCTTTTATTAGAAACAGCCACAAACCCTCTGGGTTCTCCAGCAAGTGTAGTCGGAGGGTCCAGGCTTTAAGGAGGGTGCCTTCGTGTGTGGGAACTATTTTGGAGAGTCTCGCAATACGAGACCCCTGCCTTCATCTCTTGATACCCGCATGGCTCTAGCTGTTTTGTTTTGAGACCCATCAGTGAGTCCTGATTAGCTCTGCATCATCCTCCTCATGGTGTAGGCCTTTGATAAAATAGCAATAATTGGCAGCACAGCAAGGGAAAGTGATTTTGAAGCAGAGGAGGATGTTGCTGTGTTTGTTTTCATGAATACCCATAGCAGTTGCAGCACAGTCATCAGCATAGAGAGGCTTACCCTTCATACAGAGCTCTCTTCTCCTTTATTTTAGCAAATATTTTACCTTATAGGCATTAGGCCTACCTCTGCTCTTCCCTGGCTGTATAGGACACCCTCAAGAAAAGGAATTTCCCTGAAAAGGGATGTTATGCCTGTAGCTACAAACAGGATGGCATTTGACTTGGAGCTCTTTCCCAGGTCCTGAGGGAAGAAGTCAGTAGCCCATGCACTACCAAAGCTGACAAAACTCAGCTGCTTTCTGCTTTTGGGTGATATTTTTTTCTTAAATGTGCCCTTTATTGCATTATACTTCTCCTTTCATCACTGTAAATTCACTGCCCAGACCCTACTTTTCACCTGTAAAAGCTCCAGTGAGTTCAAGGTGGGTTTTTTTCAGCTAATTACTGTGGGTTTTCACAGTTGGTGTGAACCATTTGCAGCATATAGGTCATGTGTGTAAAGAGTAAAAGCAAATATTTTTCCAGATAGCAAAGGTCAAAAGTGTTTTATATGTTTGTCTTATTTTCTTGAATATTAACTGTGCCGATAAGATAAGCTAATAAAACACCATTTTAAAATCAATGCTGTTAGCTTTGCCTCACATTCCTGCCTGTTGTTGTGGGCCCAGGTGCATGTTTTCTGTGCAGAGCGCAAGGTGCTGAGTGCTTCTAATCACCTGGAGCGCTAGGCCCTGTCAGTTAAAATAGATATTTCGCTTAAAACCTTGTGCTGTACAATTGTGATGACTCTGCAGGCAGCTACGCCTTTTAAAAGTGTCTCATCCGGCTGTAGCTGAGCCCGGCCGATCCCTGCTGCCCCGCGGCTGGCGGTGTCTTGTTTGGGCCGTGCATTAAGATCTGCAGATCTTCCTGCCTCAGAGCAGTATTTTAGCATTTTCCTTGCTGTTTTCTTTCCTTATGGTTTTAAAAGCTCTTTCATCTGGACAGTGTCAAATCCTTCCTCCGTGGGGAAGGTGCATTTCCAGACCTGCTTTGCCTGACTTTGCAGCAGGAGGGGTGGCTGGGCTCTGAGCTTGCTGGCTCCAGGTTGGTTTTGTTGGCTAAGACCCCAACCTAGACATTGTCATGTTTTCTTTAACTTTGCTACCCAGATACCTTGGCTTCTAGTGACATTTCTCAAGGTCTAAGTGCACCTTGAACCCTCTCTACACCCTCCCTTTCTTTATTAAGGCTGTTCAGCAATTGTTGTCAACAATTTATAGTGCTTTATAAAAGCTTGTTGTTCCTCTTGACCTGATCTTCTTTCTCCTCTGCATCTTAAAGTGGGTTTGTTGGTTAATTTTTCATTTGACCTGGGTCTTGATACGCAAATCTTACAGCAGTGCTGTAGCTATAGAAGTTTGCCCTGGAAACTGGGACTTGTGCTTGAGAAAGAATCCCTTTGGGAGACAATGCTGAGATGGGAACCTCTGGGTCTCTGGTGGTGTCCCCTGGGTGACATAAGGTCATGCTGGAGAGAGCAACGGTTTCCAGCTCCCTCTAGAGAGAGCAAGAGAGAAGAGTCCCTTTTCCAGGTGCTCTGCTCTCGCTGCCTCGTGCTCAGAGGTGTCTTCCTCTTCTTCACCAGCATTTTGCATCTAATGAGGATGATGCTATGTCTGAGACATGGTTTGGAGCTTTCCTTTTCCTTTTATGGTAGATGCTTTGATCTCCCCTCTACCTGACCAGTGAACACCTTGCACCAGCTGCCCAGTGATAGGGCTCTTTCTTGTGGGGCAGTGAGGGGTAGGACTTCTCCACTGAAGGCAAACTAGGAGGTGTCCTACAAACCAAAACTGTTTGCACATCTGTCCCAGAGAAAATCCAGCCCAAACGTTTGTGCTATGATTGATACCATTTATTTGATGTTAAGAGAGTCGGGCATTTAGCAGTGAATGAAGGATCAGGCCTTTGTGTTTAAGTGAGGAGGTGGGTCCATGCAGGTCAAAGCCAGTGGCCTGGAACTGGCCAGTTCCACTGTCCCCTGCTTCTGTACCACACTGAAGTGGACATATGGAGAGACCTGCTCTTCATTCGCTGGGTCTGGCTAAGAAAATGTGTTTTGCAAAACTGATGCCTGTGTCTTTTCTCATTATCTTCTGGAGAGTCAAAAAGTCATACCGCTTCTTCTACTGCAGTGATCAGGGTACTAGGAAAAGTGGTGGAGGGGAGGCAGTGGAGGGTCCTGTCTCGTGTCCTGTTTCCTACAGTGGAGGTTTGCTGGGGTTTTTTCCTAACTCAGACAAATTTGCTCTAAGTTTTAAGATTATTTTCTTCCTTTCCAAGCTGACTTTTGTTCACACTTCATCACAGTTTGCCACTCCTATTCCATCTTCCCACTGGAAAAATTAATGTTTTTCTTGTTATTTCTCATGGGTTTTTTCCTCAGTTTTGTGACCTGTTGTAGGTGTTCCTGCTCCGGCAGGGGATTGGACTAGATGATCTTTCAAGGTCCCTTCCAATCCCTGATATTCTGTGATTCTTTTAAAAGCTGTGCAGAAAATCACAGTCCAATTGTGTTTCTACTGTCTGAGCTCTGGAAGGCGTCCAGTAAATTCAGGTATTGTGCTCCTGGCCAAGGAGTCAAATACTTCACAGAGGAGACGGTCCCTTCTTCAACTTCCTTAACACAAATTATTTTGGCTTCTTGCAGCAGCTCATAGATAATTTCTTTTTCCCCCAGTCCCCTTTCCACTTTCCATAAGCTGTGAGCTGCTCGTCCCCCGAGTGTCGTCTCTGAGTTTATGTAAGGATCAGACACCTCCTTTCTGTCTGATGCAACTTTGCTTGTGATACTCTTTTCTACCAGTGATACTCTTTCTGCCAAAACTCTGAGCATCTTCTGTTAGAAGGGGGTTTTCTTTTAGTGTGTGTGAAAAGACACCCACTAATAATTTTGTGTATGGACTTCAAAGAATCCTAAAATGTTTTGGGTTTGAAGGGGCCTTAATGGTCTTCTAGTTCCAACCCCCTGCCCTGGGCAGGGACACCTCCCACCAGACCAGGTTGCTCCAAGCCCCATCCAGCCTGGCCTTGAACCCCTCCAGGGATGGGGCAGCCACAGCTTCTCTGGGCAACCTGGGCCAGGGTCTCACCACCCTCACACCAAAGAATTTCTTCCCCACATCTCATATCAATCTCCCCTCTTTCAGTGTCAAACCCTTCCCCCTCATCCTATGGCTCCTCTCCCTCATCACGAGTCCCTTCTCGTCTCTCCTGAAGCCCCTTAGGGACCGGAAGGGGCTCTAAGGTCTCCCCGGAGCCTTCTCTTTTCCAGGATGAACCCCCCTCAACTCTCTCAACCTGTCCTCACAGCAGAGGGGCTCCAGCCCTCAGAACATCTCCCTGGCCTCCTCTGGTCCTGGTCTAATAGATCCATGTCCTTCTTATGTCCAGGGCTCCAGAGCTGGACATGGTATTCCAGGTGAGGTCTCAAACCCGTAGCATGCTCTGGAAAGCCTCATGGGACCCTTAGGCAGCCACGGAAATCCATCAGCACAGGCTCCTTGCATGGATGAGCTCCTGGCACAGAAAAGCTTTACCAACAAAAGGAGGGAAAGGAGAGGAGAGAAAGAGGGGAAGGGAAGGAAAACCCCAAACCAGTTGCCTCCCCACCAGCAGGCAACATATGGACAGCAAACCAGCCAGATCTCGATATGTTTGCTCCTGGGGCTACCATGGGTTAACACTTTTGAACCAGAGGGTGTCTCGTGTAGATGTGAGTCCTTTCTCAGGTGCTTAAGGTGTCCAACAGCAAAGTACCCAGCTCCTCGGGACTGTTCTGGCTTCATCTCCTGCTTCTCCTTTCCTTGTCATCCCTCCCGTGCTTTTGCCGACCACGACCTTTCTTTTTGTTTTCTTGCAGGTACCTGAAGAAAATATAAACGGTGTGGTCAATGCACTCCAAGTCAGTCAAGCTGAAAAGCATTAGAAATCTTCTGAGCTGGTTCCAGATGCTTTTTATTATTATAATTATTATTATTANTTCCTGATGTTCAGCTCCGAGGTGAAGCGTAACCTGCCTGTGTTCTTGGTGTGGAAGATGCTGCCCAGGGACACCAGGTCTCCCCCCGGAGTGCGGATGGGTGCAGGAATCTCTGCCAAGAGCTTGGCGGTGCGGCTGGAACGGACGGGGATGTGTGCTCAGAGAGAGCCCTGAGAACCCTAAACAAAACGAAATGTGGAATTAAACGGAAAAGACGTCGCATAGTGCTTCCTTGTCTCCCTCACATCAGACTTTCTGAGGACTGTCTGTCGTTCCGTACGTTGAGATAGGATGGGAATTGGGTCCTATTTTCCCTGACAAAACTGTTTGGTGTTGGAAAAGGTGGGGAGATAGGGGGAATATCCAGTGGTTTGAATTTTCTCCTTTTCCCTTCCTCCCTGCAGTCAAAGCCCGGCTGCTCTGAGAAAGCCTGGGCAGGGGAGCATTGCTCTGGCCCACCTCCTGGCAGGTGGTGTGACCAAGACTTGTGTCTGAAATTGAAACTTCACTGTTTTAGCTCAGTTTTCCCTAGTCACCATCCCACTGCCCGCTGTATCCTCCTGCCATGTCCCCTGCTCCAGGGCAGCTGCTGTCCCCGCATCCCCACATCAGAGCCATCCTCAAGCCCTTGTCCCCCAGGGCCAGCAAGAGGAGGGATGCACCTTTTCTCCTGTCCCCATGGGCTTTTTCCCATCCTCTCCATACATGTTCATGGGGACACAAAGGATTGCCCAGGGTCCCCGTGTATCTGATCCTGCACATCCCAGGCCACCTTGGCCAGTTGTCCCCACCAGGGCCCTGTTGAATCCCTCCTGCAGTTTTTCATCAGCTCCTTCATCACCAGGGTGGAAATCACTGCCAGATGGGGATGCAACTCCCTCCTGGGGTTTTCCCATCGGGTTTAGTGAGCAGCCCTTCCAAAGCAGAAAGGTGCTGAAAACGCATACTTCTGGTCCCGTTGTGGGAAGGTGACGTGGGCTTTTCCCTTGGGGTAGCAGGAGCGTGTTCGCTCCTGGCCGGAGCCAAAGCTGTGGGCCAGCGGGAGCCAGGCCTCCAGGCCCATGGTGGCACCCACTGAATCGCACCCATGGCCTCTCCCAGCACTGTGGAGGACGGTGGGGACCAGTGCCATGAGAACAAGTGTCACCTAAGACGTAGGTAGCGGTGATCTGCACCATGCTGGGGCCGTGCAGTGATGAACGGTGGTGAAAAGGAGACACCATCTGCAGAGGATTCTGCTTTTGTGTTCAGGAGCTCGAGTATACCTTGCATGTCGAGATTTCTTCCTATTTCATTTTTGACAGAAAGAAATGGCAGGTCTTTGAGTTGTAATGAGGTCTTTCCAGCTTTGCTTCGGAGACAACCTCCTGAACGGTTTTCCTGAGGCTGTGTCTGGTGGGTTTGAGCTGGGGTTTTGCATTAATCTGGAGGCAGGAAGCAAGCGCCTGAGATCATGCCATAGGCATGGTTTGTACTGGTGTGCAGGACACGCACACAGGTTTATACTGGCGTGTAGGATGTGCAGACACACACATGGGATACAACTTGCTGTTTAGTTTAGTTCTCCATTCATGGTACTGGGGCGGGGCTGAGCTTAACGTGCGGTTTCTTGTGGAGCTGGACTCGGGCAACAAGTTCCAAATCTTTCTGATTTTTCATGGGTGGGATGCTGTATGGCAGCTACACAGGGAATCAGAGCATCCATGGGAAAAGCGTGGATAAATTCCCTTAAGTAGGCCCTAACTGAGAGCATCACTGCGGAGAAACATGTAGGCACATGGTTAATTCTTTACCAAACAGTGCATTTTGCTGTTCCTTTACGTAGGTTTTCAGAATCGCCCCATGGTACATGATACTCACTCTACATTTCTGGGGTAAAGACTTATTCCAGGTGCGGCACCGTGCGTCTCGGGGTGGGTGCTTGCAAAGATGCTTTGGTCTCCTGTCCGGTGCCCTGCGGGTGCAAGCACAGGCTGCGCGGGGCAGCATTTAAAAGCTCTGGGAAGGCGTTCTATGGGATTCAGCAGGGTGGCGTTGGTCATGCGCTGAGCTGAGGGTGCCATGGAGCGTTCGGTAGCTTTCTACCGCTTAATTGTTGAAAATCATTGACGGGTTTCTCCTTGCTCTCTGCCTGTGCTAGTGCTGCTTCCTAAGGGCCATGGCATGTACAGTAGGGAATTACTTGAAACAAGCATCAACTTACTGAGCCTTAAGAGAAAGAAAAAAAAATCAGTTTTAATTTTTTTTTTTAACTTTGCACTTGGGCTATTTAGATGGTGACTTTTTTTTTTTTTTTTAATTTAAATTTTCCACTTCTTTTCCATGAGGGAGTCAGCCTTAAATTTGCAAAATCTGTAGAAATTTTTGGAGTGTTTCAAAACTTCACAAAGCAGGATGGTGTCCCAGTGTGAGAAAGTCAGACTGAAAAATTCTCAAGGTGTAAAATGCCACTGGGGGACTCTCTGCCTCTGCTGCCATCCTTGACTTCACTTTTTTAATCCCTTTCTCAGTTTGCCCTGAGAACCAAGAAGATTGTTTCAGACAACTTGGGGTAGTTTGATGCTTTTCCTTTAGCCTTCCCCGCCTCTCTTTGCTGGTGGGAACTGAGACACCCTGAATTTAGGCAGAAGTGGTTGAACCTTGCACCAGAGCCCTGGGGAAGGGTGCGGGCAGGCTTGTGCAGTGGTGCTGCTTGGGAGCCCTTCACTGGATAAGGCAGGAAGGGGTCCATAGGGGCTTTCTTTAAACAAATTTAATAGTAATAACAGTAATATAACGTCACAGTGTTTAATGAGCCCAAGCAGTGACTCTTGAAGCCACTCAACAGCTCCCGCTCTCCTGGCACATGGCCTTTGGGCCGGGGAAAACATTTTGAAGGTTTTTTTTCTTTTGTTTTTTAAATGCCTTATGATACTAATGTCTGTGAGCATCCCTGGCACTGTGCTGTTTGACTCAGTGTGGATAAAAGGAGGAACGTGTTTTAGTGGGACAACCTTCGGCCGGGCATCTCCATCATGGGAAGGCCGGGGGTACCTGTGGGCACCCTGAATATCCCTGCTGGGCTCTCTGCAGTGTCCCTGGGCCACTCAGCCGGGGTCACCCCAGCTCTGCCAGACCATCCCCCGTGCCTTCGTGGTTCCTCTCCTTGCACAAAAACTCACCAAACAGCCAAATGCAAAAAGAGTTTCCAGCCCCGCAAGGAGGGGTGGGCAGGGAAGGAGAACACAGCCCTCCCACGCCCTCCTTGTTTCTCCGAGGCCTTTGTTTTCTTAGAAATCTCAACCTTTCTCACCTTGAGTGTGTTATGATGTAGGATCTTTTGTCTTTCCACCCCCACCCCAGCCCAATTAGATTTTGCCTGGAAATTCCTTTCTATTGTGCAAGTGTGTGCGTGTGTTCATAGAATTGTATGGTGTTTACATAGAAATACTTAGTGTGTCTCTATTGTACACATATATATAAATACCTGTGGTTTCTGTTCGTATGGCTGTATACTGTACACAGCATATATACTTGAGCAATATAGGTTAATATATACGGCGTGAGTACATGCGTGTATACGTTAGGCACACGCTCTGTGTGTGCATATATATACGTAGTAAGTGCTGTATACACACATTTATTCACCATATATTTTTAATTCAAGTATATAGGCAATATGAATACTTAGTTACGCTCTCGGGATTTCTCCCCATGTTTTTAGTGAAGAGCAGTGGTGAGAGTGACCCGGAGCAAAGCTGCGGCTCCTCCACGTGCTGTGAGCGGGCAGAGACCCGCACCAGGTTTCCCGCCTGCTTCGGAACCCCCCCCTTCCTCTTCAGTTTGGTGCCTCAAGCACAGAGACTGTAGGAAAATTGCTCCCTTTTCTTCATAACTGTTTTAGTTGCTGCCCTGGGTTGCATCAAACCATCACTTGCAAAGTGCCTGCCCAGGCCCTGGCTGGGGGGTTTGCAATGGGGATTCCAGTTCCTGTGAGCACCAAGCTGGTGGCTGTGGTGGCCACTGTCCCCCAGCGAGGCTGGGTGTGGGGGTGGCCACGGGGAGCACCTCCTGAACCTCCCACCTTCCAGGTCATTGGTACCGCCTGGGTTTGTCACCACTTTCCCTGCAGTAAAGCTCGTGGTGGCCTTGCCCAGCTTCTGAGGATGTGGGTATGAGGTTTCCCAGCAGATGTGGCTGTTGGTGGGTCGGTGGCCAGGAGGCAACCTAGAGCTTTAGTATTTACTGGGAAACTCGCATTTGTTGCCCTCTCAGGAGTTTTAAATCAGTGGGTTACTTTTAAATAGATGGAAATGTTGGAGGTTCTTTTCCCATGAAAAGTAAGAGCGACTGTTTGAGCTCAGCCACTCAGTCAGAGCTGCCCGCAGACCAGCAGAGCTGTTTGTTAAGGTCCATGTGGGAGAAGATTTTTACCCAGAACATCCCCTAGTTTGATATTTCAGTTACGCCTCATGCAGGTTGGGGGGGCTGCCTGGCAGCCGACCTTTTGGCTCACTCAGGTCCCTGATTTTCAGTCTGCCCCATGGATGCACCCGTGGGTGGGCTTGTGCAGCTCCCTCTTGTCAGGCACTGAATCAGACACTGAACTCACTTTGCTTTGCAGTTCTTAGAGTTTCTGAAATAGTGTGCTTTTGGTGGCTTGTGATACGTCCTCTTGTGTAGAGAGGCCTTAATGGAAGTACATGGGTTTGACTGGAGCGCAGAGATGGTGACATCTGCAGCGGGTGACATTATTAGGATTAAGATTTACTTAATTGCGATGCCATTTAGAAAGAGCATTCTTCATATAAACATTGGGGGGCTGCTGCCAGACGTATTTTTAACTCCAAGCTCAGTGTTGCTGTTCCCAGGGGCACAAGTAGGTAATGCTGTTGGGCAGAGCTGAATCATAGAATGATAGAATTGCCTAAGTTGGAAGAGACCTTTCAGATCATCCAGTCCAACCATCAGATCGATTCTCGCCTCTAACAAAAACCTTGTTGGTGTCAGACCCTTCTTGTGGGGTTGCAGATGGCACCAAACAGTGATTTAGTCTTTTGAGAGGAGCCGTGCAGAGCAGGCCTGGGGATTTTCAGGACTGACACTTGAAGGAATATGCTGCTGGAAGGTCATGATTGCTTCAGCCAAGAAAAACATCCAACACAAGTTTTTCAGGTTGAATTTTTCTGAATTACGCAGTTTCGTCCTGCGGATGCTGGGAGAGAGACAAGGCAGTGCGATGCGGGGAGCGTGTTCGGGAGGTCACTTAGGCTCTGGTGTAGCTCCGTGTTTTCCTGACGTGATGCTTTCGGCAGCATGCAAACCCCTGGGGGACAAGGCAGAAAGCAGCTCTGCTCAGAGACCACGCTGGTGTCTGTGATGGATTCACGGGAGCTGGATTTCCCTTCCCCAGGCAGGACCTCCAGGTACATTCCCACCCTGGCTGCCCTGCGCGGGGACCTCTTGTCTCACACCGTGTCCCAGGGATGAGGTTGGGGTAGCGTGACTCTGACACCCCACGATGGTAGGGAGGCTGTTTGGGACATCAGAGGATACACTGCATATGTTTTATCAGAGTCTGGCTCTGAAAGAAGCCATTTCCTGTCTTTTCTTAGCTTTGCTGTACAATACTTGAATTTTCTTCTCTTTAGAGGGGACAACCTCCCTGGTGTCAGCTAATGGGGCTGTTACTGCCCTGGCTGCAGAAGAGACAGGACTTTGGTCTGTGCTGGCTTGCAGCAGCCATGGGTCAGCCCTGGCTTCTCTGTTCCTTTGGGCATCCTTGTTCCTCTCTGGGCAGTTCCCCGCTCATCTCTGAGGGGAAGCAATAGTGGGGTCTGCGGAGATCCCTGTCAATAGCCGGGTGTGCAAAAACCAGGGGTAAGGGGGGGAGGGGTAGCAGCAGTAGCCAGTGATGCAACAGAATTTTTCTTTCTTTTTCAGTTGTGCAAATATGAATGTGTGCTGTTTTGCTGGGTTTTGTGAACACAAAAGCCTTTTCATTCTTTTTCCCCTTTGAATCAAACATCTCCTCCCCCTGCCCACCCCAGTGACCCCCTGGGGATGCATTTGTCCCAGTAGCACCATCCCAGCAAGGGTGGGTGCTCCCCATGAGACCTCCCAGGCTCCTGTCATTTGAAGATCTTCCGATGCTCCACTTCTCCTTGGTGGAAAACCCTCCAAGTCGAACTGCTTTGAGGTGACAGTGGTGTTGGGCGCGCTGTGGCCAGAGGGTTAGTCACATCCTGCTGGGTTTTGCCATCCATGGACCCACACGTACTGTTTGAGAGCACCGGCGCATTCAAACTCCTGACTTTATTGGTCACTGACTTGAGTAGAAGGTGCCAGGTGCTGTATCGGTGCAGCCAGTTCTCAGTGAGAGCAAATGTTCCTGTCTTGGCACTGGATAATTGGTATTTTCTGCTAATGACCAGGGAGAAATTCTTCATTCAGCCCAAGCCTGAGCGTTGGCTGCTGCCTCCTGAGCGAAGGTGTCCCACAGCAGTGTTTGGTGATGGACAAGAAACCCTTTTCTGATGAGGATTTTTTTTTTCTCTCTGTTACTATGACTGGTGTGGACAACTCCAGTAAGGAGCTTAAGGCATCTCACTTACCTGTTCCATCCTGCCTGCGAGCATCGGATTGGATTAAACTTTTATTACCCGCTAGAGAGTAAAACCCAGTAATCCTTTGCCAAATAGTATTTACATTTTATAGCACGTGCTGGGGTGTGTTTATGCTGACCGAGATGTGCAGAGCTGCCTCCGGATTTAGATGCCTTCTCCCCATGAGCGCCTCTGTCTGTCTGTCTGTCCATACCCCCTGTGGGCTGTATGTGTCAGGGGCCAGCACTGTCCCTCGGGCATCCTTGAGCTCCGAACCGGTACCGGAACCGCTCTGTGCGCATCCCCTGCCAGGTCTGTGGGACCTTCCCAGGACACTTGAGAGGGAAATGCTCGATTGTGAATCTTGAGTTATTGCACTGGTCTTCAGCCCCCCCGTTTGCCACCCCCTTGGGCCCCTTCTTTAACGGTCACCAGCTCCAATTAGCAGGGGTGGAGGAAAGGACCAGGTTCTGCAGCAGGGGCTGTGCACTGGAGGCTGAGCAGCAAATCCGTGCTGTAGCAGCAGTAGCCCCCTGCAGAAGCTCTGGTAAGCGTGAACCGATGCACAGAGACCCTGCTTGAAGCAGGGGAAATAAACAAAGTATGTATCAAACAAAGTATATTTAATTTTAAGGTGTGAATGTGCAGAGAAACATACCTCTTTGGAACACATATATAGCCAAGGTGTCACTTTCTTGTTCTCTCTAGACAGCACCAGCCATTTCTCCTGCAGGTTGGGAAGATAATTTGTAAACTGAAGCCTAGGACTGAACATTACCGTGCAATTGCAGCAACATAGAAATGCTTCTCCCTGCTGTGTAATTCCCGGTGCCTCTGCTGCCCTGCGTTTGTTGAGAGCCTGAAAGAGAGGGAGCAGGAACCCCAGACAGCCCGTCCCGGCTGAGACCCCATGAGGTTTGCAGCCGAGGTGGGACGGTGGCCACTCATCTCCTGCCCTGGCCACCTGGCTGGAGTGTGGCACGGCCAGCCCAGCACAGCCCAGCACAGCTGTGCCAGTGCTGGTGTGGTTGCAAAGCAGCAGCTTAATTCCCTGGGCTCCCTTGGCTTTTTGTTTGTCTTTTTTCAGCTTTTTTATTAGCTTTCTGCAGAATTTTGTAAATGAAATGTAGTGGATTTTGGACAGAGGTGGACAGAGTTGCTGTAGGATGGAAATACAGGAGTATCCCTGAGAGCGGAGTGGGAGCACTTTGCTCCCCTCTGTCTTGGCACTCTCTGCCTGTACCATGGCAGAACCCATCGGCTGCCGAGTCTCCCTCTCCTGGCGCACCCCCCAGTTCTATTCATCTCCTCCCAACCCTACAAAATGATGCCAAAAAAAAAAGGTCTAGTTTAATCCTTCATTTCGGGGGGCGCTGGTTGCTTTTTTCCTCCCTGTGTGGATGTGGCAGAGGCAGCATCTCTCTTGCACACTGCGTTTGGGAAGATGCCACTGGAGGCTGGCTGTGGTTTGGGGTCCCCTTGCTCTGCCCAGCTTCCTGCTGCTATTCAGCATCTTCAGGATTTGAAGCCAGCTTTCTGCAATTACAGGAATAAGCTTTTTCTTTCTATCTTTTTTTTCCTCCAAAGGATTCCTACCAGCTCTTTTGTAACTTGAAAAATGCAGTTTTCCAGGTACCTGATTCCCTGGCCCCTGTAGGAATGCCGCTGGAAGGACCCTGCTTGCCAGGATGGCTCCTTTTTGGGCCCCAAAAGAGGAGTTCAGCCCCGTTCACCTGCTGGAACACACTGAAGCAGCCCCCGGGCTCAGGCCAGGGAGAGGATGCTCTGGGGGACAGGTCACACAAGGAGATACAGCCCCATCAAACGGAGGCCCCTCACCCTCTGTGTCCTCGCTGCCCACCCAGAGTCACCCCCATCGGCTGGAAGGGGACATGGAAGGCATTGCCCTTCTGCTGAAGGGAACCAGCAGCCTCCTGTTGGGGTTTGTGGTCGGTGGGAAGAGCAAAAGAGCATTTGTGTCGTGGTTTAACCCCAGCCGGCAAGTGGAACCACAGAGCTGCTCGCTCACTGTACCCCAGTGGGATGGGGAGAAGAATCAGAAAAATAAGAAAAACTTGTGAGTTGAGATAAAGGAAGTCAGGTGGATAAGTGAAGCAAAAGCTGTGCGCACAAGCAAAGCGTAACAAGGAATTCATTCCCTGCTTCCCGTCGCAGGCAGGTGCTCAGCCATCCCAGGTAGGCTCCATCATGTGCAATGGTGACTTGGGAAGAGAAAGTCCCTTCCTTTTTCCCCAGCTTTATGTACAGATCATGATGTTATATGGTACAGAATGTCCCTGGGGTCAGTTGGGGTCAGCTCTTCCCACATGTGTTCCTTCCCAACTCCTTGTGCCCCTAAAGCCTTTCGCTGGTGGGGTGAGGAGCAGAAATGGCCTGGGCTGCTCAGCACCAACCAAACCCATCACTGTTCTTGTCCCATGTCCAAAGCACCAGCTGCCAGTAAGAAAGACCACTCCATCCCAGCTGAAACCACGACATTTTTGCCGTGTGGGAAGCAGAAGGAAGGGGCGAGAGGGTTGTGTGCACAGGGCTAAGGAGGAAAAAACCCACAGCTTTTTGTTGTTGTTATTTCCTGTGATTATTTTTAAGGCAGATTTTGTGATTATTTTTTTTTTTTGTATTTTTGAGGTCACTGAAATTACCTAAAGAGCTGGCTCTGCTGCTACAACTGCAGGAACTGCAAGCCCTCCCTGGGGTGGGATGTGCAGGGACCCTTCCCACGGGGCATTCCGGGCTCTGCCATTCAGCGACATGCGTAGGCTCTATTTAACTAGTTCCCTTCTTGAAGAAATCACTGTTATTTGACTGTCTCCTTTCTGGGAGCAAACCTCCGTGTTTTCTTCGGTGGGGTGCGTGGGTCGGTGCTGTTTTTGGGGGGGTTGGGGACAGCCCTGCGCCGGGGCGGGAAGGTCCCTGCTGGGTTGGGAGTTTCAGTGTAATCAAAGGATGGCTCTGCACTAGGAGCGCCCAGATTTTCCTTTCTTCGGTTTAGTTTTATCATTAGAATTAAAAGAAATTAATCGTGCCCTCACCCTCCTCCAGACCCTGCCCACCTGGGTCCCCTCTCCCAGCCCCGTGGGGCCCGAGCCAGTCTCCATTCTTCCTTCCTCTGGGTTTTTATGTGTTCTTGCATCTGTCATCTGCTCCCATAGTGCGGGGGAACGGAGGAGCACGTCAGCATCCTTGGGGCTGGGGTCCTCTTGCAGCTTCCCAGAGACACTGGAGGAGTCTTTTCCTGGTGTTTCTGGTTGTGCTGGAGCCGGGGCTGCCTTCGCCTCTCACTCAAAAACGTCCTACTGCTGCTAAAACTCGTGAGGCTGATCCGACGGCTGTTGATTGCGGGGTGTGAGAGCTGCCTTTGGGTGCTCTTAGTGCCGGGATCAGGGGGGCCCTGATGATGCAGAGGGTGATGGCACCTCTCACCAGCCCAGGACTGCGCTCAGTGTCACAGCATGGTCCCAACCTCTGTCCCCACTGCCTGTGGCTGGGTCACTCCTCCCATTGTCCCTCCCCTGGGCTGGGATTTGGGGTTCATGAGACAAAAAGTTGAGGAGTGGATGTTTGTTTCAGCACCATGGCAGCCATGTTTTCTACTAGCGCATCCCCCTCCTCGGCACTGCCTCTGTAGCAGGCGGGGATGGCAGTGACAGTGAGGGGATACGCGTCCTGTTGTCCCAAGTGGTTCAATGGCTATGGCTCTTGGGACAGGCAGGGGAGAAGGCGGCTGCTGGGCTGGATCAAGCTCTGGATGCTCTGATGCAGCCTCTGGAAGAGCCTGTCTCCCTCCCTCTCTCCATGAACTCCCCAGGTCGCCTGCTCTCCCCTTGTTTTCCCTAAAATAAGGGGGGGGATGACTTCAATTTGGTGAACATGCTCACCTGCTCAGGCCACTGAGCCGTGTCAGCAGGTCCTGGTGGTGCTGGGATCTGGGGTGTCCTTGGTGCTGCAGTGCCTAGGGACCACGCTCTGGGTCATCAGCATCACCTCAGAGATCTTGTAGTCTTCAGGCACCATAAGGCACCCAGGAGGATTGATGTGGAGGGAACTTTCATTGAGGGAGCCTCATCGTCCTCATCAGCGCCTGGGGACAGATGTTTGGTTTGGTTCCTCCGGGCTGGATGCCCTGTGGGGTCACAGTGCAGATTTATCCCGTAACTCCCCTGTGCTGGGCACATCCAGAGCTGGAGGGGTGGGGGTCAGCCCCTCCACGGCCGCAGTGCATCCCCACCCCATTGATATCTACTGGCTTCAAAGAGATGAAGCATTGCTCTCTTTCTCCCCTTTGTTTTTGGACTTAAGAAGGAGCCCTAATTTTCCCCAGGAGCCCAGGATGGCCATAGCATTAACCCAAATGTCTAGACCTGCCAAGAAAGCAGAGAGACTTCCCAGGGCTTGGACCAGGGTCTGCCCCTCTGCTGCTTGGAACAGGCTCCCTGAGCAACTGGGGAGGAAACACAGATGTTTAGGACCATCTAAAAAAAACCCGAGTTATTTATAGAAATACCACCTCTGGCTTCAGACACCCACCACATCGGCTGAGGGTGGGCTGGGGACATTGGCAGCCCTGGGCATCCCGACCTCCTGCAGCCTCTCCTCCCCGCTCACCTCTCCACGGAAGCCTTTCCTTTGTGGGGGAAGCAAAACAAATGCATATTCCACGGCCCCCCCCCCCCACCCCCAGCACACACTGGGGAGTGGGGGGTCCATCCCATGCTGCACCCCCTGTTCCAAGCTGATGCCACGGGGAGGCTGCTGGCGGGGCAGTGCCATCTGTGCTTGGAGGGGTACCTGGCACAGGGGACACTGAGCATGGGGCAGAGGGAGTGGTGGCAGCAGCTGAGGGTTGTACTCTGGGCACAAAGCGTGGAGCTGAGAAGTGGAGGTTTTGCTTTCCCAGCGAGTGCACACGCTTGTTTTCTTTGCTGGTCTTAATGCTGAAAAGCTGAGATTTATGTACTGTATGGGGGCGGGGGGGGAGGGAGCGGGGAGAAAAAAAAGAAAAAAATAAAAAGAAAAAAACAGGAAGAAAAAAAAAAGAAAAAAAAAGCCCTAATGTTCCAAAATAAATGACAGTATATTTTGTACTTTGTAAAGTGTTAATTAAAATGAAAAAGAATAAAAAGTGAAACGTAGGCTGTCTGCTTTTGTACTGATCAAACTGATGAAAATAAAGCAGAGCTTGGCATTGTCTAGAAGACGTAGCGCTCTCATTTTTTTTGACCGATGGCCACCCCGGGCCTTATTCCCACCAGTGCCCTTGCCCCACCTACACCACATCAGCAGACGTCCCTGAAGCTCTCCCGTGTCCCCGACCTGTCATCGGGTGTGTTTAAACCATGCACCCTTCCTCCTGCGTCAGCTCCATCCTGCAGCTGCTCTCTGGGAGCCACCAGACCTGCCCCATCCTGTTCCAGTAAAACACCAAGTCCGTGAGATGCCACCAGTGCAGCTGCAAGGCTTAACTGTCACCTGCTCACAGAAGGGTGCAGGGCAACCAGGAGCCCGGCAAGCCCCAGCAGAGACCCCAGTGGGGCATCACCTGCACCCAGCACCCCAAGAAGGGCTGGGGACAATTGTCATCCCCTGTGGGCTGTCTCTGGGCGGTCGCTGCTGACCAAGGCTCGTGAAGCACCAGGGATGCGCAGTGCCATTGCCACACATGCTCCTCAGCAAGGAGGAGCTGAGGAACCTGGCAGAAGTGTGCAGGAAGAAAGGGTGAAATTAGAGGCATCCTCACCCCAGCAGAGTTATAACAATTTATAATGGATGTTTAAAGGGAAGCAGCTCATCTACATAAACTCCTGTCAAGAGTTTAGTGTAGCATAACCCATTTTTGACTCTTCTGGTCAAGCATAAGAGCATCCACATAAGAGTTCAGTGTGGGATTGCTCATCTGGGCCGCAGTGTTAATGCAGAGCATTGCCCCCAAGGTTTAATCCATCAAAAAACCCCCATAATTAAAAATTAAAAGCACCACACTCACTGCCATGCCATCTCAGCACTGCCTCGCAGCTCCCCCACAGATGCAACTATCATCTTCAGGTAAATGCTAAGGATTTGGGCTGTTAAACTGGCACTAAACTAAAACCACTGCACACACAGCCCGAGAGGCTGGTGNAACTCATGCCCTTCTGCAGGAGGGGCAGGGGACTGGGGGAGAAGCTCCAGCCCCTGCAAAAACCACTATAAAAATAGAGCCTGGTAACTCATGACAAAGTAACATCATTTCAGGAGTATTTTGAACGCTTCAGGCTAATTATTAATTCTCTGAGTCATTTGTTTTTGAAGGCTCCTGTAGAGAAAAGAGTTTGCTGTAATGTAGCAGGTGCCTAAAATAGTCTGTCTTATGGGTATTGGTGTGCTCCATCGCCAGTTTGCTGACAGCGGAGCCCAGTGGCTGCAGGGAGCTGGGACCCCCCCCTGCCCCCAGGCTGTGGATGGGGAATTTGGGCATGGAGCGCCCACCCTTCCCCTCCTGGGCCACTTAAGGTACCTGAGCCCTACTCAGACATGCTGGGAGCTGTACGTGACCACGGCTCTACACGAGTGACTCGTCCTGGAGCAGTGTCAGGCTATTTTAAGCTGGAGCCAACAGCACGGTGGTGTTTGGAGGGCGAATTACTCTTCTAATCAATGCGAAATCAAGTAGTTTATTTTGCTTCTAATTTGAGCTGCGCCCCATGTGCATCCCTGGCCTGCACCCTCCTCCCCCTTGCTGCAGGTATATTTAGGGACGCAGGTATATTTTGGGCTGGCTGATTTGCTGTACTTTGAAGGACAAAATGACGCACCGTTGCCTTCCAGCCTCTCCCTGTAACGACCTGGGCTCATTACAGCAGCCAGGGCTCCTGCACTGCCCAGGCCCATCGGTCACAGGAGACGACAACCTCCCAGGCTGTGGCTGCCTTTGATAAGTAAGAGATGGCAGGAGAAAGAACGTATTTTTTTAAGTAGTATTATTATTTTCTGAGGCTTTTTTCCTGAAGGAAAACATTTATCTTAGTTATTTTCTAGCTATACAGCAGTACAGGGAAGGGCACTGCTGCAGGAATGCTGTTAGTGCCCGGCACAGACATTTGCAGCCACATCCTCAAATTTTCTTATATCCAAAAGCCACACCACCGACCTCCAAATACGTTTGGATGCAGACTGTAAGCTCTCTGCCTCACTCCCCCCAAGCAGTGTGCTCGAGAATGGCCACAAACACTGCCACTGCATGGAGCCATCCAACATTTCTAGTTAGGGCTAAAGACCTTGCTGGCATCTAATTAACACACAGATTTTTGCAATTTATTGCACAGCAAGACTGCAACACGACCAGGTATGACACAGCATTAATTCTCATCCAAAAGGCCCGGCCCCAAGTGGCATCATGACACAGCTGTGAACAAGAGCAGCTCAAAGCCTGCATTGCTCTCCAGCCCCCCTTCCAACAGCAACAGCCACTGAGGGAATTGTTTGTAACACCTCAGCATAGGTGGATTTTTTAATTTTATTTGTTTTCAGTGCTCTAACAAGTTTCCTGATGTTAAAAGGGCATAGCTACTCCCATGAGGCCATCAAGACATGTTTGGGCTGCTCAGGTTGCCCAAGTGGCATGTAGAATAAAGTCTAAATTAAAGCTAAAGCTTAGGGAAACGCAGGAGGGAAGGGCTGCCAGCATTTAACAGTAGCCTTCTGTTGGTCTGCTTCAACCCACCACTGTGATACCAGTCACACAGCAATGTCAGTAACAACTCCTAGACATGTCTCCATTTCTGTGTTTTGGTACCTATTTTCCATATTTCTGTCTGTTACTTCATTTCACCTTTCCTATACTTTATACAAAGAAAGACTGAATTCATCAAGGTAGAGTTTACCCCAAGTTTTGGTAACTTCACAACAGATTTGATGTAGAATTTTAGGTAAGCAAGCCAAAATGTGCACTTGTGTTGTCCCCTGGGCCTGTGGATACAGTGCCTGCCTACAAGGGGCTCAGCCCTGGGGGGCAGAGGGGTCTCAGGCCAAAGAAGAGGTTTCCTGTCACACCACTATGAACTGAAGTGCTTGAGGTTAAATGCAGAGCACGAGACAGAGCAGTTTGTGTGTGAAGTGAAGCTCAAGAATGTTCCCGTTACTACTGACTTTATAATCACTTTATTAAAAACCTCTCAGCTTGGATTTTGCCAAAATAATTTACACAGAAGTATCCCATGCAGAGAGGAAATGATACCAGCTCTGCCTGATGTCTGGAGTATTGCAGAAGAGACAGTTTCCCTACACTTCTGTGTAAGATTTGCCAAGTGCCTGCTACAGACACGTACAGCTGCTGCATCCCATCTCCATCAGCTCCACAAGGAACCAAGAAACAAGGCTGGGCTTCCCCTGCCAGGCACTGCCAAAAAGCCTGGCGAAGCTAAAAGGGCTCTTTGCGACTGGGAGCCACTGTACCCCTGAAGACAGAAAGAGCACAGGGACTCCCCAGAAAAAAAACATCAAAGGCAGCAGTTTGTGGCCAGCATGTGAAGATAAAAGTACTTCATGAGCAAGTACTTGACCCACAAGTAGCAAAGAGGAAGCTTTGTTCCCAGCCTGCCTCCATAAATACGTCAGATTGGCTACTGCCACCATCAGTCTGTCCCTCCACAGAAAGGGCAGGGAGGCAGCCTGGGATTCATCCTTCCGCGCTGTCTTACTTAACAGCACTTTCCCCCTGCAAACAGTATTTCACTCTTCCACGGTAACGAATGCGTTCCTTGGGTGCTCAAGTCTTTCGAGGAAAAGCTGCCACAGCCTGGGATAAGCAGAGCACTGCCTCCGGGCCACTGGCACCACATCCCGCTTCCGTACAAACAGCGGCCTGGACAGAGTGCAGCTGGTGGTGAACACCAAGGACAGCTGTGCTGGACTCCAACAGTCAGCAGGATTTTTTTCCACACACAAAAAATAGTTATATATATTAATCCCTTGAGAAATAGTTTGGCTCAGCCCAACACTGACACCACAGAGCTGGTGACAGGGAAAGTGTCCATAAATGAGTGTCCTGCGCTACAGATTTCACCTTGTGGTCTTCCCTGAAGGGGGATGCTCATCATCCTTAGGCACAGAGGACTCACCAGCTGCGGGCTGGGCCTCAGGCCCTTTGGGAGCACATCACAATCCAGCCAGAGCACTCCTTGCATTTCCACTCTCCTCGGGGAAGGCGCTTCCTTCCTGCAGCAGGGCCAGAGCATTTCAGCGATGCAGAGATGACACCACACTCAGGCACTCCTGTGGCTCTCTCTGCTCAGTCACTTCTTGCTTGGCTTCAAGGAATCAATCTTCCTTTCCAAGACATTCATCACTGAGCCCTCCAATCTTCTCCGCACAGTGCCGAGGTCCAGCAGCATTACTAGGTAAACGACTTAACCATGCTCACCATATGATCCACTCCACACGCCATATCCACCACCTCACCGGGGACAGTCACCTGGATGAGACACACAGGAATAGATTAGTTCTCAAGCTCGCTCTTTGCACCTGATATTTCCTGTTTCTCACCCTCTTTCTGCTAAACAGGCTGGCTGGCTTCACAGGGACTTCTACCAATGAAAGTGCCATCTTGAAAACCCAGACAAAGCATGACTCAACACCAGCCACACTTGTGCATTGAGCTGTGAAATATTCCCTGTCTCGCTTCACAGAAGCATGTAAACCTTTGGAAGGGCAGAAAGAGAGGGCTCACCAGCAGACAGCGAGGAGACTGTTGCCTCAGCCCATCTGTTCAGCAGCAAATACAGCACAACCAAACAGACACAATCCAGAAAGCAGGCAGAGGATCTGCTCTGAAGAGCTCTTTCACTTAAAGCCAACTTCAAACTCAAGGAAAGCAGAGGCTACGAATGTTTTTCCTTTGAGCTAAGGGAGAGGCCAGTCCAAGGGTAAGAAGAGGTCACCGACAAGTATCCTGGTAAATGCCCTTGCTTTGGTGCTTTGTCAAAGTAGTGAGACAATAAGGTCATTGGGGAGACCTTAGAGCCCCTTCCAGTACCTAAAGGGGGAAGGATTTTAAACTGAAAGAGGGGAGATTTTGATGAGATATGGTGAAACACCTCTTTTCTGTGAGGGTGGTGAGACCCTGGCCCAGGCTGCCCAGAGAAGCTGCGGCTGCCCCATCCCTGGAGGGGTTCAAGGCCAGGCTGGATGGGGCTTGGAGCAACCTGCTCTGGTGGGAGGTGTCCCTGCCCAGGGCAGGGGGGTTGGAACTTGATGACCTTTAAGGTCCCTTCCAGCCCAAACCATTCTGATTCTAGTGTCAGACAGGATTTGGCTGTCTGAGAAAGTGTAAACCTCAATATCCACACTTGGTGAATTCAGAAACTCCACTCAGGCACAGCAGTGTGATTTTAAGCAAATGCTCCAGAGTTGGTCTTTTTTTTGTTTGTTTGTTTGTTCATTTTTAAAAGAACAAAGCATGCTAAAGAAACATCCACCGCAAGTTCAGACACATAGAAAGGGACTCCAGGGTGGTCCAACTGATTGCCTCCCTCCTCTCCTACTTGGCCTTCATGGAGAGTGGGAACATCTGTTAGGCTGAGTGCTGAACTCCAGAGCCAAAGACTCTTCTACACCCACAGTGTCTGGCTCTCAGAGCCATCTGAGAGAAGGGAGTGGAACTGGAAGTGTTGCAAAACAGCTATGAAAACAGTTCAGTGGCTGAGGATCTCCTGCTGTAACTACAGTCAGTCTGGTGACCCACCACCATTGGGACCCAAGTAAGACCCTACTGGACCGACAAGACCCATTGAGACCTTCTTTACTTGGAAGAGGTGCAGGGAAAGGTAGCCCACTGCGGTGTGGACCTGCTACCACTACATCCTGACCACCACAGTCAAAACATTCACCTAATTTAGAGGTGTAATGCAAGTCTTTTGGGTCACAGATGACCAATACTGGTGGCTTTCTTAGCAGGGGAGGGAAGAAGCAGTAAGGGATAGCAGGAAGAAGACTGAGGACAGGAGGGAGTTAAGAACTGTTCAGATGTGATGGCAAGATACCAGGTGTTGCTTTGAGATCTGAAATAGCAGACCAAAATCTTTACCTAATACCTCCCATCCCTAAGCTGGCTACGCAAGGAACTCTAGCAAACAAAGCAGTTCTACAGTCACCTCAGGCTTCCAGTTCTTTGAAAATTACTCAAAGCTACACAGCAAATGATGCTTCTTACCCTCAGGATAACAAAGACTAACTAAAGAATACACTCCTGGCCTTAATACTACCATCCTTACCCTCCATGGGAAATACTGGTCTTCCATCCTTCCAGTTCCCAGGCACCCTCTTAGATTCTTGCCCCATACAAACAGTTCTCCTCTGTCTGCATAGGGGAAAAAAAAGAATAAATAGTGCAGTCATTAAAAAGGAAGAATTCTATTTGTAATGTTGGCAAGTGTGGCTACAGCATTTCATTGAGTTCCAAATACAATAAAGGTACTTGTGCTTGGGGAAAATGATGTCTAATGAGCAGGACAAGCGGCAAGTTTTGGGCACAAGTCTCTGCTTCCCTCTCCTACAGCTCTTGCTTTCAAATTTTATTTGAAGAAAGAGCACAGCAGAAGAGATTCCACGGAATCTTTTGTAGTGAAGTGAATAATTTGTGCTGGAAGTTAGACAATTAGAGGTGACCCGCATCAGCTATCAGCTAAGCAAGGCAGTGAAATCTGTCCCACACCACCTGGGGACTGGTTATTCAGGTCCCTGACATCAGTGACAACTGGGGAAAAGAAATAAAAACTCTGTTCAGCAGAGTTGAAGATTTCCTAACTCCTCAGCAAAACACATAGATCTCAAAAGTGTTCAGATTAGCCCCACAGCAGAGACAACCAAAACACGGTCTATAGCATCAGTAGAGTTTAATCAGAATGCAGTTTCTAAGGCTTCCTGAATACCAGTGGGAGACCAGTTACAAGCACCCTGTAAGCAGACTGGCAGTGTCACACATACCAACCACTTCCCCAAGAAGGGCCGAGCACCCGGCACTTTTCATTAGTAAACTATTGCTTTCATTACCAAGTATACGGTTTTTCTGTGCTGCTGCCCTCTGCCGCCCATTTTTAAATGGCTTTCAATTCAATTAAAAGGCTTCAAAGGCTGGTAGCAAGCACAGGGTGCACATACCAGGATATTAATACAAATGCACCCTTCGCATGTTAAACGTGCGGGTCTTCCAACCTCAGATTGTTCACTCAATTGGCCAGAAGAGCCAAGAAACTCTGCCATCCAGCTCCAACTTAGACTCAGCTTTAGTTTGTTCATTTTTCACATAAAATCCTGCTGCTTCTGAAGTGCAACGGACTGACTTATTCTGTACCAGGAAATGAAAAAACCTTCCCAGGCTTCCTATCCAAGAGAAATTTCTTTGTTTGCTTCAGAGAGAATAACCCTTTCTTAATTAAAGCCCAAATCAGTGCAGTACCTATGTTAGAAACACCTGTTAATGTGCTGCCCGCCCCTCCAGTGTGCTTTAAGTTTCAAGAGAGATGGGTGCTTTTTCTGTTTTGTTTTTCTTTTAACTGCCAATAATACAGCAATGCGACTTTTCCATGAGAGTAGGACTGGGAACTTACTTGTAAGTGCTGCAAAGTGGCTGAGTCCACAGCGAACGTGAGCAACACGGACATCCAGGTTGAAGTCTGACCAGCCAAAAAGGCTGGGTGGGATCATCTCTGGCACTGCTGTCTCTATTAGGTTTGGTCCTTTCCCAAGAATTCCATATCCCCAGACAAAAACATTTCCTTCTTCTGCATTACAATAAGAACACATTCTGTAAGAAAGTCTGCGCTGTGAAATTCATGCCACAACCAAGAGTTAATTAGATCCAAAGGGATATTTTCCTTTCTTCCCAAGCAGTCTAGCACCTTCTGATTATTTAAAATTTGCAAACAATGCATTCCCATCCAAATACCACCCCCCACCCCCCTCTTCTTTTTTTCTAAGCTGTGTAAGCAGATCAAGCTTCATAGGGAAATTATGCCAACACAGCGGGGGCTGGATAAAACACTTCAGTGTACTGACTGATGGGACAAGGCTTGAGTGTTTTATTATCACCGCTTTTTCCTTTGAGGCACGGCCAAACCAGCAGTGGGCCAGTCACTCTGCCTGGCATCCTGCCTTAAACTGGGTGCCTGGGAAAGGCAGCAGTTGGACAGCATGAAGCGGAGTAAATTGCTGTGTCTGCTTCCTTCACACTGAAAGTTCAAACATCTTGTCACCACAACAACTGTATCAGATATATATATAGATAGATAGATATGAACATCTTCCTTGGGATAATCCTTCATACCAGTAGTACAATCTTCTCCCTCATTCTTTTACTCAGTGACTCTCAAGCTGTGCTCCCCCGGCCACTGGCAATCCAGAGCAGCATTCAATACAAAGCCTGATGCAGAGTTTGTTTTTCAGAACTCTCTGCTTTCCAGCCTAGTTTATCAAGGCCTATTTACATATCAGATTTTTATTGAGTCTGAAGTGCTCTCCTTTCTCTCAAGTGTTGCCTTACTTCCTCCCTATATCCATCTTCATTATCAGCCCCACAAAGCCCACGTAATCAGAACCACAAGCAGCAATGACGCTCTGGTTCTCGCTTGCTTAAGCGCCCACGACAGCACATGCTGGAAGCCATGCTCTGCGGCTGGTGAAAATAACTCCCCTAGTACATTCTTAAATCACAGGTTTCTCAGTTTCTTAGCTTTCTTCATAACAGACAGGACTTTGCTTCCAGTAAACAAGATGCTCGCTCCATGATGTTAAATCCACCTACTGCACGGCACCGCATTAAGAGAACAATTGTAAAAGCAAACTCACCCGTCAGCACAATATTGCCTGTCCCTCCACACGCAGCCTCCTTTATCTTCCCAATCTTGAATGGCAAATGTCGGGGAACATTCACCTGTGGGAGGTTGCAAGAGAGTTGTTAGAGACAAGCTCGACTGCAAACTAGACACTTGTTCTCTAGTTCTGGTTAGAGCTTACGCACACTGAATTCCTGACACAGGATGCAGCCAACCTTTATTGCCCAAATAACAGAATGAATGCAAGTCCCCAAGATTAAAAGAAACTAAAGAAACAACAGAAAACTCATTATGGCTGAGAGTGTGGACAAAGTGGAAAAAGCTACCCACTGGAAAGCCTGGCAACACAGCTGGGGATGCTTAATGTCTGCTTATATCCCTGGCTTCTTAAGTCAGACCCATCAGGAAAGTCAATAGGTGAGCACATCTGCAAGTTTTCACAACGGACAAACCCCCTAAAATCTGGTGGCGTTTTTGAAGATAGTAGGGAAAAATCACTCCTATTTGGTACTGTTCAACACAACAGAAACCTACATGGCTGGGCACATGTAAACAGTGACCTCAGATTTCACAGATAATATCCAGCTCTGCTATTCCTCAATTTGGACTTTATCTACATTGTACCTAAAACTCCAGCTTTGTGCCATTCGTCCACTTCAAACCCCTCTGACCTCCAGCCACACAGGAAACTACTGCACTATTTCACCTGCTCATTGTCTTAGGACTTACAGGTCCCAGTAATTAGCCCTACTCTAAGGGGGGAAACAAAGGTACATATTTTACTAAAGCCATAATGATGCAAGGCTCTTAGCCTTCTGCCAAGAATAGCTTGAGTTTTATTAATTCCCCAACTCCATTTCCTACACTATCTGTGTAGACACTCGGATTTGTTTAAGAGTCAGCTATAAACCTCCCGAGGTTGTTTGTGAAAACTTCATCACCGCCTGGGTTGATTGGAAGGGACTTCCAAGGATCATCTCGACGAGTACCATGCTCTCAGCAGGACCACTCAAACCCCCCGATTAGTCAGCTGAAATGCTAACTCCTGTCCTGAAACCATCACAAGAACTCAAGCTGGATCTCAGTTTGGTGCAAAGTCCACGGGGTGGGGAAAGGAGAACATGTCCTTTATAACAGACTAACAAACTGTGTATTACAAACTAACACAAGCCTTTGCCTGTCAATAGCTGGGAAACACACTGCCCTACAGCTATACAAACGCTTCTGACAGATTAGGTTTGTAAGCACAGGTAAAACCAGCCTGCTAGTGGTGTTAGTTTATATTGATTTATACTGCTGTCAAAAGAACCCAGAGCAGGGAGAAGCATGTAATTTTTAACTCTTTGCGTAGCAGCAGAACTGAAACATGTAAAGAGCCACCCCCAGGCTGACCTGTGTAGTTTCTGTGACAGATGCCAACTGCAAGTATTCTGAATTACCCCAGCCAAAGACGTCTCCCTCATCTGAAACAGCCAGACAACAGTCTCCATAGGAAGAGACCTGGATAATGTTTACTCCAGCAATGTCACCATGCAGCTTAGTAGGAACACTAGTGATATTGTAGTGTCCAAGACCTGAAAGGGAAAAAAAAAAAAAAAAAAAAAAAAAAAAAAAAAAAAAAGAGAGAGATGATGAATTTTTCTCCCTCCACAATATTTTTTTTTCTTTTCAGTCCATATCTCTTAACTCTCTGAATCAATGCACAAACAGCCACAAATACCAGTCCTACCAGCCCAAGCTACCTCTCTAGAGAGCAAACCAACTTTATACAATCGCACCTGGGAAACATTCTAGACCCTCATCTCTCTTTTCTGCATGAATCAAAGTGTTTGAGAGAGCATTAACCAAGCTAGGCACATATCCCAACTGAGGTGAAGTGTCACAAACCAGCGGTGTCCTGTCTTCTGCAAGGAGAGGCAGGAGTGGCAGCGCACTGCCATCAGTTCAGACAACAGCAGGTGAAGTGGCAAAAGAGGCTGGGAAGCAAACACATTACACAGCAAAGAGCAAGAGGCTGGACAAGAGGTCAGAATGTAGGTGACAAGACAGGCTACAGTATGTCCACACAAGAGAAGCATGGACAGGACCCAGCTTCAGGAGCAGTAGGACTAGACAGTAGGTAGGAGTGGAAGTCCTCTGACAGCAGAAGCCACCAGATCAAAGGGCCTAGTTAAAGATCCCATGCTGAGACAGCAGCAGCTGCCAAAGGTCTCTGTCCATTCATAAGGAGCAAGAAAGCAGTAAAACAGACCCAGAAATGAGAATCAGGAGGGAAAACCCTGCACAGAACAGGGAAGCTAACCTTTCCATGCTATTTTCACAGTCACTCACAAGCTTCAAACAGTAGACACATTTTCTTCATATTGCATGCTTGGATTGCCAGTGTGGCATCCTAAGGCGCCTGTAAAAACGAACTGGTTTGTCTCAGTTTGGTGACACACGAGTATTGAAAACACCTGCACACAGCTGGAAACTTACTCACCACCCTCTGTCCGCACATACACAGCAAATACACTCCACAAGCTTTGGATCAGGAGAGCAGGAGAGCTTGCTACGGTCATCAATTGACGGAAATGCAAACTGAGCTGAGTTCCTACCTGTTTGCCCATCAGCTCCCCAGCCGCAGGCATAGACTGCACCTTTCTTGGTTCTGAAGAGACTGTGGTCCTGCCCACACACAACCTGCACACAAACAAAAAGCCAGAATTGGTCAGGAAAGGTCACATGTTCAAAACCGATTTAATGAAGCATTACTGGCAGACTAATTGAGCAATCAACCTTTACAGTGCCCGTCAACTCAGATATTGACCTTTCTCTCCAGATCAAACAGCTCCACAGACAGGGAAGGCTAGGAACAGCATGATGAGGCACACAGAACAGCAGAATTTTATTTCTGGAAAGTGATGCTGCAGCTGATTTTTATTTTTTCTGAGATCTAAACCAAGGCCTAGTTAACAGAAAGCTCAATTCAGCAGTGCAAAACAATAAAACAGCAACAAGTAAATCAGAGATCTCCCTTCCCAGAGTGCTACCACATGGCTCTTGGTGCCAGCTACAAACTGCTATTGATTCCTTGCCATGTAAGTGCTCTAGGAACACATCTGTTCTCAAACTGACATTTATGTTGAACTAGCAATCATGTCTGCCACAGGCTTGGCATGAATTAAAGCCAAGATCTTCAAAAGCAGACATTAAAAATTAGCCAAGGATTAAAGGGATTTAATCCACAAGTTAAAGAGATTGACTACCAAGAATATTAAGCACATAGCTGCTATCAAAGTATAAACAGGTACCAATTATTCAATCCCCTTGAAAAAAATCAAATAATGAAAAATCCAAATAGAACTTTACAAGCTTAATTTAAAACATCATTAGGATGTACCATGGCATACCTTCGTCACAAGGACTTAAACAAATAACCCTTGTTTTCTAGGATGCTGCACGGAACAGGAGCAGTGCCAGAGGTACTAACAAACTGCTCCTGCATCTGGAAGGACTGCAGCCGTGTGCAGACTCAGTGGCATTGATGCTGATCTGCAGTGTCTTGCTCTGCTAGAAACCTACCCTAGGGAAAGGCTGGCTAGTCTAACTGGACAGTTTCACAGCTCACTTTTGAAATGGGGATGATGAAATTAAAAATAAAACAGTTGCCAAGTGATACAAAGGTGACAAAAGTGAGCAAGAGTGAGAGATGAGGCCAGGAAAAGATGAGGCCTCCCTGCCATGCAGGTGTTACCTAGAGGTCGAGCCAGCAAACATTGCACTGGCATTCCTATCAAGTTCTTCAGAAAGTTCAGACCTTTCATTGCCAGTTGCAACTGCTCTGTGAAGGCCACCTTGTGCTTTTTAAAAGCAACCATAGATTGCAAGAACAACTCCAGGTACCAGTATAGGTTGGGAACTGACTTGCTGGAGAGCAGCACAGGGGAAAGGGACCTGGTGGTCCTCGTGGCCAGCAGGATGACCATCAGACAGCACTGTGCCCTTGTGGCCAAGAAGGCCAATGGCATCCTGGGGTGTATGAGAAGGGGGTGGTCAGTAGGTCGAGAGAGGTTCTCCTCCCCCTCTACTCTGCCCTGGGGAGACCCCATCTGGAATACTGGGTCCAGTTCTGGGCTCCCCAGTTCAAGAAGGACAGGGAACTGCTGGAGAGAGTCCAGGCCAGAGCCACAAAGATGATGAAGGGAGTGGAGCATCTCCCATACGAGGAAAGGCTGAGGGAGCTGGGACTCTTTAGCTTGGAGAAGAGGAGACTGAGGGGTGACCTCATGAACGTTTATAAATATGTAAAGGGTGAGTGTCAGGAGGATGGAGCCAGGCTCTTCTCAGTGACGGCCAATGATAGGACAAGGGGCAATGGGTGAAAGCTGGAACAGAGGAGGTTCCACTTAAATATGAGGAAAAACTTCACAGTGAGGGTGACTGAGCACTGGAAGGGGCTGCCCAGAGAGATTGTGGAGTCTCCTTCTCTGGAGACATTCCAAACCCACCTGGAGGCATTCCTGTGTGACCTGCTCTGGGTGTTCCTGCTCCAGCAGGGGGACCGGACTAGATGATCTTTCAAGGTCCCTTCCCATCCCTGATATTCTGTGATTCTGTGACTGGCCCTAGGCTACACCTCTAGATACTGGTGTTCAACTAGTCTTCAGCCCAATGATTACTACCCTCTGAGCTTAGCTGTGAAGCCAGTTTTCAATCCACCTACAGAATTCAATTCAGATGATCCTCTTACCTGGACAACTCTGCTGTCAAACTCCTTCAGCTGATGAATTAGATGGCTTTCACTGGACAGCACCAAACAGCCACCAAGAAGAGAAAAGGCAACACAGAGCATTTCAGAGGACTGCAGCCAAAAAACGTGAAAGCAGTCCTGCCTTTACTGAAAGCCACTTTGCTGTTACAAGAAGAGTGATTCTTTCATGTGTTCTTTTATATATTCAAGGAGCACAGTTCCACTGCAAAACTACTGTACAAAGAAGGAAAGTAATTTTGCAATCTCTTATTCAAGAAGTTAACAATGTCGCTTTTTAAGTATAACCTTGTGTATTCCCTCATGGGAACTGGGGGTGGAACCAGTCCTCAAAGACGCTCTCTAGTCTAGAATGAGCACAGACACTAGATAATACTGCAGCACATATATAAACACTACATTTAACTAGAGATTAACCAGATATCCCATAGCACAGAGTGTGATGTTAACATACATGTCATTCTTTCACAAAAACAGGACTTCTGGAGGATTCAATGACAAACTTCCAGTATCAAGGCAATAATAATAAAAAAAGCTAGCTAAATTACAACTATTTTCTTAAACCCCACAAGATCTCTTCTAGGCCCTGCCAGGGCATCAGCAACTTTCACCATATTCCCAGTATCCACCACTTACATCACTACTACCTTACAGAGATTTGTGAGAACATGCTTTGGTGTGGCCCACAAAAGCCCTGTAAAGGAAAAGCACTGCAGATTCAAAGGCAATTACAGCACAGAGATTTGACAAAAGGATGCCTCTTTCATCATTCAATGGCATTTCTGACACTCTCAGAAATAGCACTTGCACTCTGAGAGGCTAAAGAGAGAAAACCTGACTACTAACAACAATTACCTCAAGCAATTTACAAAGGCTGGGTTTTCTCACTATGCCCTGTGTGTCACATGCTGACACCTTTCTGTCTCTTGGGATGAGGTCAGAAGAGCGCTCATGCCCAGTCTGGGTTTAAAGCCAGGTCATTTATATGACACCCACAGCACAGAAGCCTGCTCTCAGATTCCTTAACCTTAAATGGAATCCTAATACTTCCAAAGTTTTCCCCATCTCCAACTTTTTCTGTAGGATTGTTTGCACATCATTACATTTTTAACATTAAGGAAATTCACGATCTTTGGATTCTTACCTGTAAGTTTCATCTTCCACAACTTTCCGGCCACACTGTCCATAAGAATTGTTCCCCATGGTGAAAACTAAAAAACAATGATAAAACATGCTAGTTTTATTACTGTCCAATGCCCTGAAAACCTCTTTTCAGGTACACAAAATATTTTGAGGCAGTCTTCAGTATGAAAGTTTGAGCACAGTACTGGGAAAATTGGCATAAGCTTTCTTCAGACCAAGTCCACTTAAATTCAAGTGACTGAATCCATTTTAGTCAACAATATCCAGTGATATCGTTGCAGGCATAGTAGCAGTACCTAGAGCCCATTGGCTGTTTTTCAGTAATTGCCTAGTTCATCCTGCCGTTGCCAAGGAGACACAGAAATAGATCTGTGCTCCCGCAGGAGCGTTAAATCAACCAACCAACCAGCTCACCCACTGATAAGCAGCACTGGATCACTCAGCACAGCATTGAAGCCACTGCACTAGAGAATTCCAGAGACGTGGAGAGCCAATTCACAAACAGGATCTTCTGCGTAAAGGCCTATTAATTAATTGCTTTTATAAATGTAGCACTCTGGGCTTTCAAGGAGAAAGTAACACAGGAGTATTGGCACAGCTATCCACAACCAAATTCAAAAACACGTCTGACTGAACAAGACAAATAGGCTACACTTAAACGAGGCCTGAGGCTGGATAAACAAACCATATTTTGCAGCACTTGTAGTGAAAAAGCTTCCAACACATTTTCAGCTTGAGCCAAGCAGAGCTCTATATAGTTATCAGCTCAGGGCTCTCCCCGCCGAGGAACAATCCCTCAAAGGCCCACAGCTACCTGCATCACATTTACAGTACAAACAGCCCATCTGGGGTCTAGCTCTAAAGGACAGAAGACAATATTTTCAGAGCTTTCAATAAAAGCCTAGTCAGGTGCCCCTTGCCACCAGCACAAGCAATACTATACCTCCTTCGCTGTCTGTCAGGATCAGAGAATGGGCTCTCCCACAGGAAACCTGCAAGACTCGAGTCTGCTGTGGCTTCTCTAGTGGTAATGGAATTGGAGATGGTTCCAAGACATATTCATAGGCCTTAGCTTAAGGGAGAGAGAGATTTAAAAAGTCAGTAGCTTCCACAAAGCAAATTCATCATATACTCGCTGATCCTATTGTACATACGCACACTCACTTCTGATACAAAAGCAGATATACTTTAGAAAGCAAAGATACTAAAAAAAAATTGACTGAGATTCGTTGCGGGGTAGAAGTCAAAAGCCATAGGGACAGCTGAAGCCAGTAATTTTTGCCCAATCAAAAATCTACCATACCTGGAAGCTGAATGTTATTACAGCTTCAGTGGCCACAACTGAGAAACTGAGGCTTTCAGCCATATGTTCAAGCACAAACTAAGATTTCAATGCAGGTGGGGATATTACAAACAACATACAACAGCAGCAGACACAAAAAGACAGCAGAGAAGGTAAACAAAAAAAAATCTTAGGGATTCATCTTTAAAGAAGAATAGATTAAGGCCCTTTCAGAAAAAAAAGGAATACAAGAAACATTAGTTAGCCTGGCTCCACAGGGAATAAAAGATCTAACGTTTAGCTAAGAAAATGACAGACTATACTAGAGAAAGAAGATGTAGTAACCTGAAGAACATGCAATCAGTTACAATCAACCAACTGGGGAAAAAAAAGTATAAAAAAAAAAAAAAAGGACAGCAAAACATAAATCAGTACTAGGGGAAAGAAAAGGTTACGGGGAGATAAAAAGCTCTGATACCAAAGAAAGCCACTGTAACAAGTGAAATCAAATCCCACAGGACACAAAGCAGCATTCTGCTCACATATAACAGTGCTTTATCTAGTTCTCACTGCCTTCAATCAAAATGAAACCCCAGAAAATCTACACATACTCTTTTATAGTAAGGCATTACTTCATGCGAGGAGGCGCATCACTGCCTGCTTGCAATCGGAGGGAGCCTGCCACGCAATAGAGCAGGAACCAAAGGGCAGCAAAGTTTATATCTGTCTAAAGAGATGTGGAAATCTCAAAGCAAAAATCTTTTTGTCTCTCCGTTCCTTCCAGCAGTGGCACAAGCTGCCAGGATCTGTGGTAAACATCACACATACCTGAGGGATTTTGGAGAAAAGAGGCAACAAGCTGGCTAAGGAAGAGGAGGGTGACAGTAAAATATTAGTAGTTTAACTTAGAATTCAATTAGAGCATGAAATAAAATCATCAAAGACAGAAGATTGAAAATTCCCCTGGAAATGAGGCAGGGACACAGTATTGGATGTAGCTGATACCAAAGGAAGTTTGTAAAACTGAGTAATGAGCAGCACGTCCAAGAGGAAACTTGTCTGTGGGAAGTTAAATATGGAGCAGTAGCAATCTCACCCATTCACAGTACATTTTCAACAGATCCTACCAAACAATGAACATTCCCCTAATTAGAAGGGCTTGAGCCAAAACTATTTAACCTATTTCTGAATTCTCTGGCAAAAATAATCTGCAGATCAGATGACAAACACGAAAGTGACAAGGCACTCCTGAGACATCAGCAGTAACAGAACTAAGACAGAATAAGAGCTGAAACCTTTAAAACCAGGAGCAGAGGCTTCTCTTGACCCTTGGTTTTGCAGCACTTGGGCTTGGAAATCTATAAAGCATGTTAGCAGCAACGCACACCAGCAACACCACTGGCAACTTCAGCATCCTGCACAGTAACTGCAATTTTCTTTTGCTTCTCCACAAAGTTTAATATTTTGCCCTTCTCAGACACAATTAATGAATTGTGCTCTTATAAAGAGAAAAACCACTTTTAATATGGTTTTCTCCAATCGTTCATGGAAGAACGCTTTCAGTTAGAGACGGACATTCTTTAAGAAAAGAAATTGTGTGGGGTTTGTATCTATCTTAAGATACCTCCTCGCATCAAGTGGCAGTATTCTGCACAGAAATCACCATCATAAACACATTTGGGAGCCTAGGATAAGACAGAATAACTGAATGATACTTTTTTTCCCTTCAAAATACAATTTAATATTAAAATAAAAAACTCCCCTATAGCTTCACACAAAATTCCACTGACTGTATCAACAGATGTCTGTGAGAAAGGATGCAAAGGCAAACAGATGTGAGCAAACCGTGTTGCCAAAATTGTTTTATTAATTAGTCCGCTACATTGTCTAGCAAACTACAAAGATTCAAAGCAACAACTTACCCAGCACGCACACACTTCTGCAGAATAAATCATTACTTAGATTTTAGCTATATCCAGAAAAGAATGTAAGTGCAGTGCACAGAATGAACGCGTACCTCGACCAATTACAAAGCACACAAACACAACTAAGTTCCAAAAAAAACCCCAAAAGACCTCTTTAAAAACAAAAAAAAAAAGCCCCACACTCCACATCAAAGCCTCATGGACATTTTTCATGCCTTCTAACACAAAGTTTCCCACATCACATATATCCTGTAGTGCCATCCTGTGACCCCTTACACCATCTCAATCCTTACTTCGATCTCTTCTGCTTCTCTGGAATCCAAGCTGGGAATCCTTGTTCAGCCCCATGCCCCATACTTTGGTGATGTCTGTGGTAGTAGAGGACAGCAGTGTGAACCCATAACCGCAGGCAGCAGAGGATATCTTTGAAGAGAAACAAAACCCACACCATTTAGTTATAAAAACGTGGCTTAGAAGAGACAAGTTTGACCCCACACTAGTTGTTCCTCAGCATTCCTCCTCCATTAAGCTATATCCAAATACGGCTCAAATTCGTGGTATGTATGGTCTTGACAACAATGATCAGGAACACTCTTCAGTGAGAAGCACAATGGTGTAAAGTCCAACATTACTGCCAATTCCCATTCAAACACAACAAGACCTATTCCCTGATCAGCAGCAGCAGGGGATTACAAATAAAAAAAACCAGAACAGCAAAATAACACTGAGAAACCCACAAAGCAATATTAAGGGAATAACATTCCCCCACTTTACTCACTTTTTGCCCCCCAAAAGCCAGTATAACAGCTCTAGCCTTCTGTGAATTGGACAGCAGAGCACTATATTTGAAAGATACAGACAAGAGAATAAACATAGTTTTCAACAAGAGCCTCCAATTCAATCAAGGTGAAAGCAACCATGAATGCCACTGAAGATGAGGCCCTATTTCTCTAGTAAATGTTTTTCACATTCTTACTCTTTTATACCTCAAACAAGAGAATATAGATGTGCAGGTATATATATTCCAAACTGCCTGCTATAGTAGTTATACCAAAATCAACCTGATGAATACCGCTATATTATTATATAGAAAAAAAATATATTAATCGCGGTGAAGTCCTTAAATCGGATTATTTAACTCCTTTCAAAGCTGAGGGAAGAAGGCTGCCCAGGTTAGCCGGCAGAACCAGAGGAGGTGCCCCGCCGCCTGAGAACCAACGCTATCGTCGCCCTATCGGAATAAAACAAAGCCACCCACCTTTTCCTCCGTTTCCAGCCGGTAGGGGGTAGGTTGGATCCGCCGCGGCTTCTTCCAACCCACGTCCGGCTTCACGAAGCTGGGGACGCCCAGGGCGCCTGAGTAGCAGAAGCCCCAGACGAAGACGCGGTCCTTTCGCTTGGCCGCCTTCCCCACGTACTGGAAAACCGGAGAGGCCTCCTCGGCCTCCCTCAGCTGGCGGGTGTTCCACCGGCCCGCCGCCTCGGCCAGACCCCTGCGGAGAGCCCGAGCAGCGACGGCGACCGCCGCCCGCCGCGCTCCCCTCAGCGGCCCCCACATCATCACCACCACCCCGATCCCCTTAGGCCGCCGCCATCTTGCTGACCTCTCACCTGAGGCCCCGCGCGCATGCGCCCGAGCCACGTGCGTACGTGCTGCGCGAGCCACCGGCTGGCTCGGGCCCGCGACCCTCTGGTCTTAAAGGGGCTACTCCGGGCTGGGTAGACGGTGGGGTTCAGGCTGACCCCTAGCTAGACCCAGTTCTAGATCTAGACCCAGATCCAAACCTACACCATCACACCCAGGCCCAAACCCAGAGCTAAACATAGTCCCAGACCCAGGGCCAGACCCAAATCCAAAAGCAGACCCAAATCTAATCCTAGACCCAGACACAAACATAGTCCAAGACCTAGTCCCATTCTATTAGCGAGGGCGGTTGGTTTCTTCTCCCTAGGAACAGGCGATGGGACAAGAAGAAACAGCCTCAAGTTGTGATGGGGAGGTTTAGGATGGATATTAGGAAAAATTTCTTCACCAAAAAGGTTATCAAACACTGAAGAGGCTGCTCAGGGACGTGGTGGACTCGCCATCCCTGGAGGTATTTAAAAGATGGGTACACATGGTGCTGAGGGACATGGCCCAGTGACAGCTTGGCAGTGCTGGGTTAACAGTTCACCTTTGATGATCCTAAAGGTCTCTTCCAACCAAAACGATTCTATGGTTCTGTGATTTTACACCCAGAACTACACTCAGATGCAAACCCAAACCTCGACCCAACACCAAGCACAAGATCAGACCTACACTCAGTCCTAGTCCCTAGCCCAAACCTGGGCACACGTGGCGTGGCAGTGGCAGGGCTGTGGTGGCACCCAAGTACAGCCCTCACATCATGCTCCCTGTTGAAAAGCAGCCCTGTCCTGGAGGCACCAGCTGTGCTGTGATGGCCATCAGCAATGCTGTAATGACCATTAACCATACTATGATGGCTACCGGCAGTACTGTGATGGCCACTGGCCACATTGTCATGGCCACCGGCCATGCTGTGATGGTCATCAGTCGTGCTGTGATGGTCATCAGCTATGCTGTGATGGCCACCAGCCATACTGTGGTTGCCATCAACCTCGCTTTGATGGCCACTGGCCTCCCATGAGGCAGCAGGAGGGACCAGCGTCTGCAGCCTCACCCCTCATGCCCTGGCAGCTCCATGGGCCCTGGGCCACCCACCCCACGCCCCTCGGATTCTGCTGCCATTTGGGGTGGCCACCTCACCTCATTGCTACTATCCTGCCTCAGGGAACACCATCTCCCCACACCCTGGCCCTCACTTTCCACTTTCCCAGGAGGAAGTTGCCATCCTTTCTTCCCCCCAACCAAATTTCCTCCCCACTGGCATCTTTCGCAAGAAACCCTTACCCAATCTTCCGCCAAGGAGAACCGCTTTTCCTCCCACCATGCCATTTCCCAGTGTCTGCACTGACCAGCTGTCCAGGTGGACAGTGAAACATGTCTGTAAAGTGTCTCTCTTTTATTGGTGGAAAACGGAAAATCATTCAAAATACAAATAGGGGATAAAATGGGGTCTAGTGATGAGGGGTCGCCAGTGGCTGTGGAGGCCTTAGCCCCCCAGGAGCCAGTAGAGGGGGGGCTGGGTCCCTCCTTGTGGTGTCACTAGGACATCTCAGGCTCGCTGTTCCAGTGGATGAAGATGGGTGCTGGGCTGTGCTGGTCTGGACAGCAGCTCCCCAGGGCATGTGACAGCTGCCAGAGCCACCTGGATCCCCTAGTCTGTCTCTGAGCCACGACTGTGCAGGAGGCGGTGGAGATAAAGCATCAGCTGGATGGTGTGAGGGGCTGAGGCATCACAGGATCTTTCTCCGGGTGCTCTCAGTGCAACGGTTCAGGATGAGGTCTTTGCTGGGACGGGGAGGAACAGCAGGCTGAGCCTTGGGCTTGTTCCCTTGCTCGTTTTTCTCAACTGTGGGTAAAGCAGACATACAGATGGGTCACACCACCCATTACCTTCATGTGATGGTAAAAGTTTCCTATGTAATAGCCATCAAAGCTCCTGCCTTTTCTCCTGTCTCAGTGATGGTCTTCCCAGAGGTTTGAGTGATGGGATAAGCCCACCGGTGCCTGGCTGGAAGCTCTGCTCAGGTGGGAGCCCAGCTCTATGTCTGCATGAGAAGCTGCTCTCTATTGGGAATGGCATGGGTCCTGCATGGGACTTACCAGATCTAAAGTATCTACCTCAATAACAACTTCCTCCTTCAAGCAACACTTCCCTCTAGGTGATTTGCTGACAGCTAATGTACATGGTAATGGTAAGAGCAGCACTGATGAGGTTAGGTGCACAGAGGAAAGGCCAGGTCCTACATGTGGGTTGACCTCCCATCAGGACCATATGCTGCTCCTTCTCTGTCAAACCTATAATGAAACACTTCCCTGCACAAGTTTTCCCCATAGGAAAAGGGTGGACAGGCAAGGTGTGACCTTCCTGTGCTGTCCTGCAACCAGTGTGGGAGAGCATGAGCCACCCCTGCAGAACTTCAGTCCATGTCCAGGGCAAAGGACCTGCTGAGACTTACTGATGGCATTGGCCTTGATCTGGAATTTTTCCTTCATGTTCCTCCGGCTCTGGAGGTACTTTTTGCTGTTCCTCCTGTAGGTCTCCTGGCTGATCTGCTTCCGGCCCTGCTTGTGGATGCTCTTTGCGTTTCGGATGGTGGATCTGCAGTGAGTCAGAAGCAAAACTTTCAGTTTCTGTGACGGCAGCTCTGACGCCTCACAGTTTCTCGACAAGGATTTCTCCACCTCTGCCTGTCACGGACCCACTGCAGCCGGACTCCACGCTTCCTCCTCTGCCTCACCCAAACCTCAGTGGCTTTGCCCAGTGGAAGGCAGCAGATGGATGCCAGCCATCAAGGGCAGCCATAGGTGGGATGTGATGTGTGGCATGTTAGGGGGCAGCTGGAGCAGTGCATTGGAAGCAAATACAGAAGACTGAAGCCTGAGCAGAAGCCTGTAAAGTCATGATGAAGATGGTGAGGTGGATGGGCATAAGGCTGGAAAGACAAGATGTGCATGATGTTTATATGACAAAGTTGAGGCAAGCCCTGGAAGTGACCTGTAGGTCTTGAATGGATGGACATACAGCATCTGTACTGGCTGAATCACTGAGATCCCTGGTGTGGTGTTTGACTCAGCTCCCCAGTGCCAGAGGATCAGTTCTTGGGCTGGGGGAACAGAGCTGGGTACGTGCTGGTGTGCACCTGGATGTGTGGTGTGGAACACACAGCAGAGGAACTGCTGAGAGAAGTGAAAGGCTGAGCAGCCTGGGGCTGTGGGGTGGTAGGCTGCCACAGGGAAACCCCTGGCATCGGGGACTGTCCCCAGGCAGGCAGATAGAGGCCACCACTTTGTTTTCACTACCAGGGCATGAGCGATGTGGTTCCTGACATCCATCCCATGGCATCGTCCTCCTGCTCTGCTCAAGGCAACAGCCCCTTGCCATGCCCACCCACCTCCAGCTTCTTGCTGGTTTGAGCACATGTCCAGCTCAAAGCAAATCTCTTGCCCACAACAGCAGGTCACCACCTTTACAGCCCAGCTCGGCCTAGGGACAGCATCCACCATGGTGGGGCAACTCACTGTCCTTGAAATAGGCCACTTCACCCCCCCACAAAGGTATCAGTAGGCAAGCTCTGCCCTTCCCAGCAGTTTCCTTTGCATCAGAATTAATGAGTTATTATTGCTTTTTATCTTTTTAATCAAAATAAAATCCCTTCCATTAGCTCAAATCCTCCCATCAGATTAGGCCGTTTGGCAACTCTGATTAGTCAAATCTCTCCTCGCTTCTCAAAGATTCAGTGGATGCACTTAGGAAATAAGAAAAAGGCCAATTTGAAAATTAAATGAGATTAGCCCAGAAAAGACACTTTGCAGAAGGACATGGAGAATTATGCCTGGCTGGGGGACCTGCTGGAACAAAGACCATGCAGCTCTGTGTCAGAAATGCTGGGGTGCCTCCCTGCCAGTGGAAGCTGGGGAGCACAGAGCTATTTTTGCTGCAGGATCTGCCTCCTGCTCTGTCTTTGCCCTGCTCACATCCTTCCTGGGCAGTTCCTCATCACCAGGATGAGCAAGGGACACTACAAACCACTGTCTGGTTTCATTTCACCCACCTCGAGGAAGAGCTTTAGTCCTCCTTCCCACCTTGCCTGGGGCTTTTCCTACCTTCGCGGAGGAGCGCTCCGGTTCCTCAGCTGGCTCTTCACAGAGGTGTTCTCCTCCCCAGCTTTTTGCAGGTACATGGAGGGGTAATAACCTGTGGTTTCATCCTTCCTGCAGTGCAACACAAAGCAATGTCGCTCGCAGTCTTGGCTCTGTGACCACCACCTCCTCACCCCTGTCTCCAGCAGGGTTGCTGCTGCTGGGTGGGCTATTTCTTCTCATGTGGCTTGCAGCAATGGGGACTTCAGCTGCTTCCCCAACCTTACGTGCCTGTGGTTCTCCCTGAAACTGTGGCTTGAGTCCCAAAAGCAAGTAGGTAGCAGGCAGCAGTGACTTACAGCTTTCAGGGTCTCACCAGCTTGTATTACCTTCCCTGTGGGATTTGCTGGGCTCCTGAAGGATCTCTCAGGGCTTCCTGCTAGACATCCCACCATGCACTCAAGAAACACTCCCTGGTCCCTTTTCCGTGCCCCTCTCCAGCCCAGCACCCCTGCAAACACCAGGAGATCCTCCCTGCACCACTTGCCTGGGCACAGGCTGGGGCAGGAGGATCTCTGGGGTTGGCAGCCACATCGTGTCCCGCCATGAGTGCACAATCTGGGACTCTCCTGAGCATGAACAAAGCCTGGGGCAGGCAAAATAACAGGTACTTTTTTTTTTTTGCCATCTGCCTCCTCCTTGGATGTCTCTGAAGCCCCCAGCAGAGGAAGCCCCAGCTGCAATGCTTAACGTCCGCATCCCTGTGGAAGGAAGTGCTGGGCAGCAGCAGCAGCACCAAACAGCCTGTGGCTTTCACAGCCCTGATGTGGAGAACCACTGGTTCCCTCTGCACAAACCCCACCAGCCTGGTCTGGTCTTGGCATCTCTCACCTGATGACCCACCAGCCATCGAGGAGCTTGTGGATGACTTCGATGGTATCACCCTCCTTGAGGGTCAGCTCATCGTCCTCTACGGCTGTGTAGCTTTTCTGGACAAGGTATTGCTCACCTGTGCACAAAATTGGTAGAGCAGGTCGTAAGCTACCACCCCAGGAATTGGGCTCAGCCTCCCCAGCTGCTGAGGAGAGGAGGCACCAGAGCATCTACCTTACGTTTCAGGCAAGACCCAGGGAGATTCAGGTCTCTAAGTCAAGACTCAGACTTCCCCTGGCCTTGTCAGTGCCTGTGGCTCATCCCAACCCCTCTCCAGGAGAAAGCAAGCCGTGGAAGAGGTGGAAGCACACCTATCTCTGCTGAAGGGCATGTTTATGATTCGGGTGAGTAAATGAGGAAGAAGGAAGTGTTGTGCTAATAGAGTCAGTCACAGTGTTTTGCAAACCACAAAGATGAAGCCCAGAGAAAAATCTGCACAAATCTGCAGGGTCCTTCCTCCGTTCTGTGTGATAAGACCCTGCTGTCACGCATGGGGCAATGTGAGGAGGGGGTGCTGATGAAGAGAATGCAGAAGCCAAGGGCAAGGGAAAACCTGCACCTCGATTCAGATGCTGCACCGAGCTCCTTTGCCAACCGGGCCATCAGCATGGACCCAGCTGGATCAGGATGGCCACTGGATAAAAGATGTGGCCAAACAAGACTGATGCTGAGCTGCAGGTCACGGAAAGCTCCTGAGGTTGAGGGTAAGGCACTGCACCATGAGATTTGTCCCTTCTGGAAGCTCCTACAGCTACATCTCTGTGCCCAGTGGTCCTGCTCAGCATTGACTGCCTGATGGGGACCTCACAATGAACCATCCTGATGGGATGCCCCAACATTTTACCTGCGTAGTTGGGCTCCTGCTCTTCAGACTCATCGGGACCATCCATGGGCTCCAGGTAGGCAGCTGGCACCCAGCCCCGTTTATTCTTCAACTGGCAAAACCACCAGCCTGCAACATAAACAGTCGTGGGCAAGAGCAGAGGGTGCTGTGGGGGTGCTGTGGGGGCACCGTGGGGACACCACGGGTCTGTCCCCAGCCGGGGTAGGTGCAGGCATCCACATGGCCTGAACAGAAGGGATGGCGCAGGGGCTGGTCTCTGTTTATGTGGTGCAACCAGGGAGCTTGGCCAGTTCATGCTGTTTCCTCCTGAGGGCAGGAAACCTCACAGGCTGAGGCACACAGGGAGCTTGCAGGGTTTTCTAGGATTGCCCCACACCCTCCCCAGCCAAAAACAATTGTCATGTGTCTCCATGTGAATGTGAAACTTGTCCCAAGTCTGAGAGGGTGGGTGCTGCTGGTTGCATTTGCTCTGAGCTTCTCCTCTCCATCAGGAGAACTACCTCGCATGCTGGGTTTGATGGGGGATGCAAGGGCAGCCCTTGTTCCCGCTGAAATGGTGGCCAGGAGGGGGCTGGCCCTCAGGTCTCTAGAGGGACAGACACATACCAGTCTCGCTCTTCTCCACGACGTCCACCATGTCCCCAGCATTTAGAGCCATCTCAGATCTGGAGTTCTTCACATAGTCAGCGATAGCTCGGTACGTTTGCAGGACAATAGGGCCTGTGATGTCTGCGTGGGAGAAGTGAGAGATGTTCCTGCTCCTGGCCCCCAGGACACAAAAAAATACCCTGTTTCAAGCAGACCAGGAGCAGCCCAAAGCGCTCTCTCAGCCTCTCCTGGTCCCAAACCAACTGGACCCAGGGCAGGGACTCATTCCCTCTGAGGCTGTGGTTTCCTCCCAGCTGCATCTCTGGCACAGAGATTGCATTCTCGGTCAGGGCACCTTCCACGGGACGCCTGTCCCTCTCCCCATAGGCTTTGCCACTGTGGAGGCAGCCACTTGCACCCCTCCGAGGCATCATACCGGTGGAGTTTTTCTTGGCATCCTGTGGCAGGAGGAAGACCTCAGGCTTCTTGATCCTAGAGGGGTCAGAGCAAAGGCAGTTCAATGCCAACCACCCCTCACCACTGGCACCAGTGCCCTTCCTGTGGGCTGCTGCAGGATTTCCCCTAAAATGGGCAGCGGGACTCACTGGCTGTCCGTGACAGGGTTCGTGTCGTCAGGACGGACCTTGAAGAAGTTAACCACGTGCAGGCACCGGGAGATCTTGTGGGGCAGGTTGACCAGTGTGTAGCAGTACTCGGCCAGTGTGCCCTGCCTGTTCTGGGTCGAGCGCTGCCCGTCAAACCACTTTGGGGCTGGGGGAGAGGGGAAAGGACTCAGAAAAAGCAGACAGAAACTTTGCTTTACCACTTTCCCAAGCAGGCTGCTCTGGATTATCAATTTGCCCTGAAAACAAGCGGATTTGTCTGCAGGGTGCTGCATGGTGCCCATAAGGTGAAGCTCTGTTGGATCATGGCCCCATCTCCTCCCTCGCTGCTCCCCCCACCCCCCCAGCCTTGGCAGGCACTTGCTGGTGGGGGGGAGAGAAGCACGCTGCTGAAAAGGCTGGGGAGAAGCTGATGGTGGGGCTATGGCTGCTCTGCAGCAGAAGTTCCGCAGCCCCAGGTTCCTGTTTATGGCAGAGCAGGTGGGGAGGTGAGCCGTGGTACGGTGCCCAGCCCAGGTGCAATGGGTGCTCTGTGCCACCAGACTCGTCCCATGCAGCCTACGGACCCTCGTGCAAGCCCAGGAAAGAACCTGTTTGCCCCCATTTCAATTACAGGGCAACTCCCACATCTGTGCTCAGACTGAGCTCAGCTGCTGGGCCAGGAACACAGCAGCTGCAACGGGGCACAAGAAAGGGCTCAGGGGACCAGCCTGTGGCAAGGGGAGATGTGCATGTCCCTTGTCCCACTGGCCACAGCACACGTCCTGCAGCTTCCACTCTTGACCGCAGGGCCCCAAAATGCTGCTGGCAGCCGGGACCCACAGCAGTATTGAATCCCCCATCGGGTGCATGTGTGCAGCCAGTGACACCCCTGCACCCCCCACACCAGTCCAACACCTGCCTCCTCCCCAGCACTTTCAGTTCCCCAAACAGGACGAGGACGCCTCAGACAGCCCCAGTATGGCAGTGGCAGCACATGGGAAGGGTCTTGGCATGGCCCTCCATGTTAGTCCAGCCCTGAGGGGAGCCCCCCCTGAGACATGGCACCCGCGCTGCTGCGTGGTGCAGGTTTATTCCCCCTCGAGAGGTGCTGACCACAACCCGCAGCCATTTCTCTTGCTCCTTCCTTCCTCCTTTAAAGCAGGAAATTAAATAAAAAGGGGAATTTTGCTGACCTGCACCTTGCTTGGGGACAAACCCTCAGCTCTTGGGATCAGGAGTTCATTCCCTGTCATTGAAGACATATTGCATTGCTTCCACTTACAAAATATCTGAGTTGCCTTAAGGGCATTAATTAAAACCAATCCCAGCAACGGTGGCACCAAAGGAGGGGTCAGATCAGCTCAGGGTGCCCAAAGACAGACCCTTTGCACTGGCCAGGGATCTCAGTTGATGCTGCGAGTCGTGTCTCTCCTTTGGGGAGGAGGGATGGGGTCTGCAGGGCTGGTGAGCGTCAGAAGAAACCACACCAGCTGCTCAGACCTTTCTGGGGCTTTGATTTCAAGCCCAGAGGGCAGGAACAGAAATTACATCAGGCACCTGTGCAGGAGACAGCTGTCGGAGCTTTGCCCAATGAGAAATTTCCCAAGAAGCTGCAATTTCTCTTTCACCCTCAGCCCTGGCACCTGCCCCTCACCTGGCAAGTGTGGGATGATCCGCTTCTCCATGTTGATGTCACCAGATTCAATAGGGAACATCTCCTTCAGGGCTTTCTGTGGAGCAGAGCCAGGCATGGGCATGAACATGGCACGAGGAGGATCCCCCTTTGACACCCATACCCCTGCCTGTGGCTTGCCCCCCTTCCTGGCACTCCCCCTGTTGCCACTGGCACATGTTGACTGGACCCCACGCCTCGACACTGGGAGAAATCTGCCAGGGGAGCACAGAGCCAATGGCTAGCCCCTTCAAGGGGCAAAGGAGATTGAAGCACTGGAATCCAGGAACCTCTTTTGAGCCAGGTTTGTTCTGGGGCAATTTCAGCTGGAATTTGCCACCTTCTTTTTCCCCACCCTGAGCCCTGGGTTGGGGGTTGGTATCACTGAGCTGGGGGTTGGTATCTACCCTGGGACAACTCACGTGGAACTCGTATATCTCAGTAAACCGGCGGTAGACGAGCTTTTCGGAGAGGTCATTCCACTTCACTAGGAACATGTAGACCTGAGGGGCAAAGCAGAGATTGGGCAAGTGGGACCCCCAACCCCGCTGCAGCTGAAGTCCCCAGGGAGCCTCCCGGATGCTTCAGTTCCAGATAAACTGTGTGTTTTTCTTCCACCATGTGAGTAGCTCTGCCCAGGCTGTGAGCGAGCTGGGCACTAGGGATGCTCATCAGGGACCGATAGGGGACAGAAACATGCAGATGGGTCGGAATCAAAGAGGAAAAAGCACTTTCCAAGCCTGCAAAGTAACCAACAGCTTGTAAAGGGGGTGCTCAAAATCTTGTGTGTTCAGGACACGCAGCCTGTGGCTGCCTCCAGCTTATGCCACCAGCCATGATCTCCCCCCAAAAGGATGCTCTTAGGCTCTCGGTCGTATTTATCTAAAGAAATTTGCTGCCCAGACTTTTTACCCCAGCCAGTCCTCGCTACTCAGCTTGTCGGAAGATAGCTGCGTACTCACGTAGTGCTGGCTGGGGAAAAACCTTTTCTCATAGCCCAGCAGCTCGATGTGCCGGATGAAGGCATCCCCCATCGCTGTTCCTGGCCAGGGCGTCCCACTCCGGACCCTGCTCCTGCCACCCCACACGTCTCAGTGTCTTCTCTTCCCCTCTGCCTTCGCACAGCTCTGCTTCGCCCTTAAAGCCCCTGGGAAAGCGGAAGCCCCGCTGCAGTCACACCCGTAATTGTTTACCCGCTGTGGTTTATATTGAGCCGGTGTTTCCCATTGGGGAGTCTCCAGCCCAGCCTCTCTGGTTGCCACAGGGCTGGGGAGGAGGCAGGCAGTGGGGAGGTCTCAGGAATGCCCTGGAAGCATCTCTGAAATCATAGGACAATGAAGGTCAAGGCCAGGTTGGTTGCCCCGGTAGCCAAGTGGCCCCCCTGACCCCTGACGTTGCACCTGTTCTGCAGAGGCACAAGGACAAAGTGCTTTGGCAATGGCAACTAGAGGGGTCTTCACTCTCTTGAGCAGAGCTGGATGGGCTGAATGAAGCACTTAACGTGCTCCCCGAGCACAGGGACAGCAGCACCGTCCTCTTCGTGGCTGGGAAACTATCCTGCGCCCCCTGGGGCAGGTGGGGAAGCTGGGGACACAACCTAGGCAGGATGGGGCAGCCACAGGCTCCATGTGCAAGAGCTCCTGCCCTTGCATCACCACTTCCTTTCAGTCACCTGCAGCTTCCCCAAAATCTGCCACCAAAAGCAGCCCGAGGACCTGAGCCAGCCCTGGCACCACAGCTCTGCTCTCTGCCTCACCCAAGCACACGGCTGCGTGGGAGAACTGGCCACAGGGGACTGGCAATGGGGAAACTCCCGGGTGGGCTGGATAGACCTCTGCCTACTACTGGGAGAGCATGAGGGCCCCTTGCAAAGCTCCTCTGCAATGGCATTCCCCCCCACCCCACCCCCAGCTCTGAGCACAAGGGGCTGAAGGGACACGAGGGCTATGGGTGTCAATCCCACGCTGCTCGCCAGCAAAGGTGCACCCGGGAGCACTTTTATCCCCAGCACGGGCACCCTTGACTACAAGGGGTGTCAGTGCTGGGCTATCCCCTGACAGAAGCGGGATCTGCTCTTCATGGGATGCTCAGGAGGAGCCGGCTGTGAGCCCTCAGCCCCATCCCTGACTCTCTCCACAATGTCCCCTCTGGCAGCCCCTGCTTGGTGCAGCTGGTGTCCCTGGCAGGACATCACCTCACCAGGAGCAGAGACATCCCAGTCAGTGAGGCAGCACCTGTGTCCCCCAGTTCCTGGCAGCCAGCACCCCCAAACCACCAGCAGAGCTACCATGGGCTCTCCCCACTGACCACCACCAGCGAACCCTGGCACAAGGTCAGGCCCCGATGTCCTTATTAGCTTGCTCTGCCTGCATTAAAAAATACCAAACACCAACCATGGCTTTCCTCCTGAATCTCAAGCGTGGTGCTTTGCAGGTGCCGAGATCAGAAACATGGTCATTTAAATTTGGTTTATTATTATTTTGACATGGGGACTGCCCCGAACACGCAAGGCAAAATTATACAGCCAGTAATATTCAAAAAGATTCCTCCGGGGCTGTTCAGATTCCGCTCCATTAATAACCAGATTGCTGCTGCTTCTGCAGAACCACCACAAACATTCTCATGAAAGCTAATTTTATAATGACAAATGCATGTGCTAAACTTAAAGCTGCTTTAAGCAAGGCAGTGCCTTCCTGGAAACCACTCAATTCACATGTTTCTTCCCATTACCTCATTCCTCATCTTGTGATGCGAGAAACGAAATGGAGCCGGTAGCTCTCGCTGCATGGCAACCTGGAACTGGGGGTGATCCACCATTTAGTTTCCATCAACGGGCCCACAGTTACTGGGTGTCAAGAAGCATGATTTTTACAAGAAAATTCTTGGAGGAGTAATGACCCAGCTGACAAATAAACTGAGTTTAGGGAATCCCAGAATGCTATGGAGCTGGAGGGGACCTCTGGAGATCATCTAGTTCAACCACCTGCCAAAGCAGGTCCACTCAGAGCAGGTTGCACAAGAATGTGTCCAGGTGGGTTTTGAATGTCTCCAGAGATGGAGACTCCACCATCTCTCTGGGCAGCCTCTGCCAGGGCTCTGCCACCCTCAAAGGGAAGAAGTTCCTCGTCGTGTTTAGATGGAACTTCCCATGTTCAAGTTTGTGTCCATTTCCTCTTGTCCTGTCACTGGGCACCACGAAAAGACTGGACCCACCCTCCTGACACCCACCCTTGAAGTATTTATAGGTGTTATACTCACGAATCATTCTTCATGAGGTGATTCATGTTTTAGGAGACAAGGCTGACTGCCAACTGAACACAGCACCAGGTTTTTGAGCGAGACGGAGACCTTCTGCTGGCCTCCAGACTCAGAGCTGGTAGCGGTGCTCTGCAGCCACGCTCCACGCCTGGGGAGTGAGGACGGCACGTACGGGATTTACGGTGACGGGTTCCAGTCGAAGTTATTGAAGAGGAAGCGCTGGAGGTCCAGAGTTTCTCAGGCAAATGGCCTATCCTCTCTCCTGCTGTGCTCCACCCAACACTAGTACCAACCCCCCCCGAGAAATTAAAAGCTGAGGAAGGGAATGCCACCTTAATGTTGTTCAANGTTTAAATTTAAGCTTCAACCCAGAGCCACGGGAGGCCTCACCTCTGTCACCAGTGGCAAACTGCTGCTTGTGAAGAGCACCACAAGCTCCAACAGTTGTTGCAAAATCACAAACCCGAAAGCCTGCCCTCCTCCTCCTCCACTGTCTGCCGGGACAGGCATGAAAAGAAAGGAAGGAGGAAGGGTTCAGGTTTCATATGTGGCAAACTGCAAATCCCAAGGGAAAACCCCTGGCCTGCAGCTGCTTGACCTCACTTGACATCTAGCGGTACCCACCGGGAGAAGAGCTGGACCCCAGGAACACCTCGCTCCCCCACAAACACCCCAGATCCCGCACTGCTGGCATCCAAAATTCCTATTTTAGAGAAAGGAAGTGGCTAAAGGCACAGGATGGGCCTTTAAAGTTCAGTAACATGCAGGGAATAGATACTGTGCTGCTCCACCCCCACAAAGCTGCTCTGCTGGAACAAAAAAAGTATTCAGAGTTCTGGTAAGTTGTTGCAATTTTATTTATTTACTTGTTTGTAAGTACAACAAGGCTTTTTAGGGCATTATCACTAAATATCCAAAGAGTGACACACCTCATTTATTACTAGTTTGGAAATGAGCGAGATTTTCATACAAGGTCAACATCTTAAAAGTCTGCTACCTGTTAGGACCGTATATAGATAACTTTTTCATATAAAATTGCTATTTTGTAAGTATAAATATTGGTGCAATTACTTTCTCCATTTAATTTCTCTCTAACCTGCTATAACTCAAAACGTCTGAGACCAAGAAGAGCCCATCAGTGTCAGGACAAGCCCAGCAGCGGGACAGACACATCGCACACCATTACCCAGCACCGCGTAAGGACCCCAGTCCTTCCAGTAAAAAACACTGCACCCTTTTTCACTTCTTTCTTTCTTTCAGCTCAAGACGCTGGATACATCAGCTGGTACGAAGTTGACTGGAATTACTTGCTTCCACAGTTCTTTTGCTGTGATGCCTCACCCTCATTAACTTCAGCGCTAACAACCCCCATCAGAATTATATGGCCTTTCTGGGCAGGCAACAAATGCCTCTTAAAGACAACTGAGAGCGAAGAAGGGATGGACCACCCTTCTGCTTTTTCAAAAGGGGAAGTCCAGAACGAGCAGAAAACCCAGGAAAAGCTGCGTTAAGTCATTTCCCCATTCTAACCATTTCTAGCAGCCGTGGCAAAACCGGCTGTTGCCCTGCTTGCAGCCCGTTTATGGAAGTATTTATGGAGGAACTGAGCAGGTCTGTTAAAGGAATCAGCAGTGAAATCCAGCAGAGGTTATGATTTGGGACAGTTCCTGCACGGCTGCGAGTTAACAGGTAAGTAAAGTCATGGGGCTCATTCCCGTGGGAGGGCAGCTCTGCATCGGCCACCACCAGCGTCCCTCTGGAGATCTGGGAGGTATGACTGGGACGAGCGTTTCCAAAATGACTCCGTGTGGAGCTCAGCCTGCTTCTGCTGGCACCAACAGCACAAGGGCTGAAGATCGAAGTGGGAGCATCCAGAATCGCATGGAGCAATTGTGAAAACGCAGATCATGTCCTCCCGCTTTTCCTCGCCTCCAGGATGGCAGAGAGTGCGCTGCTCTCAATTCACCCGCTGAATTTCACGTTGCTCCCAAGTGAACAGACACTGCACCCAATTCAACTGAAGGCTTCAAATTTTTCCTTGAAGATACAACTTCACCCACCCAGAGCTGGATTTCTCTCTGAAGGAGTTTCCTCCCTTCGCTGGAATGAGTAACTCCACTACAGCCCGTCCTACCTGCCTGCATGACTGCTGCTACAATCTACTCTGTTGTAAAACACGTCAAGGTATACTGCATGGACAGTCAGGAAAAACCATCAGAGAAGTCTTTATTTGTTAATCGGGGAATAAGTTTTACCATTTGTGTGTAACACAGTCACGTCAAACCCATGCCAAGATAAGAAAAACCTTTACAGTCCATCATCTGGAACTTCTCTACAGCCATTATTATCATCAAGCCAGAACTTCACAGCTCTCACTGTTTGTGAAACTTAAAAAAAATAAAAATAAAAATGCATACGTGAGTCTCTTGCATGACATGGGGTGTCACCAGGACTAGAGAGGAGGTAACTCTGGACACAGCAGGACTCACAGCAGCTTGTAGTGTACGTTTCACAACTGGTTCTAGCTGAAGGGAAGAAAAGCGCTCTCAGAGGTCCATGTGAGTTTTTTGGCTACATTAGGACTGCAAAACCAGACCCACCGGTTATAAACCACAAGATATTCTGATAAAGCATGCACTTACTACGTTGAAGTGACAGAACAAACTCTAACAGGGTTTAACTGAGTTGAGTTCCTAATCCACACACTGAAACACTGACCGCTTCACAGTCCCTCTCATCAATGCGTACTAACAGCCAAAGTGAACCAGTTTATCTTTTATTTATGAAAAAAACCCCACTGCAAGAATTGTGATAGGTACCATAGGAAAAATTAGTTCAAATATACAGATACTATTGTCCAATAAGCCATCAAAGGAGTAAGAACCAAAAATGAATTATTTCCCCCCCACGCCTCCCCCACGCCCCCAAAGTAAAACTAACAAACTGAACTACCTGCAGGAATTTTTCTTCATTACAAAAGCTGAGATGTGTTCAGGTGCGGTGAAATTCAGCTTTATTGGGAAATGCAGACAGCCTCTGTTAAGTCTTTGTGGCTTTTAATACCTGTCATCTCCCTGGTACTGCTGCATCCAATGTCGTCCTTATAATATATTCCCAAGTAAAACCAGCCATTCCAAATCTACAGTCATTCTTTGCTTTAAGTAAATTCATAGAACTGCTGAAAAAGTAGACATTTCTATCTAAAAGTACAAAAAGGATTTGTATAGAAGGTACTTCTCTTATACAGTTATATTACACAGCTCAAGACGGTCCCGGCAGGCTCTTCTCAGAACTGGAAGCTTCTGACTAGATCAGAAAAATTACAAAAGTGAGTTAGTTTCATGGCAGCTCTGTATCTTATGACAAACAGGAGTAGTTTTGAGTTACTTTTTCAAGCTCTTTAGGCCTAGATTCAGAAAGCAGGCAGAAACTGAATATTTCTCTCAACAACTATGAGATTAAACACGGTGTCCATAAGCATTTAGATCAAACATTCGCTTCAATATAAATCCAGCGGATGGCCTAAAGCATCCAATAATCCCATCCACCACAGCACCAAGTGGTGCAGCCACTGCTCAGACAAAATTTCCATGACCTCTAATGGACAGGCGATGTGTTTTTTTGGTAACTCCACTGGGTGAAGCGCTTCCCACGACAAATCAAACCTTTTTGTTTGGTTTATTTTCTCCTGCCGCGTTCAGTTTTAAGACAAATATTTCCACAGCAGATGTCACCAATTCATTAGGATGTACTATGGCTGTACTTTAAATTCTCAGGGCACAGCTGGGATGTTGGTAGGTCAGTCTCTGACAGCTTCCACCACATTATTTCTGGATTTGTTCCTTCAGTGCTCCATCTCAATGCCCCCAAAAACCCCCCCTGCCCCAAGCGGTGTTTATGCTGCCTGGACAGAAGGGCACGGCCAAGGCTGTCCTCGTCCCCAGGAAGCTGGATGGTACCAGGGGTGAGGCCTGGAGGCTCTGGGACCCTCAGCCAACTGCTTCATGCGAGGGGCAAAGGCATCGTCACTCTGAGCTGCTGGGGTCAGCAGAAACGCACACCCAGAGCTCAGGTTTGCTGAATGCCGCCTGTGCCTTCAGAACTGGAATGGTTTTCCTTCTGGCATCAATACTGTGTCTTTTTCTTAGTAAAGCTGGGGAGGTGACAGGTGGCGTACGCTAACCAAATGTATCTGACTTGGGGTCAGTCAAACGACTGAAGTATCAAACATTACACAATGAGGAAAATACTTGGTTTGGAGTATTGTCACAACACCGAAATGGGGAAAAGTACCACAGAGCTGTGATAGCTTAAAATTGGCATTTTCTCTGCACGAAGCAGAGAGAGTCACAACAGCGTGGGTCCGCGTTTTACATCTGGGGACGTGACGGCATCGCTACCACTGTTCTGTACCTCCACCAAAACGTCAGTTGTAGGAATGAGTGAAGTTAAAAACAGTGTGAGAGAAAGATGTGGACTTTTTTTGCATTGTAAATTAAACTAAGCTTTTCATAAAAGTTACCAGAAAAGAAAAAAAACAACAAACTCATGAAAGAAGTTGGTTTGTCATCACTTTACCAAGCGTCCCTCCCAAGCTTGGACAACATTGCAATCACAGTGAAGAGCTTTCCGGTCCAATTACAATTTGGAAATATACAGCATTTACCAAGAATAACACCGTTCTTTCACACAACCATGTCAGAGCTCTTCATAAACATGAATTCCCATAGCTGTCGTTTACTCTGCCCCTGAGGTATGTAATTACCAGCACCCATTTTTACTTATAGGCCGCATGTCCTGCCTCACAAATTTAACCACGGTGCTTTACATTGTATTTGGATAAGATGGGGACAACCCCCCTGTGATTTATAGCTGAGAACTGAGACAAATAACTCACAAGTAAAGGACTGGTGCCTTCTGGCTTTCCGTCCTGTATCTCAGCCCTCTTGTCCCCACCCGAAAATATACAAATATTGTTCCTTGACAGGCATCGACTTCAAGAAACATTAAATTCTTTTACCCAGTATCGATGAGGTCTACCACGTCGAGTCTGGTTCTTGCTTTATTTGAGAATTTTCTTCCGTTTCTTTAATATCTGTTGAAAAAGTGGTACAGAATGAAGAAAAAAAGGAAACCTCTCAGCTGATTTTGTAATTGTTATACTTAAGAAGTAAAAAAATATGAAAACATGAAAAGCATTCATTTATCATTTTACACTGCCAACGATAAAGTTATTTTCCACTTGTAGAACTGCTTCTGCATCTGTAGAACTGCTTCTGCATTACTATATTTCAATCTGTCCAAAACAAATTTTGACCTTAGCTAATTTTTCTTCTTCAATACCCAGTATCGCACAGAAACCCATAATGATAGGCTTTGAAAGAGAAATTGCAACTTGTTGGCTAAAGCATTCATCATCTTTTGATAGGATTGTTTTTTTCTTTTTTTTTTTTTTTTCATTTCCAGGAGACTTTATTTACAAAATCTTTGCTTTTGTTCAAAGGGATGCTTGGAGGTAAATCAAAGAACTCTCGTGCCTCTATAGCACTGCCTGTGTGACCCCAAGCCTGATTTTGTTCTTTTTATAAAGGGATAATATGACATTGGAAGGAAATTGGTTTTGCACTGAAGTTGTCTGGGAGGTTTGGGGCTAGGATAATTCATCACTGCAAAGCCAAGCCTCTTCACCCACGCCATCATTTTATACCTTCCATCTTAATTCTGAAGCGATTTTGAGTTCTTTAACAACTGCAGGCCTTTTCTCAAGATCACCCCTTGGATAACTGGGTCTGAATCCAGTTTTGGATGACAAATTCAATCCCACTTTTGTCTGTTTCTTTAAAACCACCAGTTTGAAGGCCCATAGTTAGATTTCCTCCACAGGAGGGTACTCAGGAGCAACTGTCTCTCCTCTGTCATTTTACAATTTCAGCAATTCCTCATGGTTTTAGTATCAGAAAAACTTTTGATGTTTCAGCTTTCAATAACTGGGAGCTGAAACTCTGTAGCTCAGCTTATTGCAACAGTGGTTAATCTATATTCTGAGAAAGAAACTGTAACTGAGCTTGTAATACTAGTTGTGGCTCAGCTGCTATGTCTCCATGCCAGGGAAATGGAAGCAATGGAGACTGGACAGTTGGGAAAGGGATATGAGAGAATGGGAGCGCTGAAATTTACTGCTTTCTCTCTCGGGGGAATCCACACAGGATTAGTGAATTAACTCATGCAGAGAGTTTTAAGCTGACAAGTGCCAGCAGTGTGCCCAGGTGGCCAAGGAAGCCAGTGGCATCGTGGGTTGTATTAGAAATAGTGTGACCAGCAGAAGTAGGAAGGGGATTGTCCCCCTGTGCTCAGCACTGGTGAGGCCACAGCTTGAGTATCGTGTCCAGTTCTGGGCACCTCAACACCAGAGAGATCTCGAGGTGCTGGAGCTAGGGCACAGGAGGGCAACGGAGCTGGAGAAGGGCCTGGAGAAGAAATCTTTTGGAGAGCCATTGAAGGAGCTGGGACTGTTTAGTTGGAGGAAGAGGAGGCCGAAGGGAGACCTCATCACTCGGTGCTGGTCTCTTCTCACAGGGAATTAGCAATAGAACGAGAGGGAATGGCTTCAAGCTGCAACAGGGTAGGTTTAGGCTGAATATTAGGAAAGAATTTTTCACAGAAAGAGTGGTCAGACCCTGGAACGGGCTGCCCAGGGAGGGGGTTGAGTTCCCATCCCTGGATGTGTTTCAGAGTGGTTGAGATGTGGTGTTGGGGGATCTGGTGTAGTGGAGAACTTTGTAGAGTGGGGCTGATGGTTGGACTTGATGATCCCAAGGCTCTTTTCCAACCTGAATGATTCTATGATTCTAAGTGCCAATGTTTAGCAACTTCAACCCCAGTGCTGTTGGCTATGGTGCCATCAAGCTGCTACTGACACATTGGGAGGCCCCTCTCAGGGCCACCCAGCACAAAGGCAGCAGCCACCAAGCTGTCACAGCCCCTTGGGTTCCCTGTGCCAGCCCCGGCCAGGGCCATGCCGCCCACCTGGGTTATGGCAGGGGCAGGTTTAGAGGTCACATAGCAGGGTCCCAAGTCTCAGGTCAGTTCAGAATTCCTAATGCTCCATATGCAAAAGGCACAGGAGGGTAGAAGACCTACAGCCCCCCTGGTCTCACAGACATAAACATCTGAAAAAGATACAACTCAAGTATATGCTTGGGCAACAGGAAAGTTGGATGTCTTCAGAGCTTAAGTTCACAGACTCACAGAATGGTCTGGTTGGAAGAGACCTCTGGAGGTCATCTAGTCCAACCCCCTGCTAAAGCAGGTCCTCCTAGAGCAGGCTACACAGGAATGCATCCATGCAGGTTTGGAGTATCTCCAGAGAAGGAGATCCACATGCTCTCTGGGCAGCCTGTTCCAGGGCTCTGCCATCCTCAAAGGAAAGGAGTTTTTACTTGCGTTGAGATAGAAGTTCCCATGTTGCAGTTTGTGTGTGTTGCCCCTTGTCCTGTCACTGGGCACCACTGAGCAGAGTCCGGCCCCATCCTCCTGCCACCTGCCCTTTAGGTATTAATAAGCATTGATGGGATCCCCGCTCAATCTGCTCTTCTCCAGCTGAACAGCCCCACGTTGGTCTCTCAGCCTTTCCTCAGCAGAGAGATGCTCCAGGCCCTCATCATCTTCACAGGTCTCTGCTGGACTGTCTCCAGTAGTTCCCTGTCTTTCTTAAAGTTCTGGAAGAACAACAATAGCCCCCTCCCCAATACACCCTCACAGTACACTCAGGCCAATATGGCATTTAGATTTCGTAATGATGGCAATCATTCATAAATTGTGGAATCCACCACGCTGAGTAACGAGATGCATCGCTCAGGATATGAGCAATCACTCCAAGCCTATATATAGTCATGACTCACCAACCCAGAACAACAAAATTCATAAAACTCCTTTGTAAAATTATTCGAATAATAACTTCTGCTGCAGAGTATTTTTCACACGATGCAGAATGGTATCAATACCGATGGAAAATTTTCCTGGGAACCAATAAGAGCCCCCTTTTTTTTTGTTTTGATTGACCCGCATTCTTAAAAAAAGAAAAAAGATACATCTTTGTTCAAAATGACTTAAAAGTATTTGTTGGTAATAACTGAAGATGAACACTTACCTCCTGCAGATACTTCTATTTGGCTTGGTTCAGCTGGCTCTTAAATGAAAAAAATATATACATAGTCAAATGAATATGAGTATAGTTTCAATGATATAAATCAGATAAGCAACTTAGAAAAATTAAGGGAATTATGTTTTCCCTATAAAAAAGTGCCTCCTTTTTTCTCTTATGATCAAACTCAAATATCTTTGTCCAAGATAAATGTGCATAACTTTATCTATAGAGTCTGCAGCAAAATTAAAACAACCCCCAAACATTTATTACATTACACTACCTAACGCTTTCCCTTCTGAGTACCATTCCCTGTGGAGACATCACCAAGGCAGAAGGGAATATGCATTTGCACAAAATATACCAAGTTTGGACCAGCTTTACTGAAAACGACATATAAAACTGGATTGCAAAAAGGAGTCACCACGACGGGTTAGTACTGTCAACGGCAAGTGGGTGTACTTTGGAGGAGAGTGGGAAGGTAATAGAGGTCCAAAGTATGGCAAAGGTGTGTTTTATTTCCATAAGGATTTTTCTGTTATCAATGCTGATGGATTACAGATGGACGTGTGCTGGGAAAGCCATTTCACCTTCTTAAGTGAGGGACAGACAGACTAAAATAAAGTCACCGACCACCAAGAGCCCTTTTTCTTTCTTCCCATGTAAATGTAGGAGCCAGAAGCTCCCTTTATAATTACATCTGTCATACAAGTGCCTCTTACACTTAAAATGTTTATCAAAGGCTTTCCCTGAGTTTCCCAGTTTCTCTGAGTAACAGTTTATTTTTATTAATTACTTATTTGTTTTTATTTAAATTTTTATTTATTATTATTCAATTGCAAAAGCCTTTTCTGTGCTACGCCAACTCAGGACGTGCATTTTTAAAAGGTCTGCGAACATTCGGCAACTATATTGGGTCAAGAGGAAGTTGCTCAACTACAATTAACTTTAACTACTCATAGTATAAAGCTAGGTTCTCCCTTCAGAATCCAGCCTAGCAGGGGTTATGGAGCTGTGCAGGGGCAGAAATTCCACCAGGAACCCATTTGAGGTCCTCAGGTGTTACAGGGGAAAACCTAAGGTGGCTGAACATCCACCTGGCGCCGAAACACACACACACACACACTTTGAGTTAAGCAGGCATCAATAAATGGATACTGAATTGTCTTTATATATTGACCCTACTAATCCTTCCTTCCAGCTCACTCATCATCTGTAAAATATCACTTGAAGGAACATGCCAATGACACAGCCTGAAGGAAGCAACGGCTCTTTCTATTAATGTATTAATATTTAATAGCTATAAAAGTCAGCGTCGCACACTATCTGTCAAACTCAAATGGCTCATCACGAGCGGCGCATTCCCAGGACAAGACTGCTAGTATCAGCTGCCACTATGGTGCAGAACTCCACACTCTACCCCTCCTGCAAGGACATGTGGCACGCTCTGCCTCACCTGGGAGCACTGGTGCTGCTGCTGGTGCTGCTGGCGGTCCTTCCACTTCGTTTTTTTCCATCAGCTCTAAGATTAGACACCATCACTGTTTAACTTCGCAATGAAAACCATCCTGACACATAACACAAAGGCAATCTTACATGCTGACCCTGCAAGCCCTGAAACTTGTCACATGAACAGGATACTAATCCTTGTGATTGAGCTGCAGCTCAGTACTTGGAGAAATTTAGAGAATTTAGAAAATTAGAGAAAAAAAACATTCCCTGCCTTGCCTGCAAGCATCGAAAATGTCCTTGCAAGCTCTCACATGTTCTTCAGAGCAAGAATAAAGCACCATAGCTAAATATGCTCAGAGCCTTTCAATCATTCACCTCGCGATCTACCACTGTCAGATCATTCTGATCATAATTAATGGACACTGCATGATCAGTCCAATGATCAGTCTGCTCTCCAGTGACAGAAGATGATTGGATATCTGTGTTGTTCTTATGCAGGTTATTAGCTAGCCTCAGTCCCAACACACAGAATCATAGAATTGTCTGGGCTGGAAGGGACCTTTAAGATCATCTAGTCCAACCATCAACCTAACTCGGATAAAAAACCATCACTAAACCTTGTGTCTAAGCACTATGTCAACCTGGCCTTGAATCCCTCCAGGGATGGTGCCTCAACCATTGCCCTGGGCAGCCCATTCCAAGGATTAATAATCTTCTCAGTGTCAAAATTCTTCCTGATATCCAATCTGAACCTCCTCTGGAGCAACTTGAGGCCGTTTTCTCTTGTCCCATCACCTGTGACTTGGGAGAAGAGACAGACCCCCTCTGGCTACACCCTCCTTTCAGGGAGTTGGAGGGAGCAAGAAGGTCTCCCCTCAACCCCCCTTTTCTCCAGGCTGAATGTCCCCAGCTCCCTCAGCCTCTCCTCCTAAGACTTGTGCTCCAGACTTCGTTGCCCTTCTCTGGTCCCAGCTCCAGCACCTCAATCTCTTCTTTGTGCTGACATGCAACAGATCCTTCCATTTCTAATTCCATTCTCTGGAAGTGCTACTACACAGTTATCTGCCTGGAAGGGTCCCTCTCAGAAAGGGATTTCTTTCCCACCAAAGGAGGTGTCCCTAGGACTGTTGAGCAGATGGACGTCAGTTACCAGTTCTAACATCTTCCCGAGAACACTTTGTACTGGCAGTTGTTAGACTTCAGCAGGTTAACTGGAATATACTGGTGGCTGGGTGCGAATGAACGAACATGGGGTTGCTCCGTCTCAGGCAGGGTAAGGCCAAACCAATGACTGCAGGTTATTTGGCCTCTGAATTTCTAATCTGATACCGACTCATAAAGAATATGACACAAGGGACACTGTAATGACAGCACTATGCAATTTGTTTACAAAAAGATCCAAAAGAACCAGAGGGCACAATTATTTTAGGCATCTGAAAATACTAAGACTTGGGTTTTTTTTCTTCCCCCAACAATGTCATTAACATGGCCAACTTGGCCACAGCACTTCAGGTAATTACACTCTGCTTCTCTGAACTGCTACACTTTCAGCGGAATGCAGGTTTGGGGTTTTTTTCTTCCACAGGAAGAGGGTTGTGCAGCTACTGGGAAGTTCTTGCTTATTAACTGCCACTGTCATGGAGCCAAACCTAAAATGTAGGCACTCCCATGTAAGCCTGCTGCTCAGTCAGGGTCCTAAAAGCTCTTTGGGACTCTGCAGCTGAAAAATACAAAATTAGTACCTTGCCTTTTCATATCAAAGTTAATGCTAACCTTACACTGTCCCGTAAATTCATCACACTGCTCTCAATTTAATTGCACATGCATGTTTAGTCAGGAAATTTTAATGAGACAGACACAGACAAGAGAGTTATACACAGAGCTCAACCACTGTGGCGCCTCTGCCACTAAGCTAAAATGTAGAAAATGAATCTCGGTCAGTTATAAAAACGCATTTGCCTTCAGTGTTTCATAAATACTTACGATTGTTGATCACAAGTCCTGGAAATGGTCTGTAATTAAAAAAAAAAAAAGAAAGAAGTAAAATTTGCTGATTCTAAACTGTACTGCATGGGGTCTCCCTCCCAAGGCAGCCTCACCTACTGGTTTGAACAGAGGTCATGCTAAAAAATGAAAAGTCAGTCAGACAAACCAGAAGGAACCACCACAGAAGCTCTTGGGCACAGCGGTTTCTCCACTGGCATCCTGAAAAGTAACACACACAGAAAGATCCAAATCCTTCCCTCTGTCACAGCGAATTAACAGGGGAGCCACCTCTTCTTCAGAGCTCGATTAGGCAAGACGTACCGAGCAGAAGTCCTTTCAGTTAGAACCCTTCATGATTATGGGTTGAGAATTCAGACCCCTTAGCAAAATCTATTTAAGAAATTTATCTCTATCTAAAGATGAAGTGAAGCTTTTAGACTCCTGTGAAGCAGTCTGTGATTTCAGAGGTTACATAAACTCAGATTTTTATTTTCAATTCCTGAACTCCTCCTCAGTATGATTCCAAAGTTTCATCTATTCTGCTTCATGCGTACAGATATTCTCTGTATATACGTGTGTGTATAGATACATCTGTACAAACCTATGCATACAAATAAAATTCACTTACATTGTAATTAAACAATACTCTATTTTTATATATTGTAAATAAACACATTTTGTAGAAAAAAAGACAATTTATCAAAGAGCTACCTTAATTCAGGGGTTTTAACACAACAGAAACATTTAAAAAATATTATATTTTAATACTATTATAAATATATTATTTACTGTCAAAACCCAACAAGCTCTGGACCTGTCTCAGAGCTTGATCTGGTAAACAGAGAGCAAGGCCCACAGCGCTTTTGGACTCTCAAAAGAAAGCTTGCTGCAATATGCAGTGTTAATAGTATGTCCTTTGTCATACTAAATTGGACAGGTCCTCCAGAGAGTTACCATCTTCAGTCACTCTACGAACATCTGGGCTTCATTTGACCTGACATACTGTTTCCAGAAGAGCCAACCACTTCCACTGTTTCAAGATGTGCTGTGACTTATCTCAATCTCTTCGAGCTACAGGGCTGCCCTCACCACACCTGTCCGATCTAACCCACTTACCGGATGACAGTGAACTTGATGAACTCTGCCGATTCCAAAATCTTCCTCATGGAGCTGATCTCCAGGTAACTGGGAGCTTTAAATGCCACACCGGGGGGCATCCCGTCCACCACCACGCAGCCGGGATTGATAGTGATCTTCCTGTACGGCACTTTCACGGGGAAATTCATACCAATGGCTTCACCTAAGGGGGGGAGGTCGTGTTTGTTTTCAAGTCCACATGTCTATGATCGCATTGAAGAAAAAGTTCTCAAATTGTAAGAAGCTAAATGCAAATTTTGTACCAGAAAAAGATTTCTACCAGATCCGAAGCTATGAAAATTCATTTGGCAATTAAACTGTTACAGTGTTAGATGTTTTGGGTTATGCTCGTAAATATTACTACGAGAGCATTAGTTACAACCCTCTGACTCTGACAGCTCATCGTATAAAGAACCCAGGTTCTGTTTCACTAAAAAAGGTTCAAAAGGGGAACATCTAAGGAAAAAGCTACACGAAGGAAAAGAAAGCTCTTCCTGCAATGGGCACGAACAGCAATTCAACACAGCACCTGTGAAGCACTTTTAGATAAAGAAACTCAGGTCATTACTGCTCTACAATGCAATTACAAAGTGAAAGTCAAGAAAACTATACTCAGCAAAGAAGTTTAGTTGCATTTTAAGAATTACTCTAGCCCCAAGCTTCAAGAGGTGAGGATGATGAACACCTAAAGAAGAGTCATGGTTTGCCAGCAAAATAAATATTTTATCTGTGTTTACCCAGAAAGAAACAGGAAGGGGATCACTTAAAGCAGCCCATACTCTTGGGATTTTTTGTTTAAAACACCAAACAAGCTACATCACTTATGGCGGGTTCTTTTGAAAGTCAAAGCAAAACATTCACATAGAATTCTCAAACTCATTCATTTTAATGATCATACATATCACCCACTGTGATGATTCCATAACTTCACTATGAAAAACACTAATTGCATTCCCATCTATGTAAAAATGGGGAGTAAGAACTAATTACCAAATTTCCGGCTGAAAAGATCGTTTACTTGCTCTCTCAATTGTCTGGCCTTTTCTACTTTTGACAGTCGCTCACTTTCATCATCTGGAAAAAAATATGTTAGAATANATTAGGTGTATCTGAGTGCTTTGAAATGGCACTCTGTTCCTAGTTTTAGCAGCAAGACAATACTGTACAAACACACACAAATAGATAGATGGTTGTTAAGAAGCCTGTGAGAAGCTTTGAAGTATTTACAGGACTGACATAAGATTCGCTATCAATTTTGTGAACTTCATCAAAAATCTTAAGTTGTGTTTTATTTTCAGTACGCGTAACGGCAGGGAAAGGCTAAAGCAAAGTGACATCCAAGAAGAGATGGCCATCGCATGCCAAGTTCCTGCAGTTTCCAATGAATGCAGTATCTGCCTGAGAAGGCAGTAATCAGTGCTGTTTAAGACCAAGCAGTTCCGACTCCATAGTTATTCAATTCTGTCCCTGTCCTGATCTCTTCAAGTTACCAAGAAAGCTGCAGGTCAGTGTTTTAATTCAGTACATGAGAAAAAAGGGGAAAATAGGGAAAAAATGGCTATTTCTTAACTAGGGGCTAGGTCAAGAATATCCTAGCGATGTCCCTGAATAGATACTGGTGAAAGCTAGAAAATATTTATCATCTCAGGAAAAACAGAATGCTGAATTATGCTCCTTGTTGACTGATATTGCAGTGAACCAGCTTGGCTGTAGGAAAAAAATACATCAGACTAAAGAAATATAATGAAGAATACAGGCACAAAAATGAGACGAAAGCAGATAGTATATGCACCTGGTATAGTCACTTGAATGATGTTAAGATCTTCAACCCCCGCAGCTGTGTTCACCACTGTGTTTGTTGTGGTGCTTGCTGTATTGGCTGCATTAGATAAATTATTTTTTCCTAAAAGTAAGAGAATTAATTAAAAAAAAAAAAACAAACAAAACACATTTGTAACAAGCCCCAATCTTGAATGGCACATATAAAGAAAATACTGCAAAATATCTGATATTTGCAAAGTTTTCAAAGCGAACCCAATTCCATATTGAAAATGGGAGGAGCTTCCAATGAGACATTATTTACTGAAGGTACGCACTATTCTGTCCTTCCAGCCCCAGAGGAGAAAGAGAACTGGGTTAAAGATAACCTAGCTGGTTTCCTAAAGAGATTGCTATGAAAAGGCGAAAAAGAATACATGGAGCATGTATTTTGGTATTTTTATTAACAGATAAATGGCAACAATTGCAGTTAATTCAGTAACACCTACTGGTCCTTGTGTTCACTGTGTGCATTCGCAAAAGAAATCCCTTACAGCTGGATTTGTGAGCCACACTGCCCAGTGGCACAAACTAGCAGAGTTCAAGTAACCCAGCAGAGATTTGCCAAGCCACAGCCACAGCCACAGATAATGATGTGACTCAAAACATTTAATCCATGACACAATTTTCTCCTGGCTATCTGCACCCCCATCTGTGGAGTGCTTGTCATCTAGAAGAGCTACATATTAGGAGCAAATAATTTACCTTTAGACCTGAATTACTTCTGTGAATCACACAGGATTTCTTACGCTTTGACAAAAGGTAGTAAAGAATATATTAGAGGCATGATTATTGTGAGTAACTTAAAAAACTTAATACTCCCTTGCTAAAGCTATATAATCTGTAACTGGTAAGTGCTTTTCCCATCTTAAAAGCAGACAAACAGACCAACCAACCAACCACAACACAGAATGAGTATTTCAGGAATTGGTTAACACGACGCAGCTCTCCTGATTTACATTTAATCCTTGAAAGAGACTTATCTAGAACGTTAAGTGGTTGCAAAACTCACTTTGGGGGCTCATAGCAGAACTTTCCTTCACAGCTGCCTCAAACATCTCAGGCCTGCAAACAGATTGAACATTTCACAGAGAGTAATAAAATCACATTCATCTACATTAAAGAAAATGCAACGTTCTAATATTAACTTATTAAAGACACAAACTGAGTGATATCCTCTCAGGCAAACAGGCAGAACGCAATGGCTGAGAGGCTCCACAACTTCTCTTGCTCCTGGTTCTACCCTGGCACATGGGTATCTAAACCTATTCTAGACAAGCAAAATAACTTCTTGTAACACCAAACATATAAATCTCCAGTTCTCAGCTCTTAATACATTGCCACCAAGTTTTATGAGTAACGCACAAGCGCTAGGAACTACTGTGATCAGTGAAATGGCATAAGAAGTCAGGACTTGCTCTTCTCCCTAACCCAGGTTGTGAGTGTCCTTCAGAACAAAGAGATATCTTGCTCCACCTCTACAAGAGCTTTCCAACCATATCTTCATTTACCAAAAATATTCCAGTGTGCATTTTACAGAGTAATTTAGCAACTCGGCCACACAATTTCAATTTTTTGTCTACCTTTCAATTCTCATAGAGTAGATTATCAAAGGCATATGGCAGCCTTACTTCTTAATGATGAATTTTATCTTAGATTTGTTTCTCAGGATCTTCTCTAGTCTTGGAATTCCAAATGTAGAAGGTCGGCGGAACGGCACCCCATCAGGTAGTCCTTCCACGTAGAACACCTCCGGGAAGGATTCAAACAATGCAAATGGCACCTTCACTGGTTTCGTCAGCCCCAGTGCTTCCCCTGAAACCCAACACAGCAAATAAGCTCCCAGCTACACAAAGGATATATATATATGATGTATATGAGATGGAAAACCTCAGGGATAAATGATATGTAATAGCTGCCACATACACATTAGCTTAGGTGGAACCAACAGGCTTTGTCTTTTTGTGGTGACAGCTATGAGTCGGCAGGAAGAAAATATACAGTCTCAAACATAACTCATTCTGTTGCAGTAATTCTGATCATAATTTACAGCCAGCTCATGCCACAGGCTTGGTCTGCACACAAGGCTGTCCCATTTGCACTCTGCTTTGTCACAGGCACCATATTCTGTCTCTGTCAGACAGTAGCACCGAAGCTGGGTGACATTAGCGCTCTTGTTCCACAAACTGCACTCAGAAGAGTAACAAGAAGTCACCACTTCCAAAAGTCACTAGCTTCCAAACCACCTGCACCAGAAGAAGCACTGGGATATGATGGAGAACGTCTCCCCAGACACCATCCATAACATGTCAAGTCAGACAGAGGCTGAAGTCATAAAAAGTCCCATTCATAAGCACAGTGAAGACAAGTTAAAAATCTGTGCCAGGCTGCAGGGTCTTTCACTGCAGAAAGAGAGGTCAGACTCTGAAACAGGCTGCCCAGGGAGGGGGTTGAGTCCTCATCCCTGGATGTGTTTCAGAGTGGTTGAGATGTGGTGTTGGGGGATCTGGTGTAGGGGAGAACTTTGTAGAGTGGGGCTGATGGTTGGACTCGATGATCCCAGGGGTCTCTTCCAACCTGAATGGTTATATGATTCTATGTCTCTGGGTCATTAAAGAAGCAGTGATCCAACCACAACTTCTCCATTTCCAAACCCAAATAAAATAACTAGTGGAAACGTGACATGGAATGGCAAGTAACCTACATGTGAAGAACTCAAACAAGGAATTGCTGGAGTACTCAAGGACCGCAGGACTCCTGGAATAAACATATATATCTATTATACAGCTAACCGCATGTTCATAAGAAAGACATTACAGTAAAAACGAACCAATAGACTTACCGCATTTTTCATTAAAAAGATTTTCGACTTTCTGTTTTAAGTCAGTAATTTTGGCATTCCACGCCTCTGCCGGGAAGAAATTGGGAGAATTACATCAACACGCACACAATGAATCAGTCCTTGAAGAATATTTTAATAAATGTTTAATAAATGATTACGCTCGATAACCTATGTACTATGGCAGTAGAGCAAAATGGCTTTCGTTCTGCACAACAGCACGGCAACGTTGTGCTGCAGTCTGGTGATTCAAACCGAAATTAATCCAAGAGCGATCCAAATTTACACCACCAGGCAACACAAAATGCACTCCTCTGAACCAGCACCCAAAAATTGGCAGGAAGGTCTTTGTATGTTCAGTGAGGTAGCCCTGAGACACCCACCTGCCTCTCTCGCAAGAGCTCTAATTGCAGCGTCATTGGGTAAGATTAGATGCCCACCTTGCTAATTATCTCCTGTCTGTAAGCCATCAGTGGCAATTCCTAAACCAGTTTAACTTGTGGCTCCAGTAAGTGGTCTGCAGCTGGTCAACAAAACTAAAAAACTCAGTTGAAAGCTTCAGTTGAAAGTTTCATGACACTTGGGAACTGCTCACAGTTACTCTGAATAAGTCGTTCATCTCCCCTGATTGTGAGGAATTTATCTGGGTGACAAATTTGACCCTGTTTTCAATGCAGAGACTCCTGTGCTGCAGCACTGCACAGACAGATCTGGTCCTCCACAGCTAAAAAGCTCCAGCCCAACATTCGTGAACACAGCTCCATGGCTTCCAGTCCCGTCTGTCTCTTCCTTTACTAGTTTTCCAGAACTGGAGCGGTCTATAATGGTGATCTTGTAAAATTAGCTCCAGTAAATCATGCCTTAGTGATATTGGTTCAGATTCTTCCTAGTCACAGAATTACAGAATCTTCATGGTTGGAAAGGACCTCTGAGATCATCAAGTCCAACCATACAAACATAAAAACCCCTACAATCTCAGCCACTAGAGCATGCCCGAAGTGCCACATCTACACGTTTCTTAAATAACTCCAGGGATGGTGACTCCACCACCTCCCTTGCCAGGCTGCTCCAGTGCCTGACCACTCTTGTAGTAAAATAATTCTTCCTAATATCCAGTCTAAACCTTCCCTGCCACAACTTCAGACCATTTCCTCTGGTCCTGTCATGATTCCCTTGGGAGAAGAGGCCAACGCCCACCTCTATACAACCTCCTTTCAGGGAGGTGTAGAGGGCAAGGAGGTCAACCCTCAGCCTCCTCCAAACTAAACATGCCCAGTTCCCTCAGCCTCTCCTCACAGGACTTGTTCTCCAGACCCCTCACCAGCTTGGTGGCTCTCCTCTGGACACTCTCCAGCACCTCAATGTCCTTTTTGTAGTGAGGGGCCAAGAACTGAACACAGCACTTGAGGCGAGGCCTCACCAGTGCCCAGAACAGAGGCACCATCAGTTCCTGACTCCTGCTGGCCATGCTGTTCCTGAGACAAGCCAGGATGCTGTTGTAGTCCCTCTGTAGCATGCAGGAATCTCTGCACAGTGATGCTCAGCATCTCAAGTTTGGGGAGCGCTTATGAAACTTGTGCTCAGTACCAGATCTCAGCTGGGTTCACGCTCTCTGGTGGTACTGTGCATCAGAGAGGTCCTTCAAGGATCTGCAGCGCTGTGAAGTATCAGTGCAGCAAAAGCCTAAAGGGACCGATTCTGAACCCATGTTAATAAGATGTAAAGGACCTGTGCTGCATCTGTACATCATCCCCCACGCAGCATCCAGGATTTCCCTGATGTGGATTATTCTACATGACGGAGAACTGAATGTACATAAAGACAAGGGCCTCAGTCATTCGCTAACTGTAAATAAAACACGAACTCACAATACCTTTGGTATGTAACTGTAACCACCAAACTTTTCAATACCAAGATGAATAGAATGCATGTGTGCTAATTCCCACAATACTTACCAAAGGAGAACTCTCTTCCTCGTGGCTTGAAAGTCATATTGGACCCATTGGTTTGAGAATTAGTTCGAACATCTGTTGTTTGTGACTTATTAGGACCTGTAAAAAGAGATTACATACACACATGCAGAGAGCAGAAGCAAGCCATCATACGGAAAGAAAAACACATTAAAATTTATTATTAGAGAAAACTTCTCAGTCAAGAGTAAAATAAAAAAAAACCCTTAAAAGTTCTTCTAGAGTTGTACTTAAGCATTTGATACTACTGCTCACATCTGTCATTTCTCTGCTCAGGACCACATCAGTCCCCACACATCTGCTTGGAGGAAGCCCAAGCAAGCTGTCAAAACACCAACATTCTACATAACCATCACCTGCACAGAAACCAGTATTATTCAGAAACAAAAAATAAAACTGTTTCTATATTGAAATGTATCTGAGCCCTGAAATGAAACTAAGTTTAGTACATGAGGTGCACGTATAAATTAATTATGGGCAATGAAAACTGAGAAGAACAGAGGAAAACAATAGAAGAACAGTAGAACAATATTTAATGGTATTTCTTCCATACCTTCTTCAACAGTAACTTCAATCTCTGGAACATTTGAGTTGCCTGCAGGACTTTGTGACCTCTTTGAACTCTTTGGACTCATTGCTGGAAGGCAATATAACACAAGGTGTGATGCCCAAACCCTCTATCATGTATATTCTACACAGCTAAGGAAAAGAACCAACTGGATTCTGAAAACTCCAACAGATGGAATGAACTAAGGAGAGTCTGCTTTGTAAAAGCTGAGCAATACAGTGGCACTCATGGCCTGAAAAAGCAGGTTGAATACTCTCTAACCAGGCAGGTATCACACTTGAATTTTCAGTTCACTAACTCAGAACAGAAGACTTTGTCCTTTTACGTGTGAGAAACAGCTTTGGTACTTTTTGTTACCTAACTAAAAAAATTATTAACTTCTGAATTTCTTAAAAAGACAAATTGAATTACTTTCTTTTTATTCTTTTCTTAAGAAGCTTCTTTGTTAATTTATTTCAGTTCACAACTATAAATTAAATATATTTTGGGCCATTAACAGCAAAATAAAAGTTGTATAGATTGGGTAAATTCCATTTTCTGTACTGAAATATTCTTAAGTAAAAAAGAAAAAAATTAGATAAATTTACGTTTTGAGTAACTTTTTCAAATAATAGCAGATTTACAGGCTACTTAAGTTAGCTGATGCCTTTTGTTTGTAACACCAATATTGTTTAACCGCAAAGACCTCTCAGTCTGCTAAAGGAGCAGAAAGCAAGTAATATTGATTGATGGCAGCAAGTAATGCTTAATTGTTTACCTTTCATGTTTATTTTACTCGCCAGTCCTGGAGGCAAATAGGAAGTGACAAGCTCAGGCCTAAATCATGAACAGAATAAAATCCAATCAATTATAAATGCAAGAGAAAATACCGCAAAATGTTACAAGTTTCTTGGAATTCAGCAGAGTTCAAACACACATAACGTCAGTTCTCTGTAATAAAATTCTTCTAGAAGCATTGGGAGGGACTCTATGTCTACTATAACCACAGAAAGTTAGGAAGTACAAGCTCCATTTTCTACTCTAATTTTCTTCTGGGTTTATTGCAAGCAAAAAAAAAAAAAGATAAAAAGGCAAAAAACCCCCTTCCAGGTCCAAAACCTTTTCCCCCCTACATCCTTGATGCATTAAACACACAATTTACATATCTATATAAATTTAATAAGAAAGGCAAATCCTTTTACGAGATAAAACATACGTGCAAAATGCTCTTCCTGTCTCACCGAAATGAAATTTAAGTTGCATGTAAAATCTGAAGTTGCTGTGAAGAAAATCACTCAATTTCAAAACCAAGTGTTAAAATAACTGAATTACAAACCTACTTTTTAACAACAAACTTGATTTTGCCACTCCCTCGGACAATTCTTTCAAGGCGTGGAATTCCAAACCAGGTAGGACTGCGGAAGGGGATTCCTTCTGGCAAACCCTCGACGTACAAGTACTCAGGGTTCGATTCAAATACGGGGTAGGGAACCTTCACTGCCTCTGAAAGCCCCAGAGCTTGGCCTGAAAAAAAGAGATTTAATGATATTTTACACACTCATTTTCTCTCAAGTGATTTTAAGAAGCTTGGCTGACAGAAGCTCTGCTACTCAGAGATAATTAAAAAGTCCAAGAGATGTATTTAAATGGATTTTCTATTATTTTCTGTAAAATAACAGCAAATACTGACTTTGTCCATCTTTTTACAGGTAACACCTAAGTCTGCAATGCCTAATTATTTTCTTCTGAGGTCTTTTTTCACCCAGAAGGTTTTTGTGCACCTACTGCCTGGCACACAGCTGGAAAAACTGTGGAAGAACTGCTAAGGATGTTGTGATAAAGTCATTTATGTCAGGGAAGAGTCAGTAAAAAGTAGGTGAGAGAAGCCAACATTTCCACATCTGACCTAGCACATTTCTGATGTTTAAATAAGCACAGTGTCACTTAAAATTCTTTTTTTCAGATGTGTTTTAAAACACAGCAGCATTACAAAACAGTTAATTTAGCATATATCTTACCGAATTTTGTATTAAATATCTCTTCTACTTGCTTTCTTAGCTTTGTGATCCTGACGTTCCAATCTTCTTTGACTGAAAAGCAGAAGTGGGGGTGTCAGAGAATTTCCCAGTTCTAGATAAAGAGGTACATTCAAACAGAGGGGTTTTGGAACACATGAACTTGTAAACTACAAACACAATCACATCTCAGTAGACATGGACACACAATGAGTAACAATTATTAATGGCAGCTTAAATTGTATATGTAATTCCCTCTGCGTAATGGAAAATCAGTTTAAATGCAGTTACAAATTTCAAACACTGCCCCAAGAGGGAGAACCTGTTCTTCAGAACCTTCAGATGCAGGAAGGAATTTTTCTAGTGGCTCTCACAAAGTTGAAATTAATTAACCGTAGTCCATAAGAATAACAGTCTTTTAGAACAGAAGATGAGGATGTAGAGAGTCCTTTGCTAAACATTTTGATTAGCATTAAAAAAATTCATCTTCAATCTTCTTCTCTATTACAAATAGAAGTAAATTACAGGACTGCCAGCCAGAGCAGACAATTTGTAGCTCAGGGGGAGAAGCAAGCAAAGGACACTGTCAGCAATAAAAAGCTCTCCTTTTCTGACAAACAGCATAATTCAATGGCTTTTCATCATAACCCACAAATAACAATTAATTGCTACTGAGCTAATGCCATAATACTATACAGAAATTTTCTGTTTCCAAATAGTATTTCTGACTAACAGGTTACCTAACCATCTTTCTTTCCAGCTTCTTAGACTGTCAAGGCAAGATGCATTCATATTTTTGCAATCTGGCTTACTAATTTGATAGATCTCACAGGTATTTAACACCCACACGTGTATCCATACTTGCACACAGGCTGTAGTCTCATCAGCAAGGAATTAAGACTGACTAATTCACTTTAAAAAATCAAAATGTTGTTTTTGCAGGCTCTCTGTTGAGAGCACTGTTGCATTTCTTTGCAACAGAATGGTATTTTGCTTAAAATCTAAAGTTTGCTAATATTCCTTAGCACAATAAGGTACTGTGCCTGCAGTTAAGAAGATCCCTGGCCTTTGCCTGGGAAAATGGCTTTCCCTGGGCCCAAAATAACATTTGCTGCGTTTCCCTTTCTGACACCAAAAGGTCCCTGGGCCCTCCTAAGTTTTGTGGTTGCTGATAACACCAGACTCACATGGCGTATAGAATATAACTAGCGCAAAAAAATAAAACGTTATTACAGAATCACACATAGAATCATAGAATGGTTAGAGTTGGAAAGGACCTTAAGGTCATCAAGTTCCAACCCCCTGCACTGGGCAGGGACACCTCCCACCAGACCAGGTTGCTCAAAGCCCCCTCCAACCTGGCCTTGAACCCCTCCAGGGATGGGGCAGCCACAATTTCTCTGGGCAACCTGGGCCAGGGTCTCACTACCCTCACACCAAAGAAGTTCTTCCTGAGATCTCATCTCAATCTCCCCTCTTGCAAATTAAAGCCGTTACCCCTCGTCCTGTCACTACACTCCCTGACAAAGAATCCCTCCCCAGCTCTCCTGGAGCTCCCTTCAGATACTGGAAGGCTGCTCTGAGGTCTCCCTGGAGCCTTCTCTTCTCCAGGCTGAACAACCCCAGCTCTCTCACCCTGTCTTCACAGCCCTCTGAGCATCTTAGTGGCCCTCTGCTGGACCTGTTCCAACAGGTCCATGTCCTTTCTATGTTGGGCCTTTGAGAATCAAGGCCACTGCATATTAGTTCTTTCAGAAAGAGGATTTTATTGGCTGGTTTTTTATTAGTATCATTTGCACCTGCTGTTATTACTTCACAGTCAAATTGTAAGTTATATTCACAAATCTGACAACAATTGGGAGTTTTGGCAACAAACCAAACCAATCAACTGTCTTTTTCTTCTGTTCTCATTGAACACAGCCTTTCCTACCAAGCTGAATATGAACTGTTTCCTAAAATCCAAGGAAAATCCACAATAGGTTGTGATGACATGACCATCGACTACATGCTTATTAAATCATATTCTTTTTTTTCATTTTTTTTCCTGCATTTTTTCACCATTATTTGCTGAAGCTGCAGCTTGTTTATCCAGTGACACGTGTGTGGACAAAAACCCTGGCAAACCCTGAGTTGGGTTTGTATTATTATTACCAGCAGGTTCATACTCTGGACCATACACTTCTGTAGCAAGAAAGCATCATCAGAGCATCCCATTGTCGCAGGAAATAAAAAATACAATCTGGATTCTCTTGCTGTGTTAAGCCACTTCAAGCTTCCAAGAAGTCATTACAATTCCTTACCAACAGAGCCCTGAAAAAAGCCCACCAAAGTCATCTGTGAAATGCTTGGGGGCTCCAGAGCTTGGGTTCAGCCAGGAAAGTAATTTGGGTTCTCCTGGCCTGTGCAGATGATCCAAAGAAAGCTGTCCACCTTCCTCATCAATTGATCCTTGTCAGACCTCACGAAGAGTGCATCAGCACACTCACCACAGAAGGGTGAGTACTCCATGAAAAATGTCGCATTCATCCAAATCTGTGTCCCCACCAAGCCCTTCCCTTCCCACCCACAGACAGCACCCATCTTACCTGGGGTGTTCGACCTGGGCTGAATCACTTCGGTTGAAGTCAGAGTTAGGAGCTCCGGTCTGCAACCAGAAAGTGAAGAATCTACCCGCTCTTGACCACAAATTAAATACCATAAGCTTCTGACATGAATTAGAGAAGTTTGGATTTATCTATGCTGTATTTCACACTTGTGAAAATGTCACAAAGATCTATTGGCAGAATTGTCCGGATTGCAAATAACCGCTTTACAATGCAGAATATTTAATCTGCTTATTTGGTAACTAAAAACTGAATACTTCATGACTTAATGAAACCAATTGCTTGATTACACAAATGGTGCTTGCTTGGCCTCTTTCTTGGAAAAAAACAAAACCGAAACCAACAACCAAATACCAAGTTTAAGCATTAAAACAAACACTTACCTTTTGATTACAAATTTTATTCTGTTGCCCACTTGAATGATTTTTTCAAGGCGAGGGATCCCGTACCAGGAGGGACTCCTAAAGGGAATGTTCTCTGGCAGCCCTTCGACGTAGAGGTCAGTAGGATGGGCCTCAAAAGTCTGGTACGGAACAGCTTTGGGTTCGGTGCTCCCCATGGCCTCGGCTGATAGAAAAAACCACATCCGATAACTGGGCAGTTTGCTCATTAACCTCTAGTAAAAGCTAACTAAGCTACCACATCTCCAGGCAGCTGCAGTCATGATCTTTGGACTGGGGACAACACGGGGCTTCTAAACCCAACAGGCTCCGAGTCTCAGCACATCAAAACCATAAACATTGACCTTAAGGTATCACGATGCTTGACTGAAGATTGCTGGGTTCCTCACCAGGGTACAATACAGTGGTTTTATACAACGTTTTTAATCTATTACAGAGCATAATGCAACATTTTTTTTCTAGCTCTTATGAAGTGGACGTTTTTTAATATTGGAGAGAACATAAAGATTCACTCAGAAACGTTAAAATACTAATTTGAATAATACTGCAATGGATATAAATAAGTAAATGGTTTTATTCAGCATCAAAGAAAAGAAATTCAAATAGGAAGGAACTGAGCAATTAGAAGAGCTGTACATACAAGGTAAAACTTGTATGTAAAATTTTTTTAAACTATGAATTTACCTTGTTATATAAGCATTACAGGAATACATTCTTTTTCACACAACTACCATGATTTTCAATATGTGTAAAAGCTGAACAAAGGTCTCATTCACGTAGATGTTCAAAGGAAATAATGAAAGCTACCTTCAAAAAATACAAAGCTATAAAAGAAAAGAACAAAATAACATACTCACCAAACTTTTTACAGAAGAGTTGGTCAACCATCTTTCTCAATTTGGTGATCCTGGCATACCACTCCTCTTTCACTGTATTTGAGAGTGACACAGAACAAAGACAAATTTCCCTAATTATTTTGGTTATATTTTCAGTTATTCAATTTATAGCAAGCATAACCATCCTGCGTTTTCAGTGTCCTGGTTTGAAGACCTGCTTCCTCCAAGGACTAAGTGACTCAACTTCTTTTACATCACTTTTGAGTCTAAATTATGGTTGTTATATTAATACTGCAAGCCATCTGACCTGATCTGCAGAGGATCTGGGTGATCAGAAACCATAGGTGAAGTTGTATTATAAATCCTGTGTTATGCTACTTATAAACTGTGCAACTTGGATTCTTCTTCTAGAAATCCTGAGACGTTCTGCTTTGTCTCCGAGTCGATATCACTCTTCTCAGTGAAGAGCCTCGGCCTATGAGGCTGAGGCCATTTCACAGAACCTTCCTGACCAACCTGTTTCCCACAGAAATGCATATACAAATCATCTTTCTTCTGCCAGTCAAAACACAACTTCTCTGCCTGGTCCCATTGCTCCCGTGCTGGGCCAGAAGCCAGCAGGGGCTGCGGAGACAGCAGGGCTAGAGACATGGAGGCACAAGCAGCTGAGAGCAGGGCCCCGTGTGACACATCTCGCTCTCTCCTGAGATGGCAGCAGACAGGAGGAGGATCAGAAGAGTCTCAAGTCACATCAGGGGAGGTTCAGATTGAATATTATGAGAATTTGCTTCACAAAAAGGATTGTCAAGCACTGGAATGGGCTGTCCAGGGAAGTGGTATTTATAATTTGGTCAGACGTGGTGCTGAAGGACTCGGTTTCGTGGTGACTTTGGTAGTGGTAAGTTAATGGTTGGACTCGATAACCTTAAAGGTCCCTTCCAACCTAAACATTTCTATGATTCTATGAGACAATGAGCTAATGGGAGACAAGGAACCCAAACATGGAGAACGGGAAATGGAAGTAAAGGAGGCTCAGACATCTCCGGTCTTCTGAGCTGTGTTCCCTGAGACGTTATCAACAGCTTTCGCAGACATTCTCTTCTCTCAGAAGTAACACAGAGGTCACACATGAACACACATGCCATCGTTACGAATTAGTGAGAACAAGCAACGTAAAGTGACTGCTTCTAACACCATGCCATCAGAACGGGTTATCACTAGTCTTCTCAGCTACAAGGGTTTTACAGGATATGTAATGTACCTGCTTTGTCTTCATAATCACTATAAACATATTAAATACAACAAAAACAACCGAGAAAAGGGATAATTTAAAAACCCATGTAAGAGTACAGTTAAGTTTAAGACTCAGTCGTTAGCCTACTTGCTATTTTTGTAGTCAAATTTGATGCTCAAAGAAACAGTAGGTTATTAAGACTCAAGACACTAAGTTAACTTATACTGCAGGAAGAGTTTAATTCTTACGCACGTTAAACTGATATCCTTATAACATAATTTCTTTGCTTAATTTAGATCCTTAATGTTCCTTTTCAGTACAGCCTTTGATACACTTTTTACACCAGAAGACAATGAGTATATAATACAACGTAGTGGTGCTGCAGTAGTGCAGACGCTACCACGTATGTGCCTGTGTCCCTAGCTGAGCTAAGAATTTCTCTGGTATTATGACAAATTCACAGTTCACCCAGTCTGAGGTTGCCAGTTAGAATTTGGAGGCTGGGAGCAACTTGTTTGCTACCATTGGTTCAGGCACACAAGCTTTCAGCTCTCGGTTTAACTGGACAATTAAAAAAAAAAAAATTAATAAAAATGCCCCGAAGCCAAGAGATGCTAAAATACATCAGAAGACAAAAACAAAGTCCAGAAAAGTAACCCACCACCTAGTGCCCATGCAAAGGCACAATTCTTCCTTTTTTCCATTCTAAATTTTTTTTCTCCCAGCTTGAGGGAAAATGATTTAGTTCATGGGTGCAATTGCAATAAAACCCTGTTCCTGTAGTCTTGTTTTTACATTTTTGTTACCCTTGGATGGGTGCTCATGGAGATAAAACAGGTAAGAGCATCTGCTGAAAAGCATTACTGATGGCAGAAGTGGTTAGAATGCATTGCCTTTCACTGCTTTGTGAAAATGGAGTCCCATCATCCAGGCAAGCCAGATACTGCAATAATAAACGTCACTATAACCAGTATGTTCATTACAGTTTTTTAGTTAATCTCATTTTGGCAAATAGCATACATAAGCCATTATTCCGTGACACAGACAGTGTTCAGCTATGGAAACTACTGCTTTTTTTTCTGTATCTCAACAGACTGACACTCAGCTCATTGGTTTTCCTTCTGTCCAGCTGAATCAAACCAGTTGATAGTGTGTCCAAACCAGCTGGACAGCCAGTGGAAAACTCCTGTCACTTGGTAGCTAAAGAAAATTCGAAGCAGGAAGAACGATTTGCAATGTGTTATTAGTAGAAGCAAATGGTGGCCACCTGTAAGACTGACAAATAGAAAATCATACTGTGCTTGTACAACCTGCTCGTCTGCAGACCTACCTCCTGCAACCGGTTTGTCCAAGGGCACGTCTTCCCGAGCCGAATTCAAAAGCTCGTGCCTAAAAGGTGTAAGATACAGGCTTCAACAGTGACGTACACTTGGATAACACAGAAGTTACAGCCTACAGTTACAGCCTCTGCAGCAAATACAAGTTACCACTGAAGGATCAGTCAAAAAAAAACAGGAGACATCCCCAGCATTAAATTCCACCCAAGTATTACACAAGCTGGTTGGAATTCTACTGACAAGACCTTTTTTCATGCCCAATACCCATATCCACCTGAGCCGTAACATTTCATGGTAACATAGAGATTACAGTAAAATTATCTGTGAGGTCTAAGATGCACCTCATCAGAAACAAAGATCCAAATAAAAAATTTAACCTCTAAAAAATGAAAATCTCAAAGCAGACATTTGTGTTTCCCAAATACATCTAGTTTTATCCATATTAGAACAACAAAAAAAAATTAGAATTCTGTCATTTCTCACAGAGCTGAACTGTTTTTTGAGCTGCTCTGGTTACCACACATTACAAAACTGATGAACAGCATAAATTAATTACTGTAAACAACTGAGACAAATTTGACAAGGGCAGGTGCCAGCACTGCATAAATATTAAAATCTACACACAGTGTCCGATTTTAGGTGAACCAAAAAGGTAGATCTACACTTCTTCCTCTTTTCTGGTTATCTGCAAGCGTTAGGATGCCAGGAAATGAACAGAAACTTCTCAAATTTGAGAAATCAGCACTGAGGCTAAAGGTGGCAGGCACAGAGGCATGAGCTGTCACTGCAGCCGTTCTGAGCCCAACCACTGTAACCAGCAAATTCCATCTGGGATTAGACCCTACATCACTCACCAACAGTAAAACATCAGTGGTTACTCACAGAATCTTCATTTAAACTGGAAACACCCATCTGTGCCGTGAAACATCCCATCTGTCTGAATTGAAGCTCCAAACTAAAAAAGGTCAAAATCCACCCCGTACCAAAGCTGTATGTGGGTCTCCTACACCACTGGGTCTCCGAGGGCCCCCCACCTCCAAGATCCAGCACGCAGGATCTCTCCCTGCACACCCTGACTTCAGGCTGCATCTGGGCTTCCTTCCAATGCCATCTGCCTTTGTAGCAATGTCCAGGTTCTTCTAGGAAAGCACCAAGGCAAGAAAGGAGGGAAGGAGAAAGAAAGGAGCCCAGAACTTCTCATGGGTCTTATGTCACCAATTTAAAGGCAGATGATGCCCTGCCAGGTTACCTACAGCAGGCAAGTGAGCCCTCAAGCAGTTCCTACGTACATGTAAGGTCTCCCTCCCTAAGATCTACCTCCAGATACACCAAGGACACGCATACTGCTAAATCACAGGATCCAGTACTTATTTTGGCCTCAAGCCCTACCTCAGATGCTATATACAGATATGGCCACAGACACCTCCATACAGCATGCCAGCAAGAAAAAAGAAAAGCCCAAGCTGAAATTTAGGCCAGCACCCTCAGATAGCATAGAATATCCTCAAGTCTACGGCTTTCAACATGTATTCCAGCGACAGAGATTAAAACAATACAAAGAGATCTGCCCGTGATAAGAAGTCCGTAATATTCGGAGAGATCTATCCAGATCTCAGCCACTGCTGTACTGCTCTGGACATGTGATAAGCTGAATTTATCAGAGTAAATACCAATTAAAAATCACTCGTCAGTACTGCAAAAGAATACTTTGGTAGAGATCAGTTTGGAAGTTCTTGATAAATGAATAAAATGAAGCAGCGTGGAGCCAGCAGAAAACAATGAGTAATACAGGGACAAAAATGCAGAATTCCTTACTTTTTAATCACAAACCGGATCCGCTCCTTCGCTAGAAGTATCCTCTCGAGCCGGGGAATGCCGTATGTGGATGGCCGCCTGAAGGGAATTCCTTCTGGCAGCCCTTCCACATATAAGTCTTCCACGTGTGACTGGAAGAGTGGGTATGGGATAGAGACTGGACCTTTTGCTTTGATGGCTTGAGCTTCAGGAAAAAAAGGAGAATAAAAACATTAGACCGCTTGTCGCTCTACTCGCGTTATCTGTTTGACATCACTCTGAAAAACATTAAAATTAGCAGAGCGGCATTAACCCCCTGAGCACATTTAAATACCCAAGCATTCCTACTTAGAGGGACTTGGTTTTGTTTTATTGCAAAATCACTCTAATGCACAGTAAACAAGCTGCAGACCTGCATACATATGCGGAGCCTCCTCTTCTCCCTTTACTCTATAAACATTTAATAACAGACACTGCACCTGGCACAGTGAAGTTTCACAGTATTTTGGTTTTGTTTAATAGCACATTTTGAGAGACGGAATTATCCAGACTTAATTATAAACTAAACATGTTTCAGTTCATTAGCTCTGTTGATTATTATTTGTTTCTACTATTGGGTGACAAGATTCATTAATGCCCTGGGGCACAAACCCTTCCTTTAGAGTGAATTTCCCAAAGCTTCGGCACATTTCAGAAATCCAAGGAATCCCTAATGAAATAAACAAAACACCTAACACCATCAAAAAAAGCACGGCCCTACTGGTGAAATCGTTGCAGGAAATGGAAATGCAAAGCAAATAACAGATTCACCCACGGTTGGAAAATAACCTCCACGTATTTCTTTAAACTATGAGGATGGTAATCCCAGCAATACCCTCATCAGGCCGGCAAACACGGGAGAACAGCATAAGGGTTTGCAAATACCAAGAGGGCTTCATTTCTTTATACTCATGAGGGCACGTTAATTTGGGAGGCCGTGCAACAAAAATTCTCTATTACCATCTGACCGGTCTGCAAATAGTTTGGTACATTCTGTTGGTTTGCTATGGAAATCAGATGCAAAAAATTATTTGAGGAGAGAAAGGCCAAGCTGAGGCCAAATTAGAGTACGGCGATGCCGCAGCAGGGTTTCTGAAAGCAAAACTACTCGAGTAGGGCACCTTTTCAAGCAACTTAATGTTAACACTAAAGTGTTCAGGGGTTTGGACATCAGTGTATACAAAATTCTTACATTAACCCACAAATTCGTAGAATCATAGAATGGTTTAGGCTGGAAGAGACCCCCAAAGCTCATCTAGTTCTAACCCCCCCATCCCTGGAGGGGTTCAAAGCCAGGCTGGATGGAGCTTTGAGCAACATGATCTGGTGGGAGGTGTCCCTGCCCAGGGACAGGGTTGGAACTGGATAATCTTTAAGGTCCCTTCCAACCCAAACCATTCTATGATTCTAAGCCAACAAATCTGAGGAGAACTCTGGGAATTATGGACATTTCAGTAAACTCTGACTCTTTTCAGTAAACTGGAAATTGCACGCCCATGCAGAGAGAAAGAATCTGAAACGGATTTGGTTTGTGAATCAATGAAATGTTGTCATCCACAGGGAAAAAAGGAGATCATTTAATACCATCTGGGCCGCTATGGGAAGTCAGGAATAGCTCTGTATCCAACAGACTCCACAGGAAATTTTTAGGCTGGCTATAAGCAAACACCAAACCCAAAACTAAAGCAACTCACCCAGAACGATGCTCCTTTCTAGAGCAATTATAACACTGTGAATCAGATTCTGAGCTGTTTTCACTTGGTGTGAGTTGCTTTCAGTGGGGTGTTTAAATGTCAGATGATTGTCACACCCCAAACATGTAATAACACCAACGTCACAAGGTCCCTTCGGAAATAACTGCCACTTTTCACAGCAGAGGAGCACCAGCATTTTATTTTGAAATTTTTGCTGACGCTGTTTTATCCTGTGACACGTGATCACAAAAGATGTCTGAGCACAACGTCTGGAGGCCTACTCCAAAGTCTAAAGCGTGCACTACTTTTTCTCTCTAAGAACCACTAAAATGTAATTGCTGCTTCACTGCAAATCAATGGTAATCAGAAAAGAAACATCAGTCATTGGCAACCTCTCCCCAGAGCCATTTTTTCACTCAAGGACCCAGTGACATGACGGAAGAAAGGCCAGCTCTCTCAAACACGTGTGCCCAAGCCATGAGCTCGGGGGGCTCCAGGAGACCAAGCCCAACTGAAAAATAAAATCAAGTTTCATACTCAGGTGTTAAACGAGAGGCCAATCCGGAAATTACCCTGCTCATCAAAAAAGCCACTTTCCTCAGTTTTAAGTCTTCTACTAACATTTTAACCCTTTGGTGCTGGCAGTACCAGTCTGCTCCCCAGCCAACATCCAGGCACAGGCAGAGGAGCTGTGATTTAGGGCGTCAAAGCTCTGGAGGTGACTGTTTGGAAAGGAGTGTAACACGTACCGTATTTTTTTTCAAACAGCTCTTCAACTTGCTTTCTCAAGTCTGTAATTCGTGCGTTCCATTTCTCTGAAAAGAAAAAAGGAGGGTATGTCAGAGTACAAAGGAGACAGAGGAATCCCTCATGGAATCTACACTGCCGCTAACTGAAATACACGGTGTGCTTTTACTGCTCCCCTGCATACAGGTGCCTGTGAGTACAGCACAGGCTACGCCTTTAAATATAAAGATGCATTCAGAAGGAAAAAGGATAGAATAAAACACTTAAGATGACCTCCAGAACTTGTGTAGACCATAAATCAAGTTTAAAACAACGTAAACCATTGGGATCAGTGTTATTCAATATATTCATCAACGGCTTGGATGAGGGAATTCAGCGCACTGTCAGCAAGTTTGCTGATGACACCAAACTGGGAGGAGTGGCTGACATGCCAGAAGGCCGTGCTGCCACCCAGCAAGGCCTAGACAGGCTGGAGAGTTGGCCTGGGAGAAATTTAATGAAATATAACAAAGGGCAAGTGTAGAGTCTTGCTTCTGGGCAAGAACAACTCCACGTACCAGTATAGGTGGGAACTGACCTGTTGGAGAGCAGCACAGGGGAAAGGGACCTAGGGGTCCTCGTGGCCAGCAGGATGACCATCAGACAGCACTGTGCCCTTGTGGCCAAGAAGGCCAATGGCATCCTGGGGTGTATGAGAAGGGGGTGGTCAGTAGGTCGAGAGAGGTTCTCCTCCCCCTCTACTCTGCCCTGGGGAGACCCCATCTGGAATACTGGGTCCAGTTCTGGGCNTCCTTCTCTGGAGATATTCCAAACTTGTCTGGATGCATTCCTGTGTGACCGCTAAAGCGGTTTCTCTCTGACGGCTCGGTCAGCAGCTCCCGCTACCACCAGGGGTAATAAAGTCAGTTTGCAGCCGCTAACTAAATCCAGGCACTGAAAAGCTTAATTATTGAAGCTTGATAAAGCTTACAGTGAGTACATGAAATTATTTTGGCGCAAATCTGTACAACTATCTGGGTCAGGAGGTGTCGTACAATCCTTTGCCTTAATCCAGTATTTCTCTAAGTCCTGATGCTGCAAAATATCCCCATAAATCCTATTTCTGAAAGGAGATGCAGGCTGCAAGACGGAAGTTACCCAAATCCAATCGTGTGTTCCATGGAGAGCTGGCCTTTAAGAATGAGTTAATAAGCAAGTGGACTTAAAGCTTATTTCTTACACTAAAGACTTGAATCTAGTAACAGCAGAGGTCAAAAAATGAGGCCATTCAAGCTATTACACTCCCAGTTGTGAAAAAATCCTTATATCAGACAAGAGGGAGGATTGAGTTTTGAGTCTGTATCAAAAGGGTTTTAAATAGTCATTCTCAGACCAATATATGCAACTTTGGTGGCCACTTTAGGCTTATAGTTTTTAAATGTAATTTCACGGCTATCAAGAGAACAACGTGCTTCAGATGTAGGCAAGAATAAGGCCTTGTGTAGAGTGGAAAGGGTGTTTTGGCAAACTGCATCTCATCCAGACATAAACTCTTCATTCTAGTGACCTGGCATATCACCTACATCAATTAACTTGTTTATATTTTGAAATCACATTCTTGTGGGTAGGTCTATATAATTGCTTTTGCTGCTCTTTTTACAGCTTCTTAGCCAATAAACATGCCTTGAGCTCAGTGTTTTCTACCCCCCATGTCACTTAAACCTTGCAGTATTTCCCTCTAACTGCAGATGAAGCTCTTTCTGATTCCAGCACAACCACGGACTGCATTTTTCTTGTTGACCTGCAGAACAGTGGACAAACAGCAGCTTTACCAGTAAGAGTCAGGCAAACACCAGACAGAATTTATTGGCTTACAGGGGAAACCTGACTCAGCAGAGCTGGTGGACAGTCCCAGGACAAGGGTTTTGAAAGGCACCTGTATGACGACTCCTCTAAAACTCAGGCTGGTTTTTGGCAGAGGGAGAAAAGCCCAAATTGTCACACCGTATTACAAAGCAAGCCTATAAAAGTATGGAAACAAAATTGTTCTGAATGTTGGTTCTTGCTGCGATTTCAGGAGAAGCTGCTCACGGCCAGCCTGCTCTTCCCCTGCTCATTAGCACGCTCTCGAGAGCGCTACTACGTGAGCAATTGAGTTGACAAGGCTTGGTTTTTCTCAGTTACCAAACAAATGCAGGTGTGTTTATTTGGAACGGTGGATACACAGAGAATAGGCAATTGGGAAAAAAAGACCATAAACTAGTTCACATTTTGATCAGCACACTTTTTTTTTTAGCTACTTTTATGAGTAAATTGCCAAGTTAGGCTACAGAGATATTTCAAAATTCACAGGGATTATCATGTATCTGGCATGATTTTTAATCAGATTGTCAGTGTTATTAATTCCTTGGATTCAAGTTGATTACTGTGAAAACATTCTTTTGTCACACACTTCGTGCTCACGTAGCAAAGTTGAAAATGTCCCCCAATGCTAGGCTGATACACTGTTTTGGCAATCGCTCTCCACAAAGCAGTTTAGTTTTCCCAAGCAAAGTGGTGGTTTCCTTCTATTCCTGTATATACATCTTCTGATATCTGAGAAACACCATCCCAATTAATAGCCATCCTGAAAACTTTAGAATCATAGAATCACAGAATGGTTAGAGTTGGAAAGGACCTTAAAAATCATCCAGTTCCAACCCCCCCTGCCCACCTCCCACCACACCAGGTTGCTCCAAGCCCCCTCCAGCCTGTTCTGGAACCCCTCCAGGGATGGAGCAGCCACAGCTTCTCTGGGCAACCCGGGGCAGGGTCTCACCACCCTCACAGCAATTAATTTCTTCCTGAGATCTCATCTCAATCTCCCCTCTTTCGAATTAAAGCTGTTGCCCCTTGTCCTGTCACTACACTCCCTGACAAAGTGTCCCTCCCCAGATCTTGTCCCATCACCTGTGACTTGGGAGAAGAGACCGGCCCGCCCTGGCTGCGCACTCCTTTCAGGGAGTTGTAGAGAGCGAGAAGGTCTCCTCTCAGGCCCCTTTTCTCCAGGCTGAAGACCCTCAGCTCCTTCAGCCCCTCCTCATAAGACTTGTGCTCCAGACCTCTCACCAGCTCCATTGCCCTTCTCTGGACACGCTCCAGCACCCCAATGTCTTTTTTGTGGTAAGGGACGCAAACAGGACACAGCACTCACCAGCGCGGAGCACAGGAGGACAATGACCTCCCAAGTCCTACTCACCACCCTGTTCCTGATCCAGGCTAGGATGTTGGTGGCCTTCTTGGCCACCTGGGCACACTGCTGGCTCACGTTCAGCCAACAGTCAACCAACAACCCCAAGAGATACCGCTTTCTGTAGGCAAACGCCAAAAATACTTCTGAGAGGTGACAACCTCCATGCAATTGAGGACGCCCGGGAATGAAGATCTCTGAGTAACCTGTGAGCTGCAAAACATTGTAACCTCACTGCATGGAACAGAGAACAGCCCCCAGAGAGAATCCACCAAGCCCACTCCAAAGCAGCAGCGAGCAGGTAAACTGTGAGATGTTCCTGACCTGGTGTTTCAACACCGCAAGCTCAACTCAAACTTTTATCATCCTAATATTCTATTACCTTTGCTCTAATCAACCTCACTGCTTATTCCCTTCAAACTCTGCTGGCTGGCCAAGCTTAAATGTTGTTTTCTACTACGGGAATATATATTCCAGCAAAAGCTGCTGCAGTATTAACTGCTCAATCTTCTCCTCTGCTCATGTTGCCATGATGTTCTCCCAACCCAACCAAAACTAACTAATGCTACATTTGGAACTGCCTTTTAGTATTAATGATCTTTTGAGGATAGAGCCCTCAGCAATGTTTTATTCATTTTCACTGAAATTGGCATGAAATAGCATGTTTCACACAAAACAGATGTCAGAAGAGGTTCCATGGAGATTTTTCAATTGACCTCAAATCCCAGGATTCTTAACAAATAGCTCGAACACTCTGCCAAAGACATATTCCTGATTGTGCAGAACCTTAAAGGAGATTTCATGGGATATCTGCCCAGAAACCAAACCAAAACAAGAAATAAAGGAGAGCTACAGGGCTGCAACAAACCCCACAGGAAGGATCTTTAACCAGAATAACCACGGTGGGGAGATGCATCTCTGCAGTGAGAACTCTGCACAAGGCAGTATGAAAGAATGCTCCCCAAAAGACCCCAACTTCCTGTGTGTGCAGAGGGATGAAGGTGGGCTGCTCGGCCTAACAGTCATCGACCACCTTCCCAATCGCAACTCCCTCAGCACATCTTCAGGATGCGTCGAGAAAAAAACAGCTACCCAGGATCTGGTGTGCCATGTTTTGGTATGTTACTGAGTTCAGGCTGATCATCTTGTCCAAGAAATCAGCTTATAGAAATCTAGACTTATTTTTATTTTATTATTTGCCTTGTCTATTCGGATGGTCACCCTGAATAACACCAGAGACAGGCTGTGATGACAATTACACTGCTGCAATTCATCCATGAAGAGCCCAGGGCTCTTCAATGAGTACTCGCACTGGCGTGTTCTCACCCCTGCAGGGTGAAATCATCTAATACCTTCTTGTAAAAGAAAGCAGAGAGACAAAATAAACTTTAATTTGTATCTTACCGAAATTGAACTCTCTCACTTTTCTTTTCCCGGTACTGGCAGGTTCATTAGCTGACTCGGTGTTCTTGGGTCTCTTGTTAGGGGGCAAGTAGTCGTCATCATCTTCAAGAAACGTAAAAATATCACTGTTTTGATGTTCAGAGGACTCCTGTGCAACGTTAGAACTGCTCTGAATTTCAAAGCTCTAACGCAAGTATTGAACCGTGCTTTATCGGAGTATCAAATTTTGCAATTAATTACTTATCCGAGTACCTTTAGAGAGCTGCTGCTCTGCGCACAAAGCATAAGGTAGCAAAAAACAAAGCTGCTTCTGTACTTCCTAAGAAAAACAGTATCATGATCTGAGACACAAGTGGACTTCTCATGATCATAAAATGACCAAGGAACAGCAAATCAGGAAATAAATTGTGCAGACACAGCCTGCACTTTTTATCTAGCAGGAAGTATCCTTCCACTAAGTTGTCTTGAAATACAGTACTTTGGTTTTATCCTGAAGAGCTCAAAGGTGCTAAAACTTGTTTCAAACCAACGGAAAACTGATGGATGTGAATGAAATCCACGTAACAGGTCAGCCCTACCTCAAATGCACACAAACAGGGGGAAAACTGCAAACCCCCGCTGCTCTTCAGTGAGCTGCCACTTAACCGATCACTTCCCAACCCAAACCAGTATCTTCCCTACCAGTTAATGAATTTTTAAGAGTGTCCAGTTACCAAAACCTGCAACTTTAGAGAACAGGAACGGTTAAATCAGACAAAGAAAATTAATTTCCCATACAGAATAGCATCTGCCCAGGTCACCAGAGAGATAGTTCACTTGGGAAGAATAATATTACATACAAATATCTCTTGCTCCTATGCAGTCATACAATATTCTGTTAGAGAAAACCTTTTCAGAGCATTTTTACTTTTGTGGTAAAGGTCTTTACATAGACACAGAACTTAATGACTCTTTTCTTACTACCTTTTCTGTTGTGGCAATGCAAGGATTCTTTTACTGCTGGATTACAAAAAGGTGAAAGTAATGCCAGAAAATGTCAGCTTGGTCCTAAAATGCATTGCCTGATTTCTAAATTACTAATTTGGTGGTCCTAATCTTACGCATTCCAGAAGCAAGCATTGCAAAAGCTGATCTCAGAAGTATTTTAAAGCACTTACACGACATGTAATTCCCAAATTTAAGAAATACAGCTGATTTATGATCAACATTGTAGCATAAAAACAACATGGATACTGGTTAATGGCTTAAATGCTGTTTAGATGAGAAAGGGAAGTGATAAGTGTAAAGGTTTTTATCCCATATTTATTGATATTAGAAATATCAACTGAAGCTTCATTTACATCCTCTGTAACACACCACTTCTGTTTGGTACAATTCTTCCCAGAAGCTAGTGTTAATTAGAAATTTTATATAACTACAGTGTGCTTATAAAACAACATTTTCTTCAGAACGAAGATTGTAAAATGTTTCTAAAATCTAAATTACTGGCTGTTAAATAATGAGTATCCTTCATTACCAGTGCTAGAAAAATATACGGGAAAAACACCAATCTCTGTCACGCAGCATTTCAAAACCAGCCCAATAAGTCCAATACTGTGGGTTTGTAAAACTTCCGGACTAAATACATTTACCAACCAGTGCACGACCCAAGCTGCTGTCAAGGCTGGCACATCATCTTATTTATTCAGTGCCAAGTAATGCAGGCACCATAAAACAGCTTATGGGCCTAAAAATGCCCAACGGACTCTCATCAATGAGCAGGAGAACTCACCTTCGATTGTGACTTCCACCTCTGGATCCTCACTGGTTTCGGAATGGGCGTGCTGGGAGGAATCTGGAGGGGAAAAACAGGGCTGCTGAATGACAGGGACAGAGACTTTTAACCCGACGCTCTGTGATTTTGTATTTCAGCTAAAACTTGTCAAAGCAGCCCCCTGCGCCTGTTGTGTTGTCATCAGATCCAGAGACTCTCTCTTCCCCCTGAAGGTACTGAATTATGTTGAGCAAGGCTGTGGGCCAGGTCCCAGTAGGTTGCAGTGATTTTCCTTTCCCTGGAATTTTTCAAATATTCTATTAGTTTTTCAGGTTTCTGCCCTTGAAAGTTTAAGGCTGAAGTTCCAAAGCACTGGAGGTGTCCACCATCCTTGGCATTTGCCCACACATCCTGTCATTCAGAACTACCCAGCCTTAGCACACCTCTGGATGATATTCTTAAAATGCTTGCTAACCTTAGACAAAACCAAAGCCAGTATTCCCAAGCAATAACAATAAAAGTATTTTAACTACCCAAGAATGTTCAAGGTACCAACGAGTTATTGTAATGAAGGAGGAAACATCACAGAAGGCAGCTTCCTCCATAAAACACCTCTCTCAGAGGAAGAAGCATAATTGCGAATTGTCTCCAGGAGATGGTACCTGAGGTACAGTAATAGCTCCAGCACAAAACTGAAATATCAGATTAAGCTCAAGGTCAGTGTTCTAGTAACAAATCTCCCAGGCAAAACACCACTAATCATTGCAGAGTAGAGCAGCCTGCAAAAGCCTCCACCTTTAACATGGACAGTGAAAACGAGAGCAGGAAGCAGGTCAAATAAACTCATCTCAAAACCAGATGAATCAGTATCATGCCCCACAACTGCTAACAGATATAAATCCCCTTAACTATTAATCTGTTGTTATCTCAAACCCTTCGAGCCCCAGGTTTGGTGCCAAAATGGACTGTCACGGTGTAACCCCAGCCAACAACCAGGAGCACGGAGCGACTCGTTCGCTCCCCCCCTCCAGTGGGATGGGGAGAAGAATTGGAAAAATAAGGAAAACTTGGGTTGAGATGAAGACGGTTTAATAGGACAACAACAAAAGAGAAAACAGAGTAAGAATATACAAAATGAGTGTTGCACAATGCAATTGCTCACCACTCGGTAATCAATGCCCAGCCAGTCCCCCAGCAGTGTTCTCCCCTGCCCCACACAGCACCCCCAGTTTCTGTGCTGAGCAGACACCATACGGTACAGAACGTCCCCTTGGCCAGCTGGGGTCAGCTGTCTCCATTGTGTCCCCTCCCAGGTCCATATTGGCAGGCCAGTGTGATAAGCTGGAAAGTCCCTGACTGCTTAGTGACAACTAAAATATTAGTGCGTGATCAACATTATTCTCATCCTAAATCCAAAACATAGCACTATACCAGCCGCTAGTAAAAAAAATTGACTCTAACCCAGCCTAAGCCAGGACAAATCTAAATTACTGCCTGTTACATAATGAGTATCCTTCATTACCAGTGCTAGAAAAATACACGGGAAAAACACCAATCTCTGTCACGCAGCATTTCAAAACCAGCCCAATAAGTCCAATACTGTGGGTTTGTAAAATTTCTGGACTAAATACATTTACCAACCAGTGCACGACCCAAGCTGCAGTCAAGGCTGGCACATCATCCTATTCATTCAGTGCCAAGTAATGCAGGCACCATAAAACAGCTTATGGGCCTAAAAATGCCCAACAGACTCTCATTAATGAGCAGGAGAACTCACCTTCGATGGTGACCTCCACCTCTGGATCCTCACTGGTTTCGGAAGTGTCATGCTGGGAGGAATCTGGAGGGGAAAAAACAGGGCTGCTGAATGATGGGGACAGAGGAGACTTTTAACCCGACACCCTGTGATTTTGTATTTCAGCTAAAACTTGTCAAAGCAGCCTCCTGCCTCACCGAAACCTTTTACAATTCACAGCATGCAACAGAAACAGCAGCAAAGATATTTTACCATAGGCCTTTAAGCAATTCTAGAGGAGGGTAAGGAGGTGAGGATTATACTTGCTGAATTGCATGTGCAGCAGCGCAGAGCTGGCGTTAATGACAGCAGGAAATTCCTCATTCTTGGCTTAATAGGATTAATACAATCATAAATATTTTTCCCTTTGTTATCAAGGATTACTGAAAACATAAACAAAGGCTGCGTGCCCCCATAGATGATGATGTATTTCTTTAGCATTTATACAGACTCGTAGTTGTTGCACTATAATGGTTTCCATGACAGGCTACAAGGCCAGCAGTTAAAAAACGAGAGGGAAATTTGTCATCCCAAGGCTTTTGTTGGGGCAATCTGCACCAACAAAATAAACAGGATTCTGCCTGTCAACACTCCCTGGGAGACAGAGCAATTTGCATTCAACTGCAGTAAAATTTAAAAATAACTTAAGCTAATTCTCTTGGAAACTATTTCGAAATTAAGTCGCAGTGTCTGAAGGAATATATTTTAATTATTCTGGCAGAGTAATGCTGTGCCTGTTCATTTTGAAGAGTATTTTCTTTCAGATCTCTGTAAGCTGGAGGTATGAGATCACTTTGAAGGAATCTCCCCTTTCCATGGCTCTTCTCGTGATGGGCGTAGCAGAGATTGAGCCACACCTTAATTGGAGTGTATTCAAACTATGGCAAATACATCATCGTAGCTCATGGAAAACATCGTGTGATGTTTCCATCTAATTCTGAGTGAGTCCTGGATGGATAATTAGCAAATTCAAAGCACGACAAAAGGGAAGAATTAGGAGGAAATGGTCTTTTAGTAGATGTGAACATACAGTATGGTCATAAAAATACCTATCACATCAGCTGGTTGGTGGTCAGACCCTGGAACAGTCTGCCCAGGGAGATGGTTGAGTTCCCATCCCTGGATGTGTTTCAGAGTGGTTGAGATGTGGTGTTGGGGGATCTGGTGTAGGGGAGAACTTTGTAGAGTGGGGCTGATGGTTGGACCTGATGATCCCAAGGGTCTCTTCCAACCTGAATGGTTCTATGATTCTATGATTCTAACTGATCACTTCACACAAATTAATAGTACTTGAGAGTGATCAACCCAATGATCCTTTTTGAATTTAGAAAAGAAAGAACTGAGATTCCCTTCTCTGTCTCTCTACTTGGACACCTGAAAACTAAGGGAACTGCTTTTTCATTTCTGTCGAAGTTTCAGTTCCAATACTCTTGCTTCAAATGGAGAAAGCAGAGCCCTGACAAGTAGAACTCAGACTTCAATATCCAGAACAGCTGTGAGAAAAATACAACCAAAGTTCTACCTGTGTAACTTTTTGCAAGAGCAATTTTTTCATCCATCTCCGATGTTTCAGAAGGACCTGCTTGGGAAGAAAGAGAACGGCTTTTAAATTGCAGCTCGCAACAAACACATTTTGCCACTCCATAGAGATTCCTCATTATTGCCAAATAACTCTCAATTTCATATATCATACGCTCGTTTCATACTTTCTGTCATCTTGAACTCAGGCAAGATTGTGTGAAATACTAAGGATGTATAAATCCTTACTATTCTGTTTAACAAACAGAAATGCTGAGGGGCTAATGGCAGGGGTGTGCATTTCCTGGACTACTGAACCAGCACAGACTCATGCAGAAGAGCAGGTTTTCAATTTTTTTGGTGTTAATAAACTAATTTTAAAAACACAAAATGTTGACATTTCTGCCCTTTTCCAATGAATTTTTAATCAGCTGCATCTTTTTCCTGTTTGTTAAAATTTGCATTCCTAGGGGAGTCCCTTTTTGACTTTAAAATCTCCACCCACATTAAGAGACAAACTCAGAGAGATTCAAATCAGTTACGACACTTCAAGATTGTTTGCTTTTCATCACAACAGCTCTTTTGACGGCTCTACCCTGACTGTTTTAAAAAGGCTGTTGCAGAAAGCAGCGCACCAACGGCACTTAAAAGGTTAAACTGACACCCCTAAAATCCTGCTGCTCAAGGCTCCTTTGCTCAAAAAAACCCAAGTGAGCTGAAATAGTGAGCTGCTCCCAGCCCAAACGGCTTCACGCTGTGCAGGAGATGGTTCTACACCACAGAAATAGCAAAGGCAGAGCAAACCAGGCTACCTGTGGCATGTGGGAATGTAGGAATACTCAGACTAACTGGGACTGAAGGATTTGGGATAATTGTTCTGTGTAAATTGCATCATTTCTGCCTTTATTCACAAAAGCAGTCTGCAGAGGATCGTATAACTCCCCCCAAATTATGGCTGTCTAGAGGTAGGTTCGTAAGTGTATCGGCAATGAGTATCAACAGCTTCATAGCACAAAAACTACTCTTAACTAATAAGGCAAGGGAAGTATTTTAAACACTATTTCATATGCATAGCAAGCACAAAATACAGAAAAGACGGTGGTCACAACCAGACTTCATAGGTATTTTGGTCAACTGAAAGCACATAGACAGTAGGAAATACTAATCAAGACTGAGTATTTAGGGATTAAAGAAAATCATGTTTATTAGGTGGCTACAATAATGCTAGCTCAAGATAGTTCTGCCTAATTTGATTGCCAGATTTTCAAAGGGATTTTAAATTAGCAGGATTTCAAGTGAGGAACCTCTGCAAGGTTCTCTGTTTTCCATGGATTTGAGTCACTAAGTGCTGCTTTCATCTGCTCTTGCCGCTTCTTCTTTGCTGGGGTGTGCGTTTGGGGTTTTTTTTCCTATTTGCCTGTTTAACTTGGAGGAGCTCCCCCGATTTGGTTGAGAAGATGGCTCCAGAGAGTGTGGTACCTCCAGAGCCGAGACCGTGGCCCAGACATGGGAGAGAGATGGGGGAAGAAGAGGAGCGTGGGAGATGCTGGTGCCGCAAGGGCTGCTCCAAGACACCAAGGGGTGCCTACAGCCATACCACTCTGAGAACGCCCGATCTCGTCTGATCTCGGAAGCTAAGCAGGGTTGGACCCGGTTAGTACTTGGATGGGAGACCGCCTGGGAACACCGGGTGCTGTAGGTTTTTGCCCGGCGGTCGGAGTGCATGGGGTGGCCCTGTTTCCTGTTTTTTGGGGCTGTTTTGGCGTTGGAAGTGTTGGGCTTTGTGGGGCAGGGGTCTGATGGGCGCGGGGTGTAGGCTTTTGCCTGGCCATTGGGGTGCAGGGCGTGGCCCTGTTTCGTGTTTTTTGGGGCTGTTTGTGGCGTTGGGAGGGTCGGGTGTTGCGGGGCAGGCACAGGGACCCTGCCACCGTCGTGGGCAAAGGGGAACAGAACACAGCATCCGTGGGTGTGCTGGAAAACATCTCCTTGGAATAGACTTGCTTTCATTTAAATAAGTGTATTCAGTGTACACGGTCAGACAGGAGTGTCATTTCCTAAGAACTCTGAATAACACGCAATTATTATAATTCACACCACACTGACACACAGAAGCATGCACCGCATTATCAGCAAATATCGTATTATAAGCACATATTTTCATGTTTATTCCTTAATTCAGAGATCCTAACAGGTCTGGTTTAGCTACATGCTCTGCAATAGCCTCAATATTGCATTATTTTCACGCCAAATATATGCTGTGACACAAATAAAAAAGGAAAAATGGGAAGTCTTTGACTCATTCAAACTTGAAGAAAGATTTCCTTAGTTAAAAAGATACACTTACAGCCTTACAGGCTTACAGCCTCTGGGATAAGAAAATTCAATCTCCTCAGATTTAATGTCAATAAAAAATACAGTACATGTCGTAAAGCCGTAAGATTTTTTAAAGTGACCCACACAGATTATTTTATGAGACTTGAGGTTTAGGTTGTTTTTTTTTTTCCTTATTATGAAGTTCTGTCAGAGGTTGGAAGGGACCTTCGGAGATCGTCTTGTCACACTGTGCCAGAGGAGAGTCACCCAGAGCATGGTGGACAGGAAATCATCCAGGTGGGGTTTGAATGTCTCCAGAGAAGACTCCACACCCTCTCCAGGCAGCCTGTCCCAGGACTCTGCCACCCTCACAGGAAAGAAGCTTTTCCTCATGTTCAGATGGAATTTCCTGTGTTCCAGTTTGTGCCCATTGCCCCTCGTCATATCTCTGGGCACCACCAAAAGGGTCTAGCCCCATCCTCTTGCCACCCGCCCTTTAGATACTGATGAGATCTATTCCCACAGCACACTACTATGCTGAATCTAAGAGTACGCACCACATTTCAAGGACTTCAGCCACATTTCAACCACTAAACTAAGAAACACGGTTTTAACTAATTTTTCTTTACTTAAGAGCCATAATAACAGCTATTTATAGATAAGGCATATGCAGGAATACAAACTGTGATAGCTGGAATGCTCCAGTATGCATTATTTAGTCTTGCAGATCTGTGTTCAATCCTTTTCCTCATTCAGTCAACAAAATTTGGACCTTTCTTCCACAGCAGGTTGTCTTTGCTGTCACCCAAAGCATTTAACACTGCAGTGACCTTTATATTTGTCCAGGATACTGGAAAAAAGCAAAATCCACTGCCATACCACTAGTGCCCAGTGATGGAAATTTGCCCCATATACTCTGTCAAAACACTCACATGAAGTTTTTGATGGCCAAAGTCCCTATTTCCCAGTCTTCTTACCGTGTACTGCTGCAACATCTCCAAGTTTAGCAATTCCATATTGACTCACAGCAACAGCCACATGCTGCAGGCTACCACAAGACACTAAGAGATAAAAAAGACGTCCACCTAAAGGTATAATTTCCCTTCCATTTGATGAACAGGAGAATTATGTGTGCCACCATTGCACACAGCACTTTGGTCGGCATTACACATTTGTGAGAGGAAACAATTTCAGCAGTAAACCATTTTCTCCAGGAAGCCCCCAGCAGATTGCTGTTCTCTAACAGTTCAGTTGTTTCTTCTCATAAATCAATAAGCCTATTTCTTGCTCTAGGGTATTTTTAGAACTAGGACCCCAGCCATTTTTCTGCACCATGTCTCTACCAAGGCAATGCTTGGGCAGAATCGTGCCATCCCCCAGGGACACACTCGATGATAAATCTACTTTTCCAAGTTCCCCTTATCTGCGCAGCATCACCATGCACACGCAAACCCCTATTTGCCTCCTGAACTCCATAGAATGGCTAGAGTTGGAAGGGACCTTGAAGACCATCCAGTTCCAACCCCCTACCCTGGGCAGGGACACCTCCCATCAGACCAGGTTGCTCCAAGCCCCATCCAGCCTGGCCTTGAACCCCTCCAGGGATGGGGCAGTCACAGCTTCTCTGGGCAACCTGGGCCAGGCTCTCACCACCCTCACACCAAAGAAGGTCTTCCTGAGGCCTCATCTAAATCTCCCCTCTTCCGGTGAAAACCCGTTACCCCTTGTCCTATTACTCCCCTCCCCTCCCTGATCAAGTGTCCCTCTCTGGCTTTTTGGAGAGAGACTCTTTGTCAGGGAGTGTAGTGAAAGGACAAGGGGTAATGGCTTTAAATTGAAAGAGGGGAGATTTAGATTAGATACCAGAAAGAAATTCTTTCCTGGAGCCCCCTGAGGGACTGTGCTGCAGTCGTACTTCAGCTTTTTTGGTATTCTTCAGAATAGCTTAAAGGGTAGCCAGAATGGAGATGTGGTATCCTAACAGAGTTAAGTAATTGCACCCTTAATGATTAAGAGGAAGAAAGAAGAGAGGCAGAGAGCGAGCAACATTCAAGCAATCAACCCTTTCATGAGATAAACAAGTATGAAAGTTAGTATCGTTACCTGGAATATTATACTGATAGTAGTCAGGATCATCCGATTCTTCCTTCACTGTTCCTGTTGTCATTTCCAAAGAAATTCCTGTAGGAGCCACAAAGGAATCAAATATAGAAACTAATATAACCAGATTTTAAAACAAACAGGGATTCAGGACTAAGTGCTTCCCCACAAAACCAGGCATCCTTGCAAACTCTGTCTCGGATCTGAAGAATTACAAAGAACGGTCTCCTTCCTTTTTGCCTACTTCCACAGCCATAAATAAATAAAAGAAATAGATAAATAAATAAATAAATAGATTTTATCACTTGCTGTGCTGAAAGCAATTCTAGACCCACCACCGTACACTCCTCCGTGGAGCCAAGCGCAGGTCGATCTGCATCAGACCACACTGCTGGCGGAGCAGCACCAAAGGTCCTCAGCTGCTCTTGGCTTCATCCAGGTGAACTATCCCTTCCATAAGTCTCCCCAGCATTCCCTGAAGTGTTTTCAGAACATTCTGACAAAGGGAGAATTACTTAAAATGCCTAGAAAACAGCACTGGAAAGAGTCAGGGATTGACTTGACAAAAAAGCTCAAATTAAAGCTGAACATTAACCGCGAAGGGCTCCCAAACCACAAGTTTGTAGTTGGGAAGCACAAAGAACTGGCCTAAATACAAAAACTCAGTTCTTCTCCAAAACGCTGAGCAGTGTAGCCCAGCCCAACAAAAGGGAAAGTCACCAGCTTATCTCCAAGACCACCTGCCAGCTCTCTGCCTTTAATGGGATTATTCCTGCTTTTCCTCAAAGCTGACGCTGCTCAGCTGCGGATCCCAGTGCCTTGCAGGATCCTCTCCTTCCTGCAGCGGAACTGCAGAATGCTGGCTCATTTTTTTTTAACAATCAATAACAACTTCTCTTATTTATTTCCCCTTTAGCTCAAAAATGGCCATTCTGTCCTTTGCAACATTTTTGTAACATTAACAAATAAACCAAGCTTTTCTCTCCCCATCAGGGATAAAGTGATCTCGAATTAAAACAAAATAAAAAACCCAGAGGATTTTCTTCTTCTCCACTTAAAACTACTTAGAAAGACAAATCATGTTAGTCTATAAAATTATACAGATCTCCTCCTCCTGGAAATGGAAACGTTTGCCTAAAGGCAAGTACTTGATAAAAACACTAACTGAAAAGCGGCCAGTTTTAAGGAAAGAAAACTTTTTCTCTCCCACAAAGGGCATCTTTTTGCTACTTTTTTTCTTGGAGCTTCCAATCGCTGCTTAAATTCAGTCTTCTGAACAGAAACTGATTGGGTTTTGTTTTGCAAATAAGGGCAAATTTTTGTACCTACCAGAATCTTCACTTGGTTCCATTTTCACTTGAATAGGACAACTATGAAAATAAAGAAATAAAGCACATATAATAGGATACTATAAAAAAACAAAGACTTTACTGTCCAGGAAAATCAACACCCCAGTATCTACTGCTCCTGGTTGCAGTAAAACCCCCTGCATCTTAGTTTATCTGATTTATTATGAGGGAATTGCCAGAAATCTCCTATCCCTACATTTTCGGGACATACACAATATTCAAAGCCTGTTTCCCATTTAATGAAAAGGCAGCTCAGCAGCACACAAAAACTTGCCATTTTGCTTCGTTTTCACATTTACCCAGGTTTTTAGGTTTTTATTTGGTTCAGATATAATCTCTTCACTTACTAGTAAAAAAAAAAACAACAAAAATTTAAGTTTTTAATTGAGGAGGGGGAAAGAAGCAACGTTACATCTGTTCCCCATCACTGCCGTATCATAGAACACCACAAACTTATACCTGACTGACAGCCTGTGCATTAAGAACATTCACTGGGCTAATTAAACCAAGGGTAAGCTTTGCCATCTGTTTAATTCGCAACAGTTTCCCCACAAATAATGGTCAAAGGGAAGAAAAAAAATTCAGCTTCAAGCTTTTTATAATCCCAGGCAAACAAAAGTTATTGACAGGTCAGCTGGACAGAAAAAGCACATTAACAGAAAGATAAACTCTATGAAAATACACAGTTGATAGGAAAAAAAAAGAAACAACTACATTATTTTAAATTCACCTTCCACCTGGAGGTATAACTGAATGTGAAGGATCTGTCACATGAGCTCCTGAAAGGTAAAAGACAATCTTTGAGTTTCCTGTACTCTAGTTAGCTTAAATACAAATTTAAAATGCAACATTGATTTCATGAGGCAAAAATCTGTTCACGTTTTACAAGCACATGTGCCTTTTTTCTGTATTCACAAATACGAGGGACAGATCTCGTTAAACCGCTTTATTAATCTATAAAGTAACACCAACATTAAATTACTTCAAACGTGCCTATCAGCTTCGTTTTCACTGCTCTCTTTTTTGATGCCACATGAAAATCTTGGGAAACAAAGGTAAACAAATCTTTCATCTCAACTCTGCTAAAAGACAACGGGTAGTTTTATAGACATTCCGCTTAGTGCTACGTTACAGCCAGACCTGCATAATTATGTTTCCAGAATGTCATTTACCACACCAAACACCTGCCTTGCCTTTTCAATAGCAATGTATTACTACCAGAATTTCTAAAATTTCCCACTGTCTTCTCTTCTTACTGGGCACCCACAACATATTTCCAATTTCACCAATCTGGCTGTTTCACCTGAGAAAGTGAAACTTTTCATTTTTGACTAAGTTCCTGTAGAGCTTGCCGCACCCTCTTCATAAAACAAATCCTCACATACAGGAATTTTGCAGAAAAACAATATGATCCCTTGAAAGGACAGGAGAAGGGGGTATCTCTAGCTAGAAGCGAGTATTCGCAGGGTTTAAAAACCTCACTCTAGCTCAGATTTTTTTAATATATAGAGGCTTTCACAGGAACCGCAACACCTAACCACTTCAGAAGATTAAATCTATTTTCAAAATGAGATATAAATGCCAAATGCAGCTATGGATTGGAACACAGAGCACTGCAAAAGCCTTGGCATCTCCTAAAAATGCAATGCACAGTCCCTCATCGGTTCACTTCTCCTGTCCCTAGGATACCATCCAATTCACATTGAATTGAAATTCGGTAAAAGGATGAAGAACACAACAGAACGAATGTTATCTCTAATTAGTTGCTCCTGGCAGAATGCATGAAGGAAGAGGTTATAGTTCCAGAAATAAGGCAACTCACAGTCTAGGAATTTCTGCAAAGTTCACCACTTTATCCACACAACCCAATCTTTTATCTGTATTGCTATCTAATCTAAAATTCTAACCTGTTTCTGTTTAGTCTGAGTAAGCAGTAACTTACCTAGGTGTTTCTTTGGCTCTAGGAAAGGCCTGTGTGGAAATAAGGAAAGAAAAACCCATAGCTTTAGCAGAGACATCATTGCTTACTTGGTCGTGTAACATTAAAGAGAGAACACTCCTGTTTGAGAGAAACAGGCTGGAATGTATTTAGAAATTAAAATTAATTGGACTTAATTTAAGCTCAAAACCAAAGCAGACAGAGCAGCACAAGAGAAAGCAAATAACCTTTTGATGATAAATGAGATCTTTGACTTGTTTTCCAAAATCCATTTCAGGGTGGAAACATCGTAATTTGCCGGGTGTTTAAATGCAAGCCCCTCGGGCAGACCCTGCACCACCACCGCAGACTGGTCCCTCCGGATCTTCTCGTACGGCACAGGTACCACCGTTGACTTTCCTAAAGCTTTACCTGGGGGGGTGTGTGGAAATAAAAATGAACCAGTTAAGAGGTGAAGAATGTGCAAGTTCGCAAAAGGCTGAGTCCCTCCTCAAACCTCTGGAGAGGACTGGAGCAAAAGCAAGGAGCAGGAAACCATGTCCTGCTCACAGGGTTCCAACGTGCACTGGAACCCCCAGAGATGCAGAAGCTTTCTTGAAACAAAACTAAACGGGGTGTGCAGTCATCTCAAACCACATCCCACAAACGCATCCAATCTATGTGGTTTCTAGATTGCCTACTAAAAAAGTTAAACTGACCACCTTGACAGCAGTACAGCTGGAAGGCCAAGATGATGCAATACTTTCCTCACAACTCGACTGAAAATTTCAAAATCCAGAACAGCTATTTTAATGACATTAAAGCACCCACCGTAGCAAAAGCAGAAAAAGTCCTCCACGGACTTCCTCAGAGCTTCCAGTTCCACAGCGTCCACTGTCAGTCTGTTTGCAGGAGGGATGGTCTTTGTTTTCTGCAGCTCTGCAGCCCTCTCCTCTTCTGTAACACCTGACAGTTATTTATAAAAATAGGACAAAAATAAAATAGTAAGTTACTGAAACCCCCAGTACCTAGTTCTTTCAAGTTTAGAATACAGATGGAAGGATTCCTGTCAGAAAATCATAAGAACTTATTTGCCTTAGAAGCAAATGCACTTGTCTGAGTACGTGGGCAATGAGTAAATTTAAATTTATCCCAAAATTATTATATCCTCCTGACAACCTTTGTAACTGTCACCCTCTAAAGTGTAAGAGTAAGGAATTAAGAGACACATCCAAACAGGCTTGGTTTTTGTTTTTGTTTTGTTCTTTTTCTGGCATGAAGAAGTAGAAAACATTATTCATGTCAGGAGAGGATAATCCAGTAGAAATAAAATGCAAAATGGCCAAGAAAAGAAGGAGCAAGAGAGTCACTGCGGAAGAGTAAAATGCCTGCATGGAAGCTGCCGTTGCTTCCTAATGCTCTGTGTGATGCCCGATGCAGCAGTTGGGTTATATCCTCTTTGGTTTATGCTTTTGTGCTTAGCAGAACTTTTTATAGAAGGGATCTGATTTTTGCCACAACAGCTCCTCTGTCTTTCAGAACACATTTTAATTGCGCACAGAATCATAGAATGGTTAGAGTTGGAAAGGACCTTAAAGATAAGCAAATTCCAACCCCCCTGCCCTGGGCAGGGACACCTCCCACCAGACCAGGTTGCTCAAAGCCCCATCCAGCCTGGCCTTGAACCCCTCCAGGGATGGGGCAGCCACAGCTTCTCTGGGCAACCTGGGCCAGGCTCTCACCACCCTCACACCAAAGTTCCTTCTGGTATCTCATCTATATCTCCCCTCTTCCAATTTAAAGCCATTACCCCTTGTCCTGTCACTACACTCCCTGACAAAGAATTCCTCCCCAGCTCTCCTGGAGCTCCCTTCAGATACTGGAAGGCTGCTCTATGGTCTCCCTAGAGCCTTCTCTTCTCCAGGCTGAACAACCCCAGCTCTCTCAGCCTGTCTTCACAGAAGAGGTGCTCCAGCCCTCTGAGCATCTTTGTGGCCCTCTGCTGGACCCATTCCAAGAGGTCCATGTCAAGGATTCCAGAGCTGGACACAGCACTGCAGGTGGGGTCTCACAAGAGGAGAGTAGAGGGGTAGAATCCCCTCCCATGACTTGCTGGCCACGCTGCTTTTGATGCAGCCCTGGATGGGGTTGGCTTTCTGGGCTGCCAGTGCGCACTGCCGGCTCATGGTGAGCTTCTCATCCACCATCACTCCCAAGTTCTTGTCCCCAGGGCTGCTCTCCAGCCATTCTCCGCCCAACCTGTATTTGTGCCTGGGATTGCCACGTCCCCGGTGCAGGATCCTGCAACATCTCACAATCCCTGCTATTTGACAATGAAAACAAGCCTTCCTCATGCAGAAGAGAGAAGACTTTGTCCCCACACTACCTTCTAGTCTGTGAGCAAAAGTAATTGCAAAAGGAGAGAAGGAATAACAACACCTTCAACATTAGCTGGCAAATGGAAGTGATGGGGTCAGACAGCAGCTTTCCCTCATCATTATTTAGTTCTTGCAAAGATTTACTGGGAATCAACCAACAAAAACAGGTGAGAACACCAGAGATATTCTGGATATAAAAGAGAAAAGCAAGGGAGACCTGTGTTCTTATGTGCAAGGGGAAGATGAGCGCTGAACCTCTCCTATCTTCACCCCCAGCAAGCACAGCGGTAAGCCTGGGACACTGTGATTTGCATTATCAGTACTGCTGGCATCATAATTCCAGGCTAATTTGACAAAACAAGCATCAGTTTGAACAACTGATGACAAATGGGTTGTGAATTGAGCTGAAGAAGGAAATCTTTTACTAAAAATGCATCTATCATCTTAAAAACTCATATCTTCATTTCAAATAGAATCCCTTCCTTCCTCTACAGGAAGGGATTGGGTCCCGGAAACCCATTTCCACACGTCATACACCTCTTCGGGCCCCAAAACTTTGGCTTTCTCTGCCTCCCATAACAAAAATAATGACAAAAGTGGAATATTACTATTTACCCATAACACAGGGGCTTAGTTAATGATGGCTGATAAGGTTTGTCTGCAGACTGGAGGATGAGAGGTATGATTTTCTGTTTATAGCTACATGCAATGTTGCTTTTTGGGTGGGTTTTTTTTTCCCCCACAAGAGGCTGATTCACTGCAAAAGCCTTTACTGCCAGAGGTTCTCCAAAACATACCCACACTTTCTAAAAATAATAAGCAAAACAAAAATAAGATGACGACGCCGCTCATTTCCCATTAAAATGAACAGCAGATGAAAGGACGTAGAAATTTTCCTCCTTAACCAGGAGAAACCCTTATCGTTGTGTTTTATTACATGATTTTTATCCATTTTCTTGAGCTCACACTATGCATCTGCCTCAATCTCTCTCACACATTTGTTGGCCGATTTCAATCAAGTCTGACAAACAAGATCATCCCAAAGACAGTGAGATTTATAAGGGCTCCGTGGCTCAGAAGCTCACCATGAGCCGGCAGTGCGCACTGGCAGCCCAGAAAGCCAACCCCATCCAGGGCTGCATCAAAAGCAGCGTGGCCAGCAAGTCATGGGAGGGGATTCTACCCCTCTACTCTCCTCTTGTGAGACCCCACCTGCAGTGCTGTGTCCAGCTCTGGAATCCTTGACATGGACCTCTTGGAATGGGTCCAGCAGAGGGCCACAAAGATGCTCAGAGGGCTGGAGCACCTCTTCTGTGAAGACAGGCTGAGAGAGCTGGGGTTGTTCAGCCTGGAGAAGAGAAGGCTCTAGGGAGACCATAGAGCAGCCTTCCAGTATCTGAAGGGAGCTCCAGGAGAGCTGGGGAGGAATTCTTTGTCAGGGAGTGTAGTGACAGGACAAGGGGTAATGGCTTTAAATTGGAAGAGGGGAGATATAGATGAGATACCAGAAGGAACTTCTTTGGTGTGAGGGTGGTGAGAGCCTGGCCCAGGTTGCCCAGAGAAGCTGTGGCTGCCCCATCCCTGGAGGGGTTCAAGGCCAGGCTGGATGGGGCTTTGAGCAACCTGGTCTGGTGGGAGGGCAGGGGCTTGGAACTTGCTGATCTTTAAGGTCCTTTCCAACTCTAACCATTCTATGATTCTGCACGAGTGATCAAACCCAGCAGCCGTTCATCTCCTCTGGGCAGCACTTTTTGAAGGTGGTACAACTCACAGGCTCCGTCAAAGCTCCCACCACAATTACAATTACATTAACACCTAAAAGGGATATAGGGTACACCTGGGAGAAGGGATGCCTGGGACATGCAAACAAGACTTGGAGGGGAAGAGGGCTGGGAGGTTGTATTTACAGAAGGGTAAGAGGATGAAGAATGGTTGAACAAGTATGAGGAATGGAGATAGGCCAACAGAGTTGCATTCTCCACAGCTGAGACCACACTGCAGGGTCAGTCCAGTTACTTTGCAAAACCTATTCCAGGTTCAGCAGAATGACCCAACTACTTACAACCCTCATTTTGAACTGAAAGTCCATTTATAGTTGAGTCCTCTTATGACCTGCTATCCAGGTGCTGTGGTTACTCAGAAAGAACCTTCCCTCTTACCTGCCTTGATGAAACTGGGTTTGACAGCCTGACTGACCACTTGGCTGGAAAAGGAATGTCCCAGCTGTCAGCAGCTTCGGAAAATATACTATGAAATGAATAGACTGGCTTCCTACAGAAATTTTGGTGACGGAAAAGAAAATTAAATACTTGAAACCATCAAATTTTAATTCAGTGATTTTTTTCATGTTGCAGAGAAGCAATTAGACACCTACACCCTGACCAGCTCCTCCACCTTCTTGCCTTACACAGATGCTGTTACGCTTACGAACCGATGAAGAGCTGTGGCTCAGCACTGTTATACAACGCCTATTCTGAAGGTGCACTGAAGCATGGAATGAATGCAGCAGGAGAAAATAGGCCATAAAACAGATCTGTCTTCCAAGGCCCTGACTCGGAGGTGAAGGGAAAGCTGCGTGTCTCCTGTTGAGCAGAGCACGTCATGCTGGGACACGCCGTGACAAGGGACAAAACCAGCACTGGCCACATCTCACCAAAGAATAAGCAAAAAAAAACCCTAAGCTTTAGCAGAGAGTAAGCAAATTTTGATTTGCTTAATCAAGATTTCCTCAAAAATGTGGCCTGGAGATACGATGCTACACACACAACAACAGGGAAAGGCTGGCAGGAATCAGGATCTGAAGATGGTGGAGCTCAACACGCTTCTGTCAAAAGAGCCAGCAGTCCCATGGTTCATAAGGCATCTTATGTACAACATCACAAGGTTTTTAATCAGGTGGTTTTTAATCCCCCAGGTAGAAAAAGCCGAAGTGATTACAAGAGTACAAACGTCACCCCAGCAGAGACACCACGAGGCAACTTGAGGGCAACAATTATTTTGTGACATTAACTTTATAATTTGTGCTTAAAGAGAACTATTCTCTGAAAGGAACTACGAGCAATGAAAGAGGGAAAGTAAATAGGTGTGTGGCTAAAAGTGTTTTGCTTTGTTTTATAATGCACACACCCAGTTCATCTGTGAGCTTTTTAAGGCCATCCACTTTCACAGTTCAGGAAACCGAAACCTCAAATTAACGGAAAATCATTCTATGATTACGAAAGGATCACTTAAACCACAAGAAAAGCAAATCAACTGAGGCAGAACTTAGGAGCCAAGGAATTTCAAAAAGATGGGCTGTTTGTTTGTGACTCTGAGGGAATGAGATGGGTGGTCTGAACTTTCTGAGCAAGGTTTTTAAACTAGCTGTTACCTTCATACCCCTGAACTGTCCAGGCAGAGGCTTCTGGCAACAAAGCCAAGCAAACTAGCTCTAATAAGGCTGCAAAAGAGGCCAGTTACCCAAATCTGAAATAAACCCCCACAAAAAAGAGCATGGAACTGTGAGGCAGGGAGAGCATGGCTAAACCTAAAGTTGCTGGGAAGAAAAGGCATCTAGACTGGACAGGACCCACAAGAGTCTGCTCCTGCTGCATCCATGGAGTCAGAGGGCCAGACGATGGGAGCAAAGAAAGCAGCCCTGAGGAAGGGAGGCAGAAAAGGACTTCATGAAACTCTTTAAAACTAACTCGTGTCCAAGTAAGTAACAGGAGTTTTGAACATCTATTTTTCTTTTCATTTTGAGGACTTGGGAAAAGGGGTGAACTGGCTTGTAAAACAAGGGAAACTGCTAGGAACATAAAGCTTAAGAAAAACAAATTAATTCACCTCTAATATCATGAGAAAGGGTTGCAAAGGAGACCATCAGAGATGCATGGCTGGCCAGGTAAAGCCAAAGGGAATCTGGGGGAAAAGAAGAGAAGGGGGACAGCAGTAGAAGAGAAAAGGAAGAGTACAGCAGGCCTCAAGGTAAAGCTCAAAGATAGGAGAATTCATCTTTCACAAAGAACTCAGCTATTAATGCGGAGTTCAGCTAATGAACACACACACAATGTGAGAAATATGCAGCACAGGACAGCTCAAAAATTATATTATTTGCATTTCAAAAGGTTAGGCAGAAGGGGACTGTAGGCTGAGTCATTTAAGTGAGATCAAATAGCAAGAGCAATGGCAAAACCCAAGCAGCTCTCATTAAGAAAGACAGGGTTGATTGCTTTGGATTTTATTGTTATTACTTGTAACTGCAACTGTTTGGTGAGCACTAGAAGCGTTATCTTTAAACGAATCCCTAAGCATGTGATTTATTAGGAATAAACTGATCAAGTCTTTAAGGGTAGATGCTTTAACTCACAGCTACATTCTGCAAATAGAGAATACAAAGCGATTGAAACTTAAATCAAAAAGAGCTCTCAGGGATTCCAAGAATGATCACCACTCAGTTGATTTATCAGGCAGTTACAACCACAATAGAAAAACTCCAAAAACTATGGGTGGGGCAGAAACAGATGCTAAATATGAACTAGCGCTTCCAATAAAGAGAGTGAAATGTAAATACTTCAAGAGACCGGGAAAGCAGAAGCCCTGAGAGCTGGAGGCAATGACAACGTATGCAGCAAACTGTCCGAGCTTTCCAGCAAGAACATCAGAAGCTTCGTGTTTTTATTTATTAGGGAGGTGATTCTGCCAGTGAGATCCCACCTGGAGACCTGTGTCCAGCTCTGAGTCCTCAGCACAAGAAGGACATGGAGCTGTCGGAGTGGGTCCAGAGGAGGCCATGAAGATGCTCCAATGGCTGGAGCTCCTCTGCTGTGAGGACAGGCTGAGAGAATCGGGGTTGTTCAGCCTGGAAAAGGCTCCAGGGAGACTTTATATCAGCTTTCCAGTATCTGAAGGGGGCCTACATGAGAGACGGGGAGGGATTTTTTACAGGGGCATGTAATGACAGGACAAGGAGCAATGGCTTTAAACTGGAAGAGGGGAGATTTAGATTAGACACCAGGAAGAAATTTTTCACTCTGAGGGTGGTGAGACCGTGGCCCAGGCTGCCCAGAAGAGCTGTGGCTGCCCCATCCCTGGAGGGGTTCAAGGCCAGGTTGGATTGGGCTAGGGGCAACCTAGTCTGGTGGGAGGTGTCCCTGCCCAGGGCAGGGGGTGGGAGTGCTGCATAGTCTTTAAGGTCCCTTCCAACCCCAACCAGTCTATGAGTCTATGATGAAATAAACAAAGACACCCCGTGAGCTTTAGCAATTGGTGCACTCCAGACATCTCTGTAGCATCCTGGAGAGATGGGGACCGCAGAACTAACTCAGTGCTAAGGTTTTACAGTAACACAGAGCCCTGGACACAAATACAGAAAACCATCTTACCTAGAGAGCTGCAGAAGAAGAATAAAGGAGAAGATGCATAAGAGGAAGACAGCAGTTACCATGCCCACAATTTTCCCAGGCAAAGGGGACTATGAAACTGTTCCCCAGACAGAGCTGGGGTTAATTAGGTTAGCATTAACACATCACTAAACAGGCATGATGCAACCTGGCTCCTGTGGTGTAAAACAGACATGGGAACACTCCTTTCCACCAGCACAGACGCAAGGTCTGAACTCCCAACGGACAGGCATGGTAGGAGTAAATACTTTGTGTTTGCCAGCACAATTAGCCTGGGAAACGGTGACAAGCTACGGTCAGCATGGTCAGGAGCAGCCATCCATCCCTCTTGCTCTACAGCCTGCAGAAGGGCAAATTATTCCAAGTCACCTGCTGCAAAAAGAGAAGTGGAAACTCCGGAACATAACCGAGAGTCACAGCTGAGTAAATTCCCATTAAGAGCAAGAGGGAAGAGCCCGTTCCAGCAGATACTGCAAGAGAAGAGGAGTTCCGCAGAGGCTGTTTTTAAGAGGCCGTTCCCAAATAGCTGGAAGGGAATCTGGCATGGAAAAAGAGGTCGAAAGTTACAGAAGTGTAAAACAGCCCTGACTTGGCAACAGGAATGAATCCTGACACTCACAGCTTTGAAAAGCAACTATTTCGACATCCTTTTTTCCTGCTATGCATCCTGTAAAGTGCACCCTTCTGAATTGCACTGAAGACCAGAGCTCAAGCAAGAGCCATAGACACAGCCACCATTTGCATTTAAAACAGGTAACAGATTAGGGATGGCACCCATGCAACTCCTGTTTTGTCAGGATTAACCCTCCACCTCTAATTGTTCTTCTTGCATTTACTATTTACATCTCCAAATGAATGACTCCTTTCTCTTCCAAAATACTCTGTAGCTCCAGGAGCAGTAAGAGCCACAAAAGTCTCAGCTGACCACAAAAGCACTATGCCCAGACCAGCCATGCAGCACACACATGAACTGGCAGGCTGGGATTGCAGGGGCTACCTCAGCAGATTTAGTCAGAGGTATTTTTAAACACAAGTCTAAAATTAACCCAGAGCTCCTCAATAAAAACGCTCACACTACTGCAGCTTGACTCCCACCTCTCATCTTCTCTCAGGCCCGCAGCACCGCAGGCTGTTCAGTGCCCACAGTGGAAGTACGCAGGCGATACACGGACGGGATCCAACGTCTAAATAGCTTCCCCCATTAGAAAAAAATGAAAGAAAGCAGCAAGACATGCAATCAGAGCTTCTGCACATTTAGATTTATATTTATACCAACACGCTCTACACTCTACAGATCTTTGGTTAAAAAAAAAAACAAAACACTGAAGTCATGTGTTTCTACACCGTGCTTTTTGGATATTGTCACCTACAAAGAGAACACTGTTCAAGACAAAACCACGGATTCATGAGCTACTTAGATGCCTAAAGGTAGATGTCATGGAAACTTTCAGAGGCTCTGCTCTAAATTTTTAAGTACCTAAATCGCTTTGTAGATCCGGCCCTGTTGTTAGAATTGCTTTTATTATTGATAACATTGGAATTAAATGCACCTGGGGTGATGCGATGGCAAATATTAACATTTTTTAAACCTCAAACCCCAGCCACAAGAGAAGTACTGACTATTTTATTTCATGAAATACATTTAGTTTGAAAAACCACATTAGTGCATGCACCTCTTGGCAGTAAGAAACAGTGCAAGACAGATAACGCCGGACAAACGACCAGAGGAAGGTGCCACCTTCCAATAGTTGGTCTTTAGGGCCGTAGCATTCACATGTACTTTTTCATAGGGGATAACTCCAGCCAGTGCCACAGATTCCTCTACAGGCATGCTTGAGGCCAAACTCTGGCCCATACCAGGTGTGCTGTTAAGATCCATGTGGGAACCTGAGGCCACAGAAGGAAAATGAAAGCTCCTAAAAATAAAGGAACTGTCATCCAAGATGAACCATCTACAGATGCAAGATGGTCCCACCTCAGGCATGTGAGCCCAAAGCCCTGGCACTAAGGAAGGAAAGAGCAGCAGGACTGGGAGAGCTGGAGAACAAGCAGGATTACGCTTCCGTGTGACCTACATACCGGTGGTGCAACAGCCGGTACCAGGGGAAATGCTACCAGAGGCAACTGAGATGCTTGGAGAACAATCAGCTCCTTGACAGGTGGGATAGAACACATAGTGTGGGGTAAATCTCTTTCAAAGTCCAGAGCAGATGACTAAAAAGGTGTTTATGAGGCAGGAAGCTTCACTTCTGCCAGGCAAATACACCTGGGGTTGATGAGGCCTCTTCTGTGGGGATTTTTGTTCTTTTCTTTTATGAAGCTCCAGCTCCTTTCAATCAAAAAAGAATTCCACAGAGCTGGCACCGAACCTTGACCAAACCTCAAGGGAAACTGCCAAGATGAATACAGGAAGGGAAAGGCATTCTTGAGACACCCCAGGAATAAGCCTCCTGTTCAGGATGGCTGATAGCCTCCAAGTCACAGCAATCCAGAGAGAAAGGAGACACTTCATCTTGCCTAGACCATCCAAGAGGAATCAAGGAACACACAATACACGTCTGCAGGTAACAGCAACTACAACGAAGAGGTACTGCAGGGCAAGTCACGTATGACCTTGACTGCTAACAGTGCACAAGTACCCGTGCTGGTCCATATTCTGAAGAGGAGCAGGCACCAAGAATACACTCTTTTTATGTGCAATACAAACTCACACAGGCTTAGAATAGCTGACACTGACACTGCAGGTTTCCTATGACACGTTATGCCTAAGCACATGCCGTTCTGTATTGACTGAAACATACCCTTTCACTGTAACACAGGGCTCACAGCTATCCTCACCAACCACGCCTCAGAAGGATCTCATTAAATAATGTCTGTTGGCTGGTTCTTCAACACTCACTATGCACCCCATATTAACATTTAAAAACAAAACAAAACAAAACAAAACAAACCCAAACATTGCTGGAATTTTTTTCTAATGCTTTTTCTTAAGGTAGAAAGTCCATGAGATATGCGCAGGGCTCCTCCTTCCCCTGCAGCCAGGCATCGGGGAACCCACGTAGGTGAAAAGTTGTTATGAATGAAAGTCACAGGAAACCAGACTCCAGTGCCACTTTCACTGAACCACTGTTATTTTTATCAGTCCTAAACTGCTAGAAAGTGTACATGCTACTTCCTTCATAAACCTCATATATACATTTCACCAATTTAGCCCACTAAATGATACTTATTCCTAAAAATAAGCAGTGGGTATGAAGCCTGAGCCCTGCCAAGTTCCCAGAATTCTCAGTATTTACTCAAACTCTACAAAAGAGCCGTGAGAAAAGTGGAAGTAAAGACTGGAGATGCGTGCTGGTTCATCACATGTCAGGCATAACCAGAGGAATGCCTTGTAACTACACTTTGGTTCCCATACTTAAAGAAAAACGAAGAGACATGCACGAATGGAGAGATAATTCTCAGCACTGCGTGTTTACAGACTGACATCCCAACTGAATTTTTACAGGTTTAATTCTAATAGCAGCGTAAAAACCTCTTGGAAGCTCCTTACTAATCAAAAAGGTGCAACAAGAAAGGTGTAACTCTAACTTATTAAAAACCCCAAACTGTGGCCTTCTTAGATTTTTCCAAAACACCTACTAAAATTGCAATTAACATTGCCTGTTGCTAGCTTTCATATTTAACTAAAGAAATAAGGTGCAAGGGAAAAGGAACTGTTGCCTCCACAGTTCTAAGGTTTAGATCAAAAGGTAATACACTATAAACTTATTACGGCCTCAAAGTTGTCACAGGCACTGATGGAATCCGCCAGGAATATGTAATGCTATTATTCCTGACATTTGGTGTTCTGAAGTCAAGGTTTTTGGGATTATCAAAAACTTTGCCAGCAGCAGGAGAAAACTACCTCCAGCATCAAAATTCCCCAGGAAGTACTGGGGGATATGCACTGGGTGAAACTGGGAAAGCAATGACTGAGGTCAGTTGGCTTTATTCAAACAAATCTACACCATGATGTTCTGCAAGAAGCATAATGAAAACACTGTTTTCAAAGTAGATATTGCTTAATCTTGTCAGCCTGACTGTACAAAACCACTTTTAACTGGAATAAAGGCAAGGATGAGGACTATCAAAAGTAATGCAAGATTTAAACACACGCACGTACCTCCAGGAACCAAGTCTGATGGAGTAGAACACACACATGGGTGAGAAGCCGGTGCTTCCCATGGTACAGAACCAGAAACACAGACCTCGCCAGAGAGATCAAACAACAAACCCCAGCTATTTCAGAGCCCCTACCAAGAGATGTGCCCAGTATATAAAGTCCCCAGTACACCAGAGCCCATAATGCTACACCACTGGCAATAAAATATCTAGGACATCAGGGAAGCCCTTTAAGGAAAAACAACAACAACGAAACAAAAAAGAAATGAGGTGAAAAAACTGAACTCTGCCCCATTACTCAGCTAACAGCCTTCACAAATACCAGTATCAGAAGACTGCTCCTGTAAAAAAATGAAAAAGGAATTGATCCATCTTATACTTGATTCCCCAGTGAGGTCCTAATTCTGCATTTTGCTCTGAGTTATCTGTTATAGTGCAACATCGTGGTGACTTTCCTTAGAATAAACATTTACTTATGTGCACAGAGAGTCACTGCCCAAGCGAATAGGAGAGTGGCCAAGAGCCAGAGCCCCACTATGAACGAACAACCTCAAGACAAAACCTCCAGTAAGATTGTATCTAGTACCAAAAGCATTTTTAGGAGCAAACATTTCTGTTACGGATTAAACATAGCTGCTTTCCAAGCAGTATTTAATTAGTCAAGCCAGAAGATTTTACAGCTTTTAAATTGCTTTTAAACTCACACACGCACAGGTTCTTCTCTCTTATACCCTGCTTGTGACCTGCATCTTCTCCTTTCCCTAGGCAAGTCATTCTATTATTGATTAAGCACTGTCCATCAACGTTTTCCTAAATGAGCACATCAATGCTGCCCCAAACAGTCACTGACTCTTTGAAACCCAACTCCTAAAAATATTGTCTTGTAATCAATGGATCATGTTTAATGAATCCAAATGTTCCACTGTTTCACTATAAAAATGAAATGAAAGAGCCAGATGTACTTAAAGGAATACAAAAGTAATGCAGATGTAATTATAAGGCATTATGGTATAGATACATATTTATGGCTACCAAATAACAGTGCTATAAAAAAGCCACATAAAAATAATGCCTTGTCAAAAACATGCATCTGCTTTAACGAGACATGAAGTGATTTGAAGACCCAGGATGACCTGAGTTGACAGCAGCAGTTCCCTGCCTGTCCAACGGCCTGCCCGGCCTTCGTAAGCCCAAAAAAAGACTCGGAGGAAGGGATATAAAGAAAAACTGACATGCACTACGAAATGTAGGACGTGCTGTGAGGGTGGACAGCCCAATACTTCATATTGTGCTAGTTTGTCACATTATGTAAGAAAAAAAAATTAGCATTTCCAGCCACGTAAACTCCAAACAAGACCACTGTTATTGATCTTTTTTATATGCTTGAACAGCTGGCTTTTCCATAGCCGACATAATTATAGCATGTAACCACAATATACAGAACTGTGCTTCCCAGAGTTATTAGTATGATGCAACATGCATTAAGCAGTTCGTGAAACACAAAAACACAACATTGAAACTTACAGTATTTAACAAAATTCTTCTGAAAATCTTTCCTAGAATTGACAAAGGCTCTTCCTCTTTCAGTTCCAACTACAAACACATCTGTTTCATATACAGCAATACAGGCAACTTCTGCCTTGGACTTGGCAAGTTCTTTACACTATAAAAAGAAAAAAACACCAAAAAGCTTTTATTACCATAGTTTAACGAGTAGAGTTAATACAAATGTTTGTGGTATCGTGTATAACAGTTATTACTTCTGGTTCGAGCATCCACCCTTTGAAGGTATTGCAAGAAACACAACATCAGCCATTAGCAAAAGATAATTTATACATCTGGAGGGCTTTTCATCAGGAATCTTAAAAGCATTGTAGATGCATTAGTGGAATTAAGGCCTCGTCTAGACCAAGAGATTGCGCTGTTTTTAATGAAAATGATTTATGACATCAATCCATGCAAAATTATCCCTTCCTGGTTAATCATATTGAGTGTCTTACACCAACCCCAACTTTCAACAGGACTTTTGGTTCATGCAGAGCACACAGTTAGCACAGGCTATTGGGAAAGGTGTGATACCAGCAGGAAGCTGACTGTCCTCTGCCTCCCCCTGCCTGCTGCCTTCTCCTGCCTACTGCCTCCTCCTTCCTCCTCCTGCCCGCTGCCTTCTCCTGCCTCCTCCTGCCCACTGCCTCGTGCTTTCTGCTGCCCTCTCCTGCTCGCTGCCCCCTCCTGCCCTCTCCTGCCCACTGGATTCAGGCCAGTTCCCCCAGAGCAGGACTGCACCTTCCCTCTCAACACCTCAACGTCTTCTGCTAGGAGAAACCCCTGGCAGAGCAGTAAGGCAGGAAACCTACAGTGCAAGGAGAGAGCAAAGATCCTAAGAAAATCAGGGAGATCATCATGCAGTGGTCACAAAAAGTCATTTGTCCTGGGAACTCAAACCAGATTTTGCAGTAACCTATAAACACATGAACAACTGCAGCATGAGAGGAAAAGGTGAGAAGGCTTTTTGGAACTAAATATTCCCACTGGAGAAAAAAAGGTGGGCAATCAACTATTTTATAACCACCTCATTCAAAGTTTAGTAAAAAGAAATTTTTTTGTTTTGCTTATTATTTAAGAATGCAATTTTAAAGAATCAAATTTTTCACGGTGCCTCAACTGCAAGGGAACAGGACAGGCAATTCAGGTCTGGCCAACCTTAAACCCCACTACATAACTTCTACATAAGAGGTAATATGCCAACTTAAAAAAACAAACCAAAACCAAACATATTTTCTGAACAAGTTTTGCTGAATTAGTGCAGCAGCTGAGGACAAGGCATTAGCCTCAAGGCCATTTATTCACTCCATATTACAGACGACAAAGACCGGAACACACTCTGGCCTTTCAACCACGCTCTACCTGAGCAATCAAGACATATTTCCCGTTTGCTTAATTTGACAAAGCGATTTTTAAAACAATCACAGCGCAACAAGAACCAAGATGACTGTTGTGAGGACCGTTAGCACGATCTTCCGCCAGCAAAAAGAGAGAGTTCCAGCTGGTGGGACAGCAGGCAATAAGGTCTAAATCTAACACGAGCTCTCTCCCGTGGCCCAGCAGGAGGCAATAAGTTGGTGTAATCCCACATGGGCCAAGACAGAGTTACGAGGCACTCACTTGACTTCTCTACTAACCATTGACTCAAGCGCTGACATGAGGAATGTAACCACCATTCTGCTTTCAGAGGAGTCCTCATCATGGATGGACGTCACTGGGGCGGTAGCTTGGGCCATCTTCCTTCTATAAAATGAAAGTAAAAGGCCTGGTCACGCCACAGTGCAAGAGAACTAAAACCTGTCTTACCGAAGCAAAGAAAAAAAGGAATAATACTCAAACCCCCAGGACACACCACGCACACATACAAGCAAGCAAACATACAGGTAAATCAACAAGAGGAAGAGCTCACACTGCTATTATTTCATGCACCTTGTTCTTTCATCCAAAGCTGGAGCTAAAGATTCAAAAGTTAAAATGTTGTGCCATGACTTGAGCACAAACTCTTTGTGCCTAGAAAGATGCATATTAATTCATTAGCTGAATTAACATCAATCGGTCTTTCTAAGCATATTTGCAACTCTGGCAGCCTAGGTAGAACACAGCAAAAAAAAAAAAAAAAACCCTGGCATTAACAGAGAGAAAAGAAATGGCAAATCATAGTTATGGCCCAAATATTAGAACAATCCTTTCTGTAATTACCATGGTCTAGCTCAAAACAAATGACCTCCACCCTGCCCCAAAATCACAGCATCGGAGACTACAGTATCAGCAAACAGAACGTCACATTTTTATTCCCATGTTCTTCAGTCGTAGGATTAACTCCAAAGCTGAGGAGTCCCAATTAAGGTGCCAAAATTAAAAACTGAATTTCAGCAGTGACAAAAAAAAAAAAAAAAAAGATAAATAAAAAGAGACATTTAAACCTATTTTCTGCATGTCATTCAGGACACTTTCAAGTTATTTAAGACATAAGTAATTATCAGGACTTGTTTATGCTTCTGCTGGCAGAACTGTCTATACGAGAATGAATATATTGAATTTCAGCAGCTTCAGCAGCTGCTAAAAGCACATTTTTCTATTGGAGTGTTGCAACTTGCTATGTTTACACATTATCTAAAGCAATAACCTGATGTGCCTGGGGGAGGAGAGAACCTGCAGAGATTTAGCTGTTACAGCTCCATGGGCAAGCCTTGAGAAAAATCACCTCAAAAGTCAAGATAGCTCAGATAAACAAGACACTTCACAACGGCTCAATGAGACATCTTGCTGCTCCTGTAGAACCTGGCCACAAGTGGCTCGAGCTTTCAAAGGTGACGTGTATCCTATTAGAGGTGCAGACAAGCCAAGGCAGCACAACCAACCATTCTGTGTGATCACACATGCCTACATTTGAAAAAAAAAAATTAAAATGGCACTGTGTTGTTCTTTTGATAGGACTTGCAAACTGGAGGGGAAAGCACAACAGACACGCTGCAGCCTTCTGGCTCCCCAGCCACAGGCCAGTAAGGTTTAAATAGCTTTAAAAATGAGTTATGGATAGAGTGGCAGTGGCAGAGTCCGCAGCTCTATGAGGATGCAGGTAATGAGATGTTTGAAGGACGTTGACTGCTTTGGTGACCTAAGAGAGGGTGCGCTAGGGATAGGGAGGCGGGGGCTGACAGGGTTATCCCCTGGAGGACGAAGGGCATCTTACTTATTGCTTGTGGAATATCAGAGGGAAAAGGTAGATTATGATGTGACATAAATAAATCAACCTTCATTGAGCCATGATTTTTGATACCTAATAGAGTTCTCAAGCTCATCTTTGGAACTCCTTTAGGGTTGGGATGCTGAGAGTGACTTTAAACATGATCTAACGCTTTTAGAATTTTTACAACTTTAACAATCCAATACTGAAGACAAAATAGAACATAACTACGCATTTCCCCCTTCTCCCATGTCTCTGCTCGCTGTCTGATGGAGTTGCTCTGCATCAGCTCAACACCTCCCAGGCCAGCACTGGCATGAACACACCTTCTGAGCCATCTGATGGCAAATCACACCTGAAAGATTCCCCCCCCCTCCTTTTGCCAGTTTTTCGCTTTCAGACAACAGTTTTCTCCACTTTCCTTATCTATAGCACTGGAACAGTGTTTAGGATTAGGAGAGTAAGCTGTGTATAGGTCAGTAGATCTAATGAGGCTGGCTGCCTTTCCAAGATCGCCATTGCCCCACGTGAATCCCCAGTGCAAAGCCTTGAAAAAAGTATAACACCCCATTACCAACATGTTACACAAAAAGGCCAATTTAAAAACCATCCTTTGAACAACTATAAGCTGGCTGCCAGAGTACCACTTATGATATATCTATTAATCCTAATCAAATATTGCTAAAAAAGAACTTCCAGATCAGTTAATATTAGTTATATATATCCTTTAGTTATATATAAATCCTTCAGTTTAACTCTGCCAAGATGAACCTTTGTCCAAGTAAAGGCTTGTAACAATGAACAAAGCCTTGCAAAATACACTGGTGGAAGCCTGCGGTCAGTTGGGGTCAACTGTCCCTGCTGTGTCCCCTCCCAGCTCCTTGTGCCCCCCAGCCCATCATTGGTGGGGTGGGCTGAGGAGCAGAAAAGGCCTGGGCTCTGTGTAAGCTCTTCAGCAATAACAAACACATCCCTGTGTTATCAACACCGTTTTCAGCACAAATCCAAAACACAGCCCAAACCAGCACAGTGCCTGAGGAGAAGTTCCCCATTAATGGGGGAATGGCGTCTACAGCATGGGATATTCCCCATTTATATACTGGATATGGTGTCCATGGCATGGGATATTCCCCATTTATATACTGGGAATGTGTCTATGGTATGGAATATCCCTTTGGCAGCTTTTTCTGTCTGTGCTCCCCCTCAGTTCCTGTGGGGAGCCGAAGAAGTCCTTGACTTAACATAAACATCACTTAGCAATAACTAAAACAATACGTGCTATCCACATTGTCCTCATAGGGAATTTAAAATACAGCAGCTACTAGCAAGAAAATGAACTCTGTCCCAGCTGAAACCAGGACACAAACACTGAGGACAGATCTCCTTAGGACCCCAAAATACAGCTGGATGCAAGTTTGCGTGAGCTCATCCTTACACACCACTGAAGATTTGCTGCTCCCTGGGGAAAAAATGTCAGCTCCTGCAAGATCCCCATGGGACACTTCTGATATTAGGTAAAAAAAAGGTATTGTAGCAGAATACAAAAGTTCACAATTCGTTACAAAGCTGGAACAAGAAGAAACGTAACAGAAATACACCATTAAAAAAAAAAATAAAATAATCTAACTGGAAGCCAGAGCTTTTCTTGGCTCCACTTGGCTTCTTTGCCTTCTGGGCCAAGACACAATTTCAGCATATTTAACTCTGCCCAAATATTGGCCTTCTGACAAAGGACAGAACTTGGTTCTTTTCAAACTGTACAGATTAATACTCACACGCTGTTAAGTACAAATCAATCTTTATAAACAGATCTTGGCTAAAAATCTGTGTTATTTTTCCTACAATTTGGTTCAGTGATCCTGTATCTCAGAGGAAGTTTAGCCTGACAGTTCTTAGCAAACCTAGCCCAGAAACTCCACTAGGATGCAAACCTACCACCACCGTTCTTCCTGATTTTCTGTAATACATCCACCCCAACCACAGTGCACACAGGGTTGGGAGATTCCCACCTTCACCCTCCAGCGTCTCTTCAGAGCTGACCTAGGTAATCCCGTTAGGATGAGCTATTTTCCTTGTTATGACGTGTCATTGATCATCTCAAAATTACACAAAACACTCTAGAAACAGCAATTTTCAGCTCCTTTCATACCACTAGATTGCTCAGGCGGAGTGGAAATACAACAAGCTTCACAGCAAGGGTGCTCAGACTGCGTGACGCCTCTGCCTTCAGATAAACACAACTATTTTTTGAGAGGAAGTTTTTTTAACAGCCACAGCCCAAGAGAAACAGAAGCAAAGGATCTGGAAGTTCCTGCACAAATCCACTGCTAGTTCTTCACCACCTGCATCTGGTGCATATGGACTATGAATCAATCCAGACGAGAAACACCCATGTTACCTCTGTAGAGGACCAGCCTGTTCTGGAACACAAACGCTGCACACCAAAAGCAGCTCCAGATGTTCAGAGCCAGCTCAATCCAAAGCGAAGAGGCAGAGGCAGGTATGGCAGAATGCAACTCTGCCTACACCAAAACCAAGAGGGTGAAGCTTCCCAACTTCAGGAACAGGAAGGAGAGTCAATATGGAGATACCACAGAGCATTTAGTCAACTCAAACCCATCTGGGTTTATTGCTTCTGGGCTACTATCAGCTCTTCAGGACAGAAGATGGCTGCCTTGGAGGTACAAACATGGACTCATCGGCTGGAGAGCAGCATCACGTACATATGCATGGGCAGCTCTTAGCTAAGACTGCACCCAGGCTATGAACCCCCCCTAAAAATTAATAAAAATAACTCTGAATGACAGCAGAGAAGTCTTAACGCACCAGGGAGGCTCTGCCCATCCTCCCTCATCAGGGTTTAAGCCCAAGTGGCCACCAGGGACACAAGCCAATCACTCATCAGGATGGGGAGGAGAACTAGGGGGGGGGAAAAATGAAACCTTGTGGGTTGAGATAAAGGCAGCTTAATAGAACAGTAACGGATGAAAAGATAATAGTAACAATAATTATATAAGGGAACAGTGCAATGCAATTGCTCGCCACCCCGATGGTCAGTTGCCCAGCCCATCCCCAGCAGTGATCGTGGATACCTACCCCCCTGGCAGCCTCCATTTATATACTGGTCATGGTGTCTATGACAATAATAATAATGGTACAAGCATATACAATAAGAGTGATGCAATGCAATGGCTCCCCAGCAGCGATCACAGATCCATAACCCCCGGCCGACCCCAGTTATATACTGGGCATGTGTCTGTGGTACAGAATATTGCCCATTTATATACTGGGCATGGTGTCTATGGTATAGAACATTCTTTTGGCAGCTTGTCCTATCTGTGCTTCCCCTCAGCTCCTGTAAGGAGCTGAAAAAAAGATCTATAAGCATTACCTACCAACAATTAAAACAATGTGTTACCCACGTTATTCTCCTATGGAAGCAGCTACTAGGAAGAAAGTTAACTCTATCCCAGCTGAACCCAGGAGACCCCTCCACATGCACTCCCTGAAGTATCTCCATTCCTTTTTTCCCCAACCTCTTATCTGGAGCAGCAGAGTGGCTGGTTCAGGAAAAGTGCACTTCACGATGATCGAAATCAACATCCTTGCTCCTTCTCTCACTGAAAACTAAGTGTGTTACACTGAATACTAAGCTGTATCACCTTCTAGCCCCAGATACCAGGAATACAGATGTGGCTTCTCACCCGAGGCGCAGGTTCCTGGGTGAGAAGCTCTTGCCATTCACCCCCGACACCAGTACAACCATTAAACCCACAAACCACAGCAGCTGTGATGGTGGCTGTCACCACTTCAACCCAGCTCCCACTGCGGGGATTTAACTCACAGCAGAAGAATCAACAAGAGGCAGCAGTGAGGGTTTTTACATTAGGCTTTACCCCAACAAAAGACACCAGAAACACCAGTTACGGCACAGAACACCACGCCACGCAGAAATGCGATCTCCCTGAAACTCAACACACTGTCCCAAAATCCCTACTGCAGCTCTCACCGATTTAAGCTTTCCTGTTTTTTTTGCTTTTTCTTTTTTTTTTTTTTTTTTTAATTAACTCCAAGGGCAGCCAAGCAGAAGGTCAGCAACCAAAGGCATTTGGGAAAGAGAACAAGGGCCCCAAACAAATCGCGCTCCGAGGGAAAGCCCTGGTTCACCCCAAGTGGTACCCAGATGGCACAAAGCCACACTAAACCAGTGGCGTTTGGCTGAGGGAGGGAGCAATGACATGGTTCATTGCTGTCCCACTCTCAGCTGGGACAGAGTTCACCTTCTTCCTGGTACCCGCTGTGTTTTGGATTTACTATCAGAATAATGCAGGTAATTCAGGAATTACAGTGGAACCGCATAAACAAAATGAAATATTAATCCCAGCAGTCCTGACTGGTGTAATTATATTTACTTAGTCAACATGATGATCATGTGGAGTAACAGCTACTTTAGTTCTGTGCGTCCATCAACACTTACACATAATATCTGAGAAGCTGAGTGAGTCTAAACTCTATTGGCATTTATTTCATTATAACAAAAATGGTGCTGGCACATTCTCCAGAGTAAGAAACTGCTGTCCTTGCTAGTGCGAGCTGGTTTGGGAATGTGTGACTAACTTTTTGCCAGAAAATTAAAAAAAAAAAATCACAGCCTTTCCAGATGACCATGAGCTTCAATCAAACTTCTATGAACTTCTATGAAAAGGTTCTCACCCCTGACAGGTAAGACCAAGGGCTGCCAGGAACCTCTTAAAAGGCTGTATGTGCGACAAACTTTTACACCATTAATTTACCTATGGTATTTGCAAGCCTTTATTTTCATTTGGGTTTTCTGTTTATTTGTTTAAAGAAAAAAACAAACATGTTTTATAGGATTTTGTTATTTTCATTGCAGAGTTAAAACTAGAGAAGCAGAAAGAAATACTTGGTATATTTTAAAACACAGTCTAAAAGTTGCTCCTTTCTGGGAGATATTAAGCCAAAGATTTGTGCACACTGACAACAACTCAGCAACACGATCAGCTTACACAGGGCTGGCTGCTGTCATTAAATGGTCACCACCACGATACTCCTCTCTAGCAACTTATACACCAAGCCTGTGGCATTCCCACTCTCCTGCTCCTCCCCACCCCAGGTCTCTCTGAGCATTCCCACTCTCCTGCTCCTCCCCACCCCAGGTCTCTCTGAGCATTCCCACTCTCCTGCTCTTCCCCATCCCAGGTCTCTCCAAGCATCCCTACTTTCCTGCTCTTCCCCAGACAACCCACTCCCCCCCCTCCACCAGTCGGCCAGAGCCCAGATTTGCTGCTGGGAGGGTAAAACTGAAGCACCAGACTGAATTCACTGTTAATTCACCTGGTATATAAAAGGGGAAAAAAAAAATCTAAGTGCTTCTATGATTTAAGAGAAAAAAATAAAGAAAGATCATTCTGCTTCCTATATGGCGCTTCAGGCTCTCCTCACCTGAGCTGCCTGTGCACTCACACCAGTGCTTGGGCTCTGGTCTATACAGGTCTGCACTGTCAGTACTAGTTTCAGCAGGGACAGAGTTAATATTCTTCCTGGTCGCTGCTGCGTTTTGGATTTAGTATGAGAAGAATGTCCATAACGCACACTGGATTTGTTGTTGCTAAGCGATGTTTATGTTAAGTCAGGACTCTTTCAGCTCCCTACATGGACTGTGGGGGAACACAGACAGGACAAGCTGCCAAAGGAATATTCCATACCATAGACACCATGCCCAGTATATAACTGGGATTGGCCAGGGGGTATGGATCTGTGATCGCTGCTGGGGAACCATTGCATCACATTGGTCTTTTTGTATATGCTTGTACCATTATTATTATTATTATTGTTATTTTCTCGTCCATTATTGTTCTATTAAACTGTCTTTATCTCAACCTAGGAGGTTTCCTTTTCTTCCCCGCCCCCCCGAGTCTCCTCCCCATCACACTGGGTGGAGAGTGAGTGAACAGGTTCGGCCTTGGGGTTACACCACNTCGTCCCGCCCCCCCGCCTCTTCCCTCAGGGAGCGCCAGGCCTGGGGAAGGGGCGAGAAGGTGGGAGGGGATCCCCTCATGGCGCCGCGGGATAACGGTCCGGTCCCTCGCACCGGCGGTGTCCGCCGCTGCCCTCCCCACTCACCCGCCGCCGGGCGCGGACAGCCCACTCCCGCTGAGCCGGAGGCAGAGGAGGAGGCGCTGCCGGGCGCGGCGGAGGCGTTTTCCCCGCGGCCACGCAGCTATGGGCCCATCCGCCTCCTCACGGTGTCGGGCTGAGCCCAACGCCGCTCCGGAGGAGGGCGGGCGGGGAAAGGGGAGGGGTTTTTTGCCAGCCGAGGCTCAGCCGCGCAGGCGCCTACCGAGCGGTGGCCGCCGGGAGCTGCAGTGCGGAGGTGGCGGCGCGGCCGGACCGAGGGGCAGGCGGTGGACTGCGGCTCCCGTCGTGCCCCGCGCCGCGCCGCAAGATGACCGCCCTCCGCACTTTCCCGCCTTCTCCGCGGCCTATCCCCAGGGAGACCCAAGAGCCGCCGGCTTGAGGGGCGAGCGGGAGCCCCGGAAGGGTCCCCGCCTGTCGGAAGCCGCTGCTGTTACCACCTGGTACTATCCCCGACGAGCCCCGCCACCTTCACCCTCTTGCCGTAATAAAACCATCCAGGCCCAACAATGTTCTCGGAACCAACACCAGCAGCGAACAGCCCCTACAGGCAGCAAGCCTGCTTCTGGGTTAATAATGAATTTCATAGCAAAATAATTTCCACGTTGGTGCAAGTGAGGGTATTGCTTTTCCCTGAAGGTGCTCAGCATAGCAGAGTCTACCTGTGGCGTCCAGAGAACAAGTCATGGGAGGAGAGGCGAGGGAACTGGGCATGTTTAGTTTGGAGAAGAGGAGGCTGAGGGGATACCACATTGCCCTCTACAACTCCCTGAAAGAAGGGTGTAGAGAAGTCAGTGTTGGCCTCTTCTCCCAAGTGAGTAATGACAGGACCAGAGGAAATGGTCTGAAGTTGTGGCAGGGGAGGTTCAGATTAGATATTAGGAAGAATTTCTTCACTGAGAGGGTGGTCAGACACTGGAGCCCAGGGAGATGGTGGAGTCACCATCCCTGGAGGTGTTTAAGAAATGTGTAGATATGGCACTTCAGGGCATGCTCTAGTGGCCAATATTCTATGGGGTTTTTTGTGTGTTGGACTCAATGATTACAGAGGTCCTTTCCAACCATGAAGATTCTGTGATTCTGTGAGATCTGTTTTCCTGGGCATGGCCAGGCAAAAAGTTAACATTGCTGCTATTTGCCTTCAAATTTAGGTTCTATGTGGTAAATGTGGGTGGAAGGTTTTCCATTTGGAGGGAAACATTGCATTTCAACATTCGCTCCAAATTTAAAAAAAAAAAAAAAAAGTTAAAATAGCTATTTTGCAACTCAAACTATAATTTTCCTAAATATCAACATCTTGTTTATAGTGTAGTTAGGACTGTTAATGTATATAAAGCTGTTAACCTTTTCCAAACGCTAATTGTATATAGAGTTGGTTGAGAGGAACCACCAAACACTACAACTTCAAGTAAATCTCATTTCTACAGGAAAGGGAAAGTGTGCCCAGTTGAAAGCCTTCATTGTCCTCCGAGTTGCAATAAATAGCGATAAATCAGACTGGGTCACGAAGCTCAGAAGGTCCCATACCTCATACATTGCTGTTAAAACCAAAAACACTCCAAAAAACCCAAAACACACACCCAGAAAAAAAAAAGGCCACCAGCCACTTTCATCATCATCTTAAACAAAACCAGAGGACTTTGCCCTGTGCAGGTGGGTGGTTCCTTTGTGCAGACCCTGTGCAGGATCCTCTGGTGAAGGGCTGGAGCTCGGGGGTACACCAAACCTTCCTCAGCAGCCGCAAGTATTTTCTAAACCAGTATCTCAGCTCCCTTCGCCATTTAGATGGCATTTTTTGAGGGGTAATGGTTTCAGGTTTCCAGGCCATCGCAATAGTCTCGCATCCCCAATAAGCGCAATAATAATCATAAGGGGAATTACAATATCCACGACCTGGGTTCGAACTGGGACACCAATAAGTAGCTTTAGAATTCCATCCAATACAGCGTAGGTTGTTATCACTACAATCCGCATGATT